>JANRGV010000049.1:9506775-9556140 GCA_024734035.1 Alethe castanea
GATGGGATGGGATGGGATGGGATGGGATAATGGGATGGGATAATGGGATGGGATAATGGGATGGGATAATGGGATGGGATGGGATGGGATGGGATGGGATGGGATGGGATGGGATGGGATGGAGCAGCTGCATCCCTGTGCTGAGGGTTGATTTTGCAGCTCAGGAAGCCTCTGGCCACTTCCATCACCCCCACAAAAGTGAGGCTCCTTGAGTTGTCCTTAGTGCTGGAGCACAAATAGTCCAGGTGTGGCTGTGGTGGCACACTGGCAGTGTCACCAGGCTTTTCCCTGTGCCTCAGTTTCCTTCCCTGCTCTTTGGTGCAGGATGTGGCTGTAGTGGGGCTTGGTTTGTGGGGGATATTTTGGCAGGTGAACCCTTAGCGCTGGCTTTGTATGACGTGGCAGTGCTGATCACACCATCCCTCCTGCCTTATTGACACTTTCTGGGACCTCATTTTTCTGGCAAATCTTTCCAAGGAGTCTTCAGGTAAACTTGCTCCCTGGGAAGACCCAGCCCCTCCTCAGCCCCATATTCTGTGGGTCTGGCACAGGGGCACCCTATTCATTCCCTGCCTGCTGCCTATCCTGGTCTGGAATGGGCCACCTGGGATGAACCTGGAGAAAAGGAGCCTCAGGATGAGCTCCCTGCTCTCCAAAACTCCCTGAGCAGAGGTTGGAGCCAGGTAGAGGTTAGTCTTTTCTCCCAGGTAATAACTGACAGAGAGGGAACAGCCTCAAGTCTCACTGGAGGAGATTTAAATTGGATATTGAGGAAAATTTCTTCAAGGGAAGAGTTATCAAGCACTGGCTCAGGGCAGTGGTGGAGTCACCAAAGCTGGAGGAATTTAAAAAATGGGTGAATGTGGCACTGAAGGATGTGGTGGGATAATCTTGCAGAGTTTTTCCAGTCTAAATGATCCCACGAGCTCAGCCATCCCCACTCACCCTGGCAGCCTCTCCATGTGCCCTCGGCTGGTGCTGGAGCACCACTCTGCAATGGGGATCCCAACCCTCTGTTCCCATTGCTCCCTGCTTCCCAATTTCTCCTTTCCTCTCTGCCACCCCCATCAGCTCCTAAACCCCAAACTCTCCATCCACCCCAAAAAAAAAAAAAAAAAAAAAAAAAAAAAAAAAAAAAAAAAAAAAAAAAAAAAAAAAAAAAAAAAAAAAGCTCATCCCCGCCAGATTCCCAGCCTGGTGCACGAGCATTTTCATGTCTTTATTTTCCCAGGGTTTGCTGATAAATGCTGTCTCCATGCCCCCGGCCGTGATGGACTCATTATCAGGCACCCAGGGCGAGGAAGCGACCTGTGACCCCGCCCGGGGACACGGGCTGACGGGGGGAGCCGCCCTTATCGGCCCTTCCTGAAAGCTTCCCTTCCAACAGCACAGGGGAGCCTGGCCGAGCTAAACAGCCACGGGGCGTGTCCAGGCAGGATGGGGGACACATGGGCTGGGATTATTCCTGCTGGGAATGGAGGATGCTCCCGAGGCTGGGAAGGGCAGGAGTGAGTCCCAGCGGAGCAGGGCTCGGTATAGCTCGGGGGGCTGAGCCTGACAAAGCTTGCCTGGGTCCACCTGCTCCTCCAGCCAGCCTTCCCACCGGGATTATCGGCAGAAAGCCCCCAGAGATAAGGGAAGGTGACACAGGACATTTTGGCACCGGGGTCCGGCCCACACACCTGGGGTGGAGCAGGGGCTGCGAGCTGTGTCCCGCTGTCCCCAAACCCGCCCGTCTGTCAGGAGGGGCCGATTTGTCTTCCCTTTTCCTCCCAGCTGTTTTTACAGCAAATGACCTTTCCATCCATCTTTTCGGAGGTGATAAAAGTCTCAGGGCATCGCTGCCCCTCTTTTCCTTCAGCTCCCTCTCCAGCAGAGCTGCAGGATTGGGAGGGAGAGCTGGGATCCCATTCCTGGTTGCAGGGAGGATAACGCCCTGCTCAGGGGAGCCCTGGGGCGGATGGAGCAGCCCTGCTCCCCTCGCCCTGCCCGGATCCACGGCTCTGATGGGCGGAGGGCTCTGCCTGTGCGGGTCCCTGAGCGACCCCCCGGCTCCCCGGCCGGGATTAGCCGCGATGGGTTTTTGCCAAGTCGCGGCTGTCACTGTGTTCCCACCTTTGATCAGGAGTCGGCATTCCTGAAGTGCTCCATCTCCCACATGTTGCTCTGATCAAAGGCAGCTGTTGCCTGGACCCTCCCCTGAGCCCATTTGCACACACACACACACACACACACCCGAAAATACAGAAATAAAGGAAACTCAAGGTGGTGGAAGGGGTGATGGATGAAGGAGAGACCGGGCAAGGGCAGCAGCAGGAAAATCCCTCTCCCTGGTCTCCTCATGGAGGGTCCCATCCACACCCATCAGGGAGGCTGGTGGGGAGTCTGTCAAGGTCTGAAGGGAAATGCTCCCTGGGGCAGCTTGAAAAATGAGTTGGACCTTATGTGTCACCTGGAGGAAGCAGTGTGCTGGGTGGGTGACAGCAGCCTGGGCCAGCTGCAGCTGTGCCAGAACACAGCCAACATCTCCCCAGCTTTAGGTGAGGTCAGGAGAGAGCCTGGATCCACCTTTCCTGTAATCCCACCCCAATCTTGGCTGTTCGTGTGTGCCCAGTGCCAAAGTCCAGCCCATCCCCTCTGGAGAACCATGGAAGGCTCTGCTGGGAGACACACGGGCTGTGATGGGTGGAGTGATGCCAGGAGGGATTTGACCTCATGGATCATCTCCTTCAGCTCTGGCAGCCAGCATCCACTGCTCCAGAGGGACAGGAGGAAGGTCTGAGCCCGCTCTGGTGGTGGCTCCTCTCCCAGGCAGGTGTGGTCCCATTAACTCTTCTGGCAGGTGAATGAATTACTGCTCATGGACAGGGTTTAACCCCGGCTCCCCAGCTGCTGTAATGCAGAGCACTTGGATTATCTGGATTTCCAAGGCCTTTGGGAATCCAGCTCCATGGCAAGGCAAGCTGGAATCAGGAGTTCGTTTGTGCCCGGTGTGAGGGGGAAAATCCTCCTGCCCTTCCTCATCCTCTCCCCCATCTGCTGACATTCAGCACTGCAGTTTAGCTGGGAGGCTTTGAAAAAACACAATCTCCACAGAAAACCTGCAGGTAAAAAGAGGGCAGAGAGCAGGAGCATGGACACACGTCCAGCCTGTCCCTTGGCTGCAGGTTCAGGTGAGGGTAGGTGTGGTTGGAAGCCAAATCGTGCTGCCCACAGTGACACTGCAGCAGTCACACCCCCAGGCAAGGACAGGATCCTTGCAGCATCCTGTCCCTCTAGCAGAGGGTCTGCCAGGCCAGGCTGGGCAGAGTCCCAGGGATGAAGCCCTTCAGAAGGGCAATTTCTCCTCCTCCTCCTCCTCCTCCTTTGGCTCCATCCCTGCAGCAGGGACAAGTGTCCTGAGCACTGCCTTTCCAAGCACCAGCTGTACCATTAAAAGCAGCCTTTTATCTCCTTCAGGACTCTCAGGACAATTTGCTCATACAAGGATGCTCTGACCATCTCCCCTCCCAAAATTTAATGTCTCCAGCAGAAAAACCAAGGAGGCTCAGGCAGCATTTCCTATGGTGCTGTTATTAAATAATGTTAGCCACTGAAGCAGGGTCAGCACACCAAAAGCAAGCTGTGAGTGTTGCTGGGTCCCTTTCATCCCTGTCCTTGCTGCTATCTGTGGGTTAATTTATTCAGAAGAAGGTCCTCAGACAGGTGACAGCCCTCTGCAGCAACCCCCCGAGGCTGAACTCCACTCATTTCCCACATCTAAAAGAAAAGAGAAGGACTCAAGGTCTGGGTGCCAAGGAAACCGAGCACCTCCCGTGCTTTCTGCCATGGAGGGGTGTGGGTACACTCAGAACCCCCACAGCCCCCAGAGCTGCTCAGCAGCATTCTGTGAGCACCAGAGAGGCTGCCTGGCGTGGGGGAATCTGTCACAGCCAAGGTGACCCCGGCTCAGAGGGATCTTTTACCTTCCCCGCTCACCTCCAGGAGCGTCCGGCGGTGGCCGAGGCGCTCCCGATCCGACAGGCATGAAGGGCACCCCGGGGCTGTGCTTGTCCTTCTGGGCTGGGCTGTCCAGGGCAGGACACCAGAGCACAGCAGCTGCTCTGGCTCGGGGTCACAGCTCTGCCTGCCTGGCATGCTGAGTGGCACCTGCAGAAGTCAGGGCAAACCTCCAGTGCCCCTTTGGACTCTGCAAGGGCCACAGAGCAAGAGCAGCACCTCTCCAAACACCACAGCAGCCTTTGCATCTGACCTCTGCCTTCTCACAGCCAGGGGCACACAGGCTCTGCAGCAGATTCTTTCTTTTCCTTCTCTCCTCCTCAGTAGCACTTTTTGCTCCGCTGCCCTCACACCCCGGAGCACAATGTCCCTTTGTCCCTCTGCCCACACCTGCCTGTCCCCACGGAGAGCTGGCCCTGACACCGTGGTCCCCTGCTTTCCAAAGTTCAGTTCCTTGGCTGCAGGCAGCCCATAATACCACCTCACAGCCAGCTGACCCCTGCTCTTTGGCTGGGCAAGGCCCTGTCCGGCCGGCTGAGGGGCCAGGCACGTAACGCGCTGCGACAGCTTCCCTGGCTGCAGCTCCCAGGGACCTCGTCCTGCCCCTCCTCTGTGCCTGAGGGAGCCCTGGGTGCCCCTCTGTGCCCAGAGTGAGGGACAAGGGACAGTTATCACCTGCACCGTGCCACCAGTCCGTGGGCACCCCAGCATGGAGTGGGGGGACAGCAAACATGGGGCTCTGGACAGCACCCAGCTGAGGGAAATGTGTCACCTTTGCTGGCCCTGTCACCTGCCAGTCACCCTCTGCCTCTTGCTGCTGCTCTAAGCCAGTTCAGGAAACAAAGCCTTTTCCTTTCCCTGCCCCACCCAGCTGCCACCTGGGCACCTGCATCCAGCCCAGCACTGCAGTGGGGACAGGTGACACACAGTGACACTGGCACATGGAGTATCTCACACTGCTACCATCAAAGACAATAGTTTCCATGGGGAAAAACATCCCAAATAATTTATTTTATTTATTTTATATATCTTCCCCTGCCTCTGTTTCAGAGCATCTGCCCCCAGTGAGCCATCCACACTGGCTCTACAGTGCCTGCTCTGTCCCTGCCTGTGCTCTGTGCCAGCAGCAGAAGGGTTAAAGATGATTTTCAGAACAGCCATCCAAGCACTGGGAGCTTTCCAAAATGTCCTTTGAGCCTTCTCAGGACAGGGCCTCAGTTTCCCTCATCTGCCCAGGGCTGAGATCTCAGGTTGGAACTAAGCCTGCCTTGGGGAAGGACCTTCCATGGTGCAGCACAACCACCTGCTGAAGGGGCAACTCTCTTTTCTCTCTGATACCCTTAAAATCTCCAGTTTTCCAGAAAAAAAAAAAATATGTTCCCAGTCTTATATTTGCAAACTTAAAATCTTGATCCATCCTGAGGAGCAGAACCCACAAAGGAATCAAATCTGAATCGATGTGTGTAAATCTTGTGCTTCTGTACCAAAGCTTTGCATCCAGGGAGGGATAAAAATCAGTTGTTCTCAATTAAGTGAGACCAGCAGAGCTGAACATCTCCATGGACTTTGCCAAACCCATGTGACTGCATGGCCACTGGAATCAAGAGTCAGCTGGGTACCTGACCTGGCCTCAGTTAAGCACTGCTCCCCCAAACTCCCCTGGAGAAGAGGCTCTTTCTGATCCCAAGCATGCTTAGGGGTCACACCTGTAATAACTGAGCACTGGGGCCATGATCCCACCTGGACAAAATCGCCCCAGAAAAGGCAGTGAGGAGGCAAATGCAGCTGTGCTGGGAGGTGAGGAGCCACACGGAGCACAAGGGCCGGACACAGCCGGGCCCCATCCCTGTGCAGCCTCAGGAGCAGGAGCAGGAGCTGGGCACTGCTGCCAGCTGCACACAGCAGTGAGGGGGACGTGGGGAGGGACACACAAGTGTCTCAGAGAGGACAGCAGTGACAAGGGCAAGGTCTGGATGTGTTAGTGATGGCGTGAGGGTGCTCTCAGTGCCAGCCTCCATCCCGAGTGACAGCCCTGACAGCCCGGCCAAGGACGAGGCAGGAGCAGAGGGGGGAGGGAGGGAGCTGGGTCCCTGTGCTGTGACACCTCACAGAGGTAAAGGGACAGAGGAGCAGCTCCCCAGTCAGGGCTGAGGAGTGAGAGGGGTTTGTGCTGTGCACTTTCCCTCTGAGCAGGGCACTGGTGGCATTCCCGGAGCATCCCAGTCTCTCCTGCTTGCCCTGTCCTGAGCATGGCCCTTGGCTCTGCCCTGCCTCCCTGGAAAATGCCTTTCCCTCGCTGTTCACCACAGGGTGTTCACCCTGGCTGCACCCCAGTCCTGCACTGGCATGTGCCTGGGTCGGGGCTGCCTCCCCCAGACAGTTTGTGCCCTGTCTCCCTACAGCCTTTGGGATGGGCTCAGCCAGCTGGACCAGCCTCAAAGGGGCATTAGGAGATGGTGAGGGAGCTCCAAGTTATCCCTGGGGTAACTCCAGACTATGGGGAGAGTGGGTGAGGGCTGGTGCTGAAGCTCAGAGCTGTCCCAAGCATTTTCCTCTATAAAATCAGATTTCCAGCTCATGTGATACAAGCAGAGCAGGGCTGAGGGGCTGCGAGCAGGAGCAGGAGCTTGAAGAACCCCCAGATAGGCTCAGCCTCCAGCAATGGATCATGGAAGCACAAAATATCCTGAGTTGGAAGGGACCTACAAGGATCATGGAGTTCTGGTCCTTCTCTGGGAGGTAGAGCCTTTTCCTGATATCCAAGCTAATTTTCCCCTGTCACAGCTCCAGGTGTTCCCTCGGGTCCCTGCCCCTCATGAGGAAGCTGGAGATGGATGCTTAGCTAGGAAAGGACCTGCAGTGTTTAGTAACCCTCAAGGAGTTTGTTTTTTTTATTCCATGACTTTTGCTGTCTTTTATCCTTTGGAGCTCTCACAACATAGCATCCTCTGGCTGTGGGGTTATTTAACCATTCCTTGGCGGGAAGCCGCTTTTATTCATAGAATCACAGAATGGTTTGGAATTGAAGGGATCTTAAAGCTCATCTTATTCCATCCCCTGCCATGGGCAGGGACACCTTCCACTCTCCCAGGTTGCTCCAAACTTCAATGTCCAAGCTTGCACAGCGAATACATCCAGGGATCCAGTTTCCCTGGACCAAACCCTCTGTCCCCCTTTCCTCCTCGCTCCGCATGACTTGAAGCCGTGACACCGAGGCCCAGTGCACCATGCCCTCACGCAAACTCCACATCTACCGAGGCCCTTTGGCTCACGGCCGGAGCCGGGAGCGGCGGGCGCGGAGCTCCCTCCTGCGGCCCCGCCGAGCAGCGCGGCCGGGCCGGGGAGCTGCAGCCGCGCTCTGCGGGGTAACCCGGGGTTGTCACCCCTCCTCACGGTGCCCCCGCTCCCCTCCCGGCCCCGCCGCTCCCTGCCCGCGGTGCCCCCGCGATGCCCCGGCAGGCCCCGTTGCTAAGGGGCCGTTGCTAAGGACCAACATCCGGGTCCTGCCCTGCGCATGCGCAGTGGCGCCCACAGGCCATGTGACCTGGGGAATATGGCGGCGCCCATGGGGCGGCGTGCGCGGCGCTGAGCGGTCCTTTCTGGTGTCTGTCGCTGCCATGTCGCGGCTTATCGTGAAGAATCTCCCCAATGGGGTGAGGAATCGGTGCAGTGTCGGGGGTGCAGGGGGCGTGTCTGGCCTAGGAAGGGTCTGAGGGGACGCTGCGGGGAGAAGCGGGATGCTGGGCAGGGAGAGGCACCGGGAGGGGAGCGGGGAGAGGTTTGAAGTGGCGCGAGGATGAGGTTTTGGAGGGGGAACGGTGAGATATCCCGGGGGAAGGGGCTGTGAGGGGATAGGGAGTCGTGGTCAGTGCTAGGATGGGGAATATGGGGACGCCTCGGGAGGAGGATGGTGCGAGAGTTCCTGGAGGAGTCAGGAAGGTGCAAGAAGCAGCGTGAGGGGCACGGGCTGGGTAGGCGGCAGCTCTTCGGGGGACAGTGGGTCTTGCTGTGGTCACTGTGCCCCCCTCGTTGTCCGGGAGCTGGGAACAGGTGCCCTCGGTGCTGCTGTGCCCGACAGGATCCCGCCCTGCTCCCCGTCCCCATCTGTGGGTTCGTGGGGAAGATGAGTGGCTCTGGTAGCTGAAGTAGGGCTTTGGTTCGCAAACCCTTTGGGACAGAACAGTTTCAGAGTCTCCCTGTGGCTGATTTCCCTTCCTGCTGCCCTCTCTCCCCTCCCAGATGAAGGAGGAGCGCTTCAGGAAGCTCTTTGGTGCCTTTGGCACCCTCACTGATTGCTGCCTGAAGTACACCAAGGATGGAAGGTTCCGGAAATTCGGCTTCATTGGCTACAAGTCTGAGGATGAAGCTCAAACAGCCTTGAACCACTTCAACAAAAGCTTCATAGACACTTCCAGAGTCACGGTGAGCTGGTCTCTACTAACATCTCCCTGAGGTTCTTAGGGAATGGGATCTTAGGAAGAGGGACGTTGGGGAGGCGCTGGCACAGAGCAGCTGTGGCTGCCCCTGGATCCCTGGCAGTGTCTAAGGCCAGGCTGAATGGGGCTGGGAGCAGCCTGGGATAGTGGAATTGTCCCTGCCTGTGGCAGGGGGTGACACTTTAAGGTCCCTTGCAATCCAAGCCATGCTGGGATTCTGTGCCTGTCCATTCCTGACTTTCCCATGGTGATTGAATATGTAGTTCTGTGCTTTTAAAATAAGCATCTCTAAAAAGGTGTCTTTGCACACACCCTGCATCCCATCAGGGTTACAGTAATTCCTGAGTGAAGTTACCCAGCAGTTACAACCCAGGCTGTTGAGCATGTGTTTAATTAAAGACCTGACTCATTCCAGGTGGAGCTGTGCAAGTCTTTTGGTGACCCTACAAAACCCAAAGCCTGGAGCAAGCACTCTCAGAAGGCCCCTGCCTCAGAAAAGCAGACCAAGGACCCCTTGGCAAATGCAGCTCCTGCAGGCACAAAGAAAGTGAGTCTTGCCTGAGTGCTGGAGGCTCTGATGTGTGTCAGTGCCAGAGAAGGGTGGTCTGGGCTGTGGGGAAGGGGATAGAGCAGCTGGGACACCAGATGCTGGAGTCCTGGTGCAGGTGTTTTCTGCCTCAGGATCTCTGTCCCCTTTGCTCTTGGGTTCCCTGGAGTTGCCTGTGCTTCTAATAAACCTTTCTGGGTTTTTTCCCTAAGGATAAAAAGAAGAAAGATCCAGTGGATAACTTAAAGAAGGTAAGTGGAGGTTGGATTGCTGTCCCTAAATTCTTGCTGCTGAATAGTTCCTTTCTGTCCTACTTCCCATGCTGTCAATTCAGGCTGGGACAGCCCAGTTCTATTGTAAAAAATTGTTTTCACAAACCCAACATGGGGCTCCAAGTTTTTAATGGTCAGTTACTCCTGTGAGCACACACTGCATCCAGGTCAGTTCTGTTTCACCAGTTCTGGGCTTTATCCTTGAGTTTTGTCACATTTAACTTGTCTGTGTTTTTCTCTTTTTTTATTGTTATGTTTTCCTCTTTAAAGTACTTTCTAAACACCAATTGTAAAAAAGAAGAGTAGGAATGAGACAAGATGAGAAGACTTTAATCACCTTGTCAGTGTAAATTGAGCTCCCCTTAAGGGATTTTTGGTTTTACACTGCTGGAAATGAGGTGACATCTTGGATTTCAGATTCACTGAGTTTCTCTTCACTGCTTGTCTTTTTTTTTTTTTTTTTTCCCCCACAGCTGGAGGAAGATAAAACATTCCAGGAGTTCTTGGTGGTTCACCAGAAGCGGTCCCAGGTGGCCACTTGGGCTAATGACACTTTGGCAGAGGAGCCTAAGAAGGGAAAAGCAGCAGCAGCAGCAGCTGATTACCTTAACTTTGATTCAGATGAGTCTGAGGAGCTGAGTGAGGCTGGGGAGGAACCCTCTGAAGATGAGGAGGAGATTAAAGGTACCCAAGGGAGCTGTCACTCTTTGCTTGTCTCAGTCACAGTGACAGGACTGGACTCAGTGTCACCTTTCTGTGTGCTGGGAATGTCTGGGAGTTCCCCCAAATTTGGGGAAATGTGGCAAATGCAGTGTCTGATATTTGGGGGTGCCGTTTGTGCTTTCCCTGTGCCATTAGGGAGGAATAACAGGGCAAATATTTGCAGTTTTCCTTGCAGTGCTTTCCTACTTGCAGCCCCTTTCATCTCCAGGATTTCCAGGGCTGGGTGTGGTTGCTGTTGGTTTAGGAACCTCTGTGAACTTGTCTGCTCTGCCTTTGATGCACAATTCTGGAAACTAGGCCTGCCAGGGTTTATGGGAAGGGACTGGGTTCAGTGTTTTGGCTCCTGGGAGGAAATCTGGAGTTGTGGGTTCATTCTAAACACTCACTAGTCTGGGCTGCAGTCTGGTGTGTGTATTTTGGAATCCAGTGTCCCTGCAGCAGGGATGGGTGTGGGTTTGGAGCTTTTCTCCCTCCCTCCATGGGATTTCCTCAGGCTGTTGTGGTGGAGTGAGTGATGTTTGTCCTGCTGCTCCTCATCTCTCCTTGGGTGACTCAAATGCAGATGTGATTATGTCCTTTTCCCTGTAAAACTAAACACTTCAAACCCTTCTCTGAGGCCTGCTTGGGGTATTCAGTTAAAATTGTGACAGAATACTTTGTCCTGGAGTACAAACCCCTTTCTAACGTGTTTTATACGTGAACTGTTGCTTTGAAATCCAGGCTGTCAGTCTGGAAGTGCTGAGACAAAATTGCTCTGCTGTTCCCAAGCCTTTCCCATGGAAAAGGTAGAGGACAAGGAGGTGATGGTCATGATTGTGTCAGTTCTCAGCTTTTTCCTGGCCTGGGGGGAGAGCAGCAGCATCTGTGTGAAAAAACTTCTCTGCTTTCTCTCCTCTCTGCCAGGAAAGAAAGAAGGGAAGAAGGCAGCTACCAGCAAAGACCTCTCAGATATGGATTACCTGAAATCTAAAGTGGTGAAGGATTCTTCCTCCTCATCCAGTACAGAGGAAGAAACAGAGACTGAGGAGGAAGAAGAAAGTGAGACTGAGGAGGATTCAAGCATTGCAGAAGCCCATGCACTGAAAAGGGGGAAGCAAAAGGCCCAACAAACAGAGCAGAACACACCAGCAGAGAAGAAGAAAAAAGGATCCACACTAGAGGTACAGCTGAACCAGATTTCTGTCTTTTTTGCAGCAGCAGCTTCATGGATAGCAGGTGTCTGTCAGTCCCTGCAGGGGTGAGCTGACAGCCTGGGAGGGCTGCAAGGCCCATTTGCAGCTTTCTTGGCATTCTTGGTGTGACCCACTTACAAATATTGTTGAATCTCCTCAGGGCTGACTAAATTCCCAATGATGGGATTTCCAGGTAAGTGCTGCTAGTGCCCTTGTCAGAGGTTTTTTCCCAGGAAATGCTGTCCTGGAAAGAGCAGCACTCAGTTTTCCATGGCAGTGCCCCTTCAGCTGGCACCTCCTGCCCCAGGCTGCTGCAGCTGTGGGAATCTCCTGATATTCCCTCCCACTCTTCAGCCTCCTGTTTGTTGGCCAAGCCCAGCTGGTTGTTGTGTGATTTTTGTTCTTTCATTCAGCTTTTTCTCCCTTTTCTTGCCCCAGGGCAGCTCAGGGGAAGCCAGCACTCCGTTCACAGTGAAGCTCTGTGGCGCCCCCTCGAACATCACCGAGGCAAGTTTGATTTCCCAGCTGGGGAGGGAGGCTCAGGGGCATCTCCCAGTGTCCCTCTGCAAGGTGTTTGCAGAAACTCTTCACTTTTCACCCTTGTGAGGGTTGTGTGGGTGATCAGGGGAACTTCTGAGCTGTCTTTGTGCAGAGACCTATTTGTTGATCTGTTTGTTTTATATATAAAAACCTAAGCCTGTAACTTGCTGCTTCCTGTATCTGAGAACTTACTCAAACAATTCTAATTCTTCCTGCAGCAAAAAATTCGGGAATTTTTCTTCCCTCTGAAGCCAGTGGCAATCCGGATGGGAAAAAAGGCCCAGGGGAAGAGTTCAGGTAAGGGCTGTGTGGAAGGGGGTGGGCTCTGTGAGTCTTGGGCACCCCTCTGCTCTTTCAGTCTGCAGTTCCAAATCTCTGGCTTGTGGCCTGATTCTTGGAGACCTTTCTGTGACTTTGCAGCTCTCCTGCCCTACTTGCTGTCCACAGGATGCCGTGGGCAGGGTAATGTTGGCTGTGCTCCCTTAGGAGTAGCAGCAGGAGCCTTTTTCTTTTTTTTTCTTTTTTTTTTTTTAATTCAGCTGCATCCAGAACTTTTCTAAACACCCCAAACCATGCCAAGGAAAAGCCAGTTCCTCTGGGATAGCTGCAGCAGCCCAGGGCACTGCTGATTTGTGGGAGCAGGTCCTTGGAGCTTTGCTGTCTGCTTTTTTCCTTTAATAGTCCAACAAGGATGCACCTTTTATTTGCTCTCAGAGGCACCTGTGAAAGCCTCCTCCAGCTGCTAAGTCAAGTTTTTTTGATTTGTATGTAGAGAATAAGCATTGAAAAGGCAGCCTTCCAGTCTGACATGGCCATTTCCAGGCTGGATTGAAACTTTTCATGGGAGCTGAATGCTCTATCTATAGGAATCTATATTAAAGCAAGCCCAATTCACCCTTAATTACCCAATTAGTGGCTGTGTGTGTTCCCCACATGACGCTCAGTTGAACCTTCCCTTCCTCCAAGGTTACATCTTTGTTGACTTGAAGAGTGAAGCAGAAATGCAAAGGGCCTTGAAGCGGAAAAAAGAATTCCTGGGTAAGGGCTGTTTGTTCCTCCTTGTTCTGCCCGTGGGAGCTCAGCTGCTCAAGTGTTCCCTGCACAAGTAGCTCCTGTGATTGGAGTTTTTCCCTGGCAGATGGGGGATAAACCTTGTTCTTTGGCATAAACCAGGTGCTGTGGCAGGAGTGGGGTTTTGGGGCCCTCATGTTTTTGTTGTGTGCTTGAGGTGGTTCTTGTTGGGATAAAAATAACAGAGCTCAAGTCCAGCTCTGTGCACACAGTGCTGCAAGGCTGGGTTGGAGCCCTGGGCTTGGCCTAACCCTTGGAGTAACTTCTGAAATGCTGTTTGGTAATATTGTGTAGGGGCTCTCTGAAAGGAAAGATTTTTATGAAGGCTGACTCTTACAGCCCCCACCTCCCCCTTATTTTTGAGTCCTGTAATTGTGTCTAACCCTGGGCTCTTTGTGATGCTTTCAGTTTTATATTTTTCATATTATCCAGATTCTGTACTGCATTAGTGTGTAACTCTGAACTTCATATAGAAGGTTAGCAAGTTCTCATCACAACTCAGTTACACAAAACAATCCTTTCCCAGTTCAGGCCCAAAAAGCATAAACAACAGCAAGTTGAGGAGAACAATCTAGGAGGTGGGACTTCATAACCTGGAGTGGTAAATGAACAATTAACCCTTATATATAAGTGGACCAAAACTTTAAAAAGTGAAAAGTTGTGATCCAACATTCATCTTGAGGGTCATCAGCCAGGCTCTTGCACTGCCCGAGATGTCTCCTTTGAAGGCCCTTTTTAAATACCTCCTTGATTCCTTTAGCTCTGTCTAGCCTGTGTTCTAGGCAGCATTTGCACATGGGTGTGGTTTGCTTGTGGCCTTGGGAGGTGTCCAAGGTCCCTCTGTGTTCTTTGGGGACCAGGTGGGCACTGTGTGGAGGTGTCCCGGTGCAGGAACCCTGCAAAAGAAACTGCTCCAGCAAAACCTGAGCACCAGCCCTGGCAAAGGAGCCTGAGGGATGATGAGGAGGAAGAGGACTTGTCTGAGTCAGGGAGGCTCTTTGTCAGGAATCTGCCTTTCACCAGCACTGAGGAGGACTTGGAGAAGATCTTTTCAAAGTATGGTGAGTGTTTGCCACGGGGCTGGAACTTGCAGGGCAGTGTCTTTCCTTTGTGCAGAGGTTTTCCTGCTGGGTGGGAATGGACAAAGCTCTGTGTCCCACATCTCCTGGACATGGCCCAGCTGCCATCATGTTCATTTTCTGCTGTGGTGATGCTTGGCAGGAGGCCTGCAGGTGAGAGGTGAATCCTTGAGATCCACTTGACATTCCAAACTTGGGGTGTAAGTTTGAAGTGTCCCTTTTCTATTTTCAAATTAAGGTTATCTTGGCATCCTGGGCAGAGAGGGTGGGGTTGTGGAAATTTTTATCCCTGGCTGGAGGTGAAGGCAGCTTTTTCCAGGCAGCTACTCAGAGCTTGCCTGGTTTGTGTCACCACAAGAGCCCATGAGCTGCCACACCTGGACTTGTGCTGCTTGTGCCTTGTCCCTCTGCAGCTCCTGGCCCGGGCTGGTGGCTCACCACACATCCAGAGCTGCTCCCCTCATCCCTGATTGTGTGTGGGAGGTGCCAGTTCAGAGCTGTGCAGGGACATGTGTGACCCCCAAGCCTTGCCTCCTGCAGGACCCCTCTCGGACATCCACTTCCCCATAGACAGCTTCACCAAGAAGCCCAAAGGATTTGCTTTCATCACCTACATGATCCCTGAGCATGCTGTGAAGGCCCTGGCAGAGCTGGATGGGCAGGTGTTCCAGGTACAGCAGCTGGTGCTTTTCCTGTGCTCTGGGCTGCAGCTGGTGGGAATGCTTGTTGGGAATGTGCCTGAGAGTTTGCTTCTGGCTTTGTTAAAGAGATTGAGGCTCTCCTGCAGGTTCTTTTGGTAGATCAGCTTAGTTTGAACAGCTTTGCAGACACCAAAATCCTGGTAGATGTGGGGAAGGAGCTCTGGGTCTGTCTCAGGCTGTGTGGCCGCTTTGACTTGCAGTTGTGGCTCCTTTGGGAAGGAAAATTCCCTCCTTCCACCAAGACTGTCTGACCAGGAAATTTCCTTCATGTGGATATCTATGAGCTATCCCAGAGCTGCTCTTCTTCCTGTCTTGCAGGGCAGAATGATGCATCTTTTACCCTCCACAATCAGAAAGGACAAAACGGAAGACGGAGATGCAGAAGAATCTTCCTCCTACAAAAAGCGGAAAGAGGCCAAGGACAAAGCCAACAGTGCCAGGTACAGCACAAGCTGCCAGATTCCCAGGAAGTGGCAGGAATGCATGTGGGATCTTCACAGGGGCTGTGAAGACATTCCCAAAGTTGATAAAGCATTTGCTGTGCAGCTCTGTTTCCTCTCTCTTGCCTTCCTGACTCCTGTGCCCAAGCAGCTGCAGTAGCTCAGTGAGCAGCAGAAATTGAGAGCAGCAGGGTTTTGGTATGAGTTACTTCTCTAAAAAGAGTTTGTAATTCTTCTGGGGATGATTTCAGATCAGTTGGGCCTTTCTGCTCTGCCTGGCTACCTGCAATTCTAAAGCTTGTAGCAGCTTTTCTTGCTGGGTGATGGATCAGTTTGCAAGAAGTGGCTGATATTTTCTGTATTGAAGGGAAAAAGGTGCAACCTTGCTTGCATGGGGTGTGTGGGCTGAGGAAGCCAGTTGGAAATGTGTGTTCCTCTGAGCCAGTACCTGAACTTCATCTGCAGAGCTGTGACCAGTCAGGTCTGGGGAAGCAGAGCTCAGCTTTCTGTTTGCTCTCCAGCCACATCTCCCCCATCCTGTCCCTCCTCTACGGATCTTCCACCCTTCTTTCCCTCTCTCTTCACCCTGCCTGCTCATGGTGGTGCTCAGAGCTGCTTTTTCCCTGGATTATTGACAGGAGGGGCCCCATGACTGACCCTGGCTGTGTTTTCTCTTGCCAGCTCCCACAACTGGAACGCGCTGTTTGTGGGGACAAACGCTGTGGCTGATGCCATGGCCCAGAAGTACAATGCTTCCAAAAGCCAAGTGCTGGATGCTGTGAGTTGGTTTGGGATGGATCAGCTGGGGTGGGACATCACTTTCCTGCCTGTTTCTTTGTGGCCAGAGCCTTCCTGGTCTTGTACAGGAAAAGCCTCTGTGCATCCATGGGCACCACACAGCTGAGGCCTGTGGTGCTGTAGCACCTCTGTGGGATCTGAACCTGTTGATCCCTTGGTCCCCAGCCTTCCTTCCCACTCTGCTTTCCTGTGGCTGAATTTTCCATTTCTACATAACTAGAAGTTGATGGGAATTTACACCTTAAAGCTCAGATCCTTCCTGAAAATTTCATTTTACTTTGGGATGTGTTTGAATTCCAACAGCACAATTTCCAGCAGCTCCAGAGGAGCTGGAGCATTTTACCCTCAAGCTGCCTGCCACATTCCCTTTGCACGTGCTTCTGAGAGCAGCAGGTGACTGAATTCTTGCCTGCAGGAAAGCAAAGACAGCGTGGCAGTGAGAGTGGCTCTGGGAGAAACGGAGCTGGTCCAGGAAATCCGCCGGTTCCTCGTGGAAAACGGAGTCAGCCTGGATTCCTTCAGCCAGGTGAGAGGCACCCACAGAGATCCACCTCTTCTAGTCCTGGTGTTCTCAGCTCTCTTGGATATTGGTAATTTAATCCTTGGCATCTTGCAGGAGTGAACCCTCCCTGATGAGTTAGGGAATGTATCCATGTGAAAGTGCAGCTGCCCTTGGGATGGGGGAAATCCATGCTATGATGGCTTTAGGGTGGTGGGCAGCTTGCTGTAGGCAGGGAAGGAGCTCTGTGGATCTGCAGCTGAAGCCTCCACCTGTGAGATGTGGTTGTAGTGGGATGTGGATTTCCAGGGAGGGTTTGCTACACAGCTGTTGATCCTTTTGGATCCAGGAAAGGTGTGACACGAAGAGAGGGAGAGCACAGCCTGTTAGATCTAGACTCTCCAGTTAGAAAATGGCTGGATTCTCTCTCTTACATCCCATATTCTTTCTCTCCCTGCTGACTGTGTCAGGCTGCTGGTGAGAGGAGCAAGACAGTGATCCTGGTGAAGAACCTGCCAGCCAGCACGAGCACCATGGAGCTGGAGGAGCTCTTTGGCAAACACGGCAGCCTGGGCAGGGTGCTGCTGCCAGAGGGAGGCATCACAGCCATCGTGGAGTTCCTGGAGCCCACAGAGGCCAAGCAAGCCTTCACCAGGCTGGCCTACTCCAAGGTGGGGGCACTGCCTGGGCAGTGGGATCTTGGTGAGTTAGGAAGCTGTGGAAGGGCTCAGTCTGAGCGTGAGGGGCACAGAGAGCGTGGGAAGGATGTTATCCCAGAGCCACCGATGTTCCAACCTGTGTCCCTTGGATTTAGGAGGTGCCTGGTACAGCAGAGCAGGGCTCAGCCTGCAGAGGATGCTGGAGAAGGGGGCTGGGACACAGCTGGAGGGTTTCTTTTCCCTTTCACAACCCAGGAGTGACCCATGGCAGGCTCTGGTCCTGTAGGGCTGGATCCTTTTGTGACAGTTTAGGCTGTGCTCCTGTAAGGCTGGATCCTTTTGTGACAGAGTTTAGCCACTTGAAAAGGTTACTCAGCTTTTCCTCTGCTGTTTTCCATTGCAGAGCAAGGTGAAAATGAAGCTGAGAGCAGTTTTTCCTTCAGGCCTTTCCCTTCACTCCTCATTTCTCTCCTGACTTCTCTTCACAGTTTCATTCCGTGCCGTTGTATCTGGAGTGGGCTCCAATGGGGGTTTTCCTCAGCCCAGCCCCTCAGAAAAGAAAAGCTGGGGTTCCAGGAAAGGAGGATGAAGCAGGGCTGGTACCAGGTGAGAACTTTGGCTAACTTGCTGGGGGTCTCTGTGTTTTTCTGCTGTCGTGTCAGACCCCAGGATATGTTTGGTCTGGGTGACTTCCCACTCTGAGGGCTGATCTTCCCTCCCTAAATACACTGTCTTTCTCCCCATCCCCACTATTTGGGTGGGCAACTCCCCCAAAATTTGGCTTTGTTACATTTTACAAAGTTGGGTTTATTCTTCTTTTTCAGGTAAAGCGATAAAAGACTCAGAGGAAGCTGCAGCACAGGAAGAAGAGGAAGAAGAGGAGGAGGAGGAAGAGGAAAACATTCCTGGGTGTACATTATTCATCAAAAACCTGAACTTTGCCACCACAGAAGACACACTGAAGGAGGTGAGCAATAAGGACACAGTGTCTAAAGGATTTCAGCTGCAGCCAGTGTGACCTAGTGGGAGATGAGAGAGCACTGGGTTCCACTGGGACTGGGAACATCACTCCAGGTGTCAGTTAAGATAAATGCATCTGAAACTGTTTTGGTGGGGTTTAATTCCACCTAGAGACAGGTGGAGGCAGTAGGAAATCTTCTAACATTTCTGATTTCCCATGTTTTCTGTAATGCTCCTCCTTGGGACAGGCACTGCTGCAGCTCTGCCACTGCTTTGTGTGTGAGAAGCAGTGAATAAATAAATGCTGATTTCTGAATGTGCTTTTCCTCTCAGCTTCTGCTGACATTGTGCTGCCTTGTGCCTGCTTCACATCAACAAAGCACCTGGGAGAGAGCCTGGCATTCCTAAAGTTCTGTGGGGTGTTAATACCAAAATAAGGAAAGGCAGCTGGAATTTCCCATCTCTGGCACTTCTTATAGCCATGTGAAATGCCACATTCCATGGCCCAAGAATCCTGGACCTGTGAGACTGTGGAGAGACTCTGGTCCAGCTGTGGACAAACATCCAGAGGAGGGCTGGCACTTGTCCCCTCTTCTTTTTTCTGGCTTTACAAGGGAGTCAAATAAATAGTTTGCTACCCTCTAGCCCCCATTTTTGGGAAGAGCTGTGTTGTAGGGACATAACAGGCACCACCCACCCTTAAGGCCTCTACCTAGCTGAGGACATCTTGTAATCCAGAGTGTTCCTCCAGAGCCGTCTCACATCTCTGCACAGTTTCTGAGGGCTGGTGGAGGATTTCTGGGAATGCATATCTTTAAAATATGTTTAAAACTCTGTGTGTGTGTGTATATTTGCACAGAAATAATGGGATGAGGAAAGGCTCAGCTGCAGTGCCTGGCAGGTGTGTGCTGTGTGGGAGAGGCCACGCTGGCAGTTGAGTTGCAAGCCTGTGACAAAGGGAACTGAATCACGTGTCCAAATTCCTTGCAGACGTTTTCCAGAGTGGGAGCCCTGAAGAGCTGCACAATATCCAAGAAGAAAGACAAAGCAGGTACTCTAGATGCTGCTGTTCAATTCCTTCCCTCAGCTGGTTGCTGAGGGCTCAGGTGTGGTGTTGCTTCAGCATTCATCTGGCTGAGCATTTGTGTTCCTGCTGGCAAAATCCTCAGTGCTTCCAGAAGTGTTCCCGTCGAAATGGCTGCAAGCAGCACCCAAACCTTCCCCCAGAGTTCAGTCTAGAAGCTTAAATCCATTGTGGGGTTTGTGGAGATGTGGCCTTCTCTTTAGATCTTGAGATGGGAGAAGCCAAACTCCTTCAGGATGACAGAGTGGGATGCAGGCTGACAGGAGCCGGTGCCCCGTGCTGATTAAACCCTGCATTATCCTGGAAATGCCAGATCCTCAAGGATGCCTGGCTGAGAGCTGTGCTGAGTGGCCTTGGTTTGCCTTCTCCCTGCCAGCCCTGAGCCCCCCAGGCTGCAGGGATGAGTGGCTGTGCCTGTTGTTGGCTGCTCTTGCTTCCTAAGGAGTTGGAATAAGGCAAGTGCTGCCTTCTCTCTGGGAGTGCACAGCTTTGTGGCATTGCCCCTTGACAGAGCTTCCCATTGTGGGATATTTGAAAACTCAGATCCTCTGAGAAATAAAGAAATAAAGTGAATTCTTCAGTTCTGGCTGGCTGGAGGTCTGAGCAGGCAGCACCAAGTGTGGGCTGATCTTGTAGCACCTGATCCCTTCTGGCACTGGGGTCACCTCTGTACTCTGCCACTGCTGAGGTTCTGAAGTTGAAAATGGGGTGGTGTTTTCTCCCCTCATTATTAACTGTCCCTTAATTATTGCTTGTGTATTAGCATGTTCCTCAGGGGTGTGGTGTGACTGCAGCTGCTGCAAACCTTTGCAGTGCAGGGTGGGAAGAAATGTCTCTCTTTGTTGTGGAAGTGGCAGTGCCCACTCCAGCTTATGGGATGTCTGTCTCCACAAGGGGATCACTTCCCTGATTGTGACCAGCAGCTGCTTTGCAGTGTTTTGTTTAAGGAAGTTGCACTGAAAACATCAATTTGTGTGCAACATCTGTTTATCCCCTCTTCACTTCAGCAGTAAAAGCAGCTGGTCCAGAGCAGTGCCTTGCTCAAAAATCTCAGCCAGGTGTGCTTATCCAAGTTCAGCCATGGACAGGCTGGCCCTTTTCATGGGGCATTAAGCTTTCGTCCCCCCAATTTTGGCAACCAATGCTCCTGGTTTGTTTTTATATTTTATATTATCACTGCTTTCTTAGCAAGTCCCCTTTCTGTCCTGACAGGCACTTTGCTTTCCATGGGCTTTGGGTTTGTGGAGTACAAGAAGCCAGAGAGTGCCCAGAAAGCTCTGCGCCAGCTGCAGGTGAGCCTGAGCCTGCCAGGCTGGGATTCTTCCAGAAACTTGGGTGAACCTGGCAGCTCCAAGTGGAGCTGGGGATGTCAGTGCTGGGAGTTCCACTGGACAGGTGAAGAAGCCTCTAAAATGGGCCAAGGTTTTGAGGGAAGAGGACAGATTTTGTAGAAGGGCAGAACCGTGGAAAAGCGTGTTTCTTAGTGCTGATCCAATTCTGGCATTTCTGGAAATCCCCAGATATCCCCTCACAGAACAAATACTGATTAATGTTAATTTAGTGCTGCTTTGACTTCTAATGCTTTTATATATTTATTTCTATTAATTATATGCTTTTTTTTCCCTGCTGTTTTTGTTTGAACTCCCAGGGCTGCACTGTGGATGACCATAAGCTGGAAGTGAAGCTCTCAGAGAGAGCTGTCAGGTAAGGCTCACCTCTCACCTCATTAACATTTCAGCTCCAGTCATCCTTGGGAGCTTCTTCCTTTCTTGCCCAGCATCTGCATCCTGAGGGATGTGACCAGGAGTGCTCCAGCTGTTGAACACATCAGCCTTTGCTCTGCTTTACTCAGAGTCAGTTTTGCTTGAAAGAAAAAAAAAAAAAAGAATGAGCTGAAGTGGGGCCCCAAAATGAGCTCAAAGTGAGAACCAGGCAGAATTTTCTTCCCTGCTCAAGGAAAAATCCTGTGCTTTGGTGACAGTTCAGGTAGCACTGTGAGTTCCCAGGGGTTTGAAAAATTCTTGGAGAGAAATCTTCTCTGGGTAACGAAGTCTTTTACTTGTTCAGCTGAGAGAACAGGAGCTCAGGAATAATATTCTGACCAAATCAAGACAAAATCAGGTTTCTTGCTTGATAAAAAAGTTTTGATTTACCTCCTTTTGCCTGTGCAATCAGGCACAGAGGAGATGGTTGCTTGTGGGTGAATTTACTTGGAATTCCTTGGTTTTTAGGGATTCCTTCCTAGTTCTTACTCAGCACAGAGTATTCTAACTGCAAAGTTGCAAATTAATCCAGATATTTGAATGTTGGCACCTAAACACTGTCCCTCAGACACTCTGGAAATCCTATGGGAAGTGATATCTGTTAAATGTCAAAATTTGTTTGAAAATCTGGTTCCTGGGGACCACAAGCAGTCGTGACAGCTCCCTGTGTCTGCACTTTGTATTTCAATTCTTTCATGAACCATTTTTATCCAGTTTGATTTTGAAAATCCCTTCAGCAGGTATCCAGGCCACAATGGGAAGTGCTTTGCTTTATGGAATAAGCTGCTGTCTTTTGTGTTAGGTAAATTCTGACCTTGTCTAAATGCAATACAATTCCAGAGGTAAAAAAAAAAAAAATTAATACTCTGTTACAACATTTCATTTACTGTTATATAAGCCATAAGAATCAAAATTTGCTTACATTAAGCTAATTTTTAAAAATATATTCATTAATGCATTCTCCTGACAATTAAAGGGCAAGATTTGGTGGCAAATATGAGATGAGGACCTCAATGGGAGCAAGATGGGCTATTTCATTTTCAGATGAAGGATTTAAGGATGTTTGGAATTGATCCTTCTTGGTGTCCTGTGTGGCATTGCCACTGTCACAACCAAGGATGCCAATGTGAGCTGGTGCCTCAGTTTTCCACACTGCAAATGCTGAGGGAGCTGCAGTTCAGAGGGACTTTGCTGCTCCATGGTCTTTACCTGCCCTTCCTGTTGGCTTCCAGGCCTGCTGTGAAATCAGCCCGGAAGAAGCAGACTGCCAAGAAGCAGAAAACTTCCAAGATCCTGGTCCGAAACATCCCCTTCCAGGCCACTGTCAGGGAAATCAGGGAGCTCTTCAGGTAGGAAAGTGCTTTGTTGGGTCTGTGGGTTACTCTGAGTGCAGCTGCTGGGATTTTCATACAGGGTCTTTCTCAGATTGGAAATACTGGGGATTTTTTGTTGTCTTTGTGGAAGAGCACAGGGATTTTGGGATCACCTCTGTGTTCTTTTGTGCTGGGATTTAAGCCTTGTTCCATCCTGAAAAATAAGTGAGACTTTGTGAAAGGAAGACCATCTGTGCTGCTCCCAGCACAGGAATGTTTTGCTCGCTGCCCCAGGCTGTGGTCCCTGCTCTGCTGTTGGTTTGCAGGAGGGATTTTTCTCCAGGTCCCATGCACTGGGTGCTGTGTTGGCAGGTGGCCTCCATGGCCCTGTCCTAGCAGAACTTGTGTACTTTTGTCACAGCTGGAGCATTTCTTTCCAAAGGGGAAATTTGAGGTGTTGCTTAACCCTTTAAAACCTCCTCAGACTATGCAGTGCAAATCCCCTGGCAGTGATCTGTTTGTTTTTCCCTGTGTTCATGGAGTTCCACCTCCTTTATTTCTGTGGAGATGTGGTTCCTGTGGCTGGGAGGAAAGCTCTGTGTTGCCACACTGATTTGGGATGAACTCCAGGGATTTCACTAAAGGCAAAGCATGACTTGGCTTTTGGGCAGGGGTATGATGCTGGTCACAACAAGATGCCTGTGGAAGAGCAGAAGCTTTCTCTTGTGCTGTGCAGCTTGGATGCTTTTGCTTCAGTTCTACCCTGAGGGATCCAGGCAGAGCCCCTGGGCTCAGTCCCCATGCTGAGTTTCCTCAGCACGTGGAGCTCTGCTAATTTAAATCCCAACACTCTGAGCTGCAGGCGTGACCCTCACAAAGCTGGAGCCAGCAAAGCCGGCACTAAGGTGAAGTTGAAGGCGTTGGGAGGGTTTGTACATCACAAGCACAGAGCCTGTGGGGGGTTTTTGGTGTGGGCTTTTTCCCTCCTGTCTTGTCTGGCACCTCAGAGCTGGGGAGGGGAGGGGCAGGGGAACATCTGATGAATGTTGCAGGGAGTGTGCAGCTTCCAGCTGGTGACAGCTCTCAGAGCATCCCTTTCATTTACCTGGGGTATTCAGAGCTGGGGGTTTATCCTCAAAACAAAAACCAGCACCTTGGGGGGCACATTCCTTTCACTCCTGCCACCCCTCCTTTCCTCTGGAGCAGCCAAAACCAGGCACACAGAGCCCTGGCCAGCACCTCACCCTCCTGGACTGCTTTGTTTGTGCCTTTACATCAGCTGCCTTTGCCTGGAGCTCTGGGCTTGCTCTGCCTTTAAGAACTGTCTTAGTTTGTCTTTTGTTAGGGGTTGATTGGGAATGGTAAACAATCCTTTGGCAGTGGAAGGGCTGGCAGGGCTGCAGGGGGCACTCTTAGCCTGCCCAGGACAGCCAGCCTGGGGACAGCAAGGGACAGCCAGCCTGGGGAGCACCAGGCCACTCAGCCAGGCATAGCCACACAGGGTGACAGCCCCAGGTTTTACATCTTCCCTATTGTTCCACCTGCTCCAGAGCCACCTTCCAGCTCTGCAGCAGGAGAAAAATAAAGCAATATTAATTTAATCATAAAGAATATTAATTTAGAAATAAATATTAATTTATATATGTATTTATTTTATGTACACACACATATTATAAACATCCGCACACAATCTACACAGATATGTATGTATTGCCCCAGAAAAAGTACATAGATTGTGCCAATATTGTTCAAAAAATATCTATAAAACATTATGTGTATGTAGATATATTTATTTTTTTCTTCCCAAACAAACATTTCCATGTTTTGAGCTTTGTCAAAGAACTCGGTGCCACTTCTCAAATGGCCCCACAAAAGGTGTTGATGACACTGGGACAGCAAAACTGGGAGCTGGGTGCTCTGAAGGGTGGATTTCTCAAGCTGCTGTAGCTGCTCAGCACTGGCAGTTCAGGGATCCCTGCCCTGGCTACTTTTACACTTTTGGATCTTGTTTCTGGATCCATCACTGGAATGCTCAGCCTTGCCCTGCACCATTCCTGAGTTCCTACAACAGCCAGCAGAAACTTCAAATTTTGGAATTTGGGGGTAGCAGCTTCTGTTTCTTGGATTGGAGGAAGGTGGTGCTTAATTCAAGTGTTTGAGGGGAGTCAGGAGTGCTCTAATCAGCAGCTCAGGTCCTCTGCCTGCAAAATAATCCTCTTTTAGCAGTTCCACAAGGCTCAGGTGCTCCCTCCTCCCAGCCCAGCCCCAGTGGCTTTGCTGGGGTGTGACACCGGTTCAGAGCATGTCCTGCCACGTTCTCCTGGAGGTTCTGGCCTCTCTTGTACCCTCAAGGGATTTATTTATCTTTTTTTTTTTTTTTTTTTTTTTAATATAGGTGTTATATTATTCAGAGGGAGAAATGCTGTTCAATTATAGGGGCCACTTTTGGGCGAGGTGTGAAGATTTAGCTTTTGTGGGTGTGTTTTTTTCACCCATTTTTGTTCTTGATTAGATCCTACTCTTCTCTTTACTACCTGGAAAAATAACAAAAGGGAAATGGTGCTTAGTTCTTTGCAAAGAGCCACAGTTAGGGGAGGAGAGACAAAGGGATTGCTATCCCATGAAGGCTGCTAATTTTTGCTACCAAATTGTGGGGCTCTTACGGCAAGACTTTTTTTTTTTTTCTCTCAAAAGGAACTCTAGATGTGGCAAGCTGAATTGGAGGTCTGTGAAAGGCCACATTTTCACAGATTGGAGCCCTGGCAATTTCTGAAAATTGGGCTCCTTTAAGAATCTATCACAGGAGATCCATGCAGCCCTCATTGGGAGTTCCAATTAACTCTTTGTTTCAGAGCATCCCCTTCCATCCTCCTTCCCTCTGGCTGCACCAGCTCCATGAGGATTGGCAATCAGGCTCTTTTGCAAGTGATTTATAACGTTTTGAGGAGATGGGGGTTTCATTTTCCTCAAAAAAGGAATGATAACGTTTAGAAAACCACTTCTTAAGTTTTAGAAATTTAGAAAAGCACTTTTTGCTGCTCGTCCCACCAAAGGATGCAGTTCTTGGAGCTGTGTGGAGGATGAAGTTGTTTCTTCTTTTCTGTGCAGAATATGTCTGAGAATTTATTGTTTTGGTTTTGTCTTTGATTTCTGTGGAATTTGCAGCAATTGTTAGTTCCAGCCCTGCCCTGCCAATTAGCTGTGGGAGAGTCCAGAGGGAGATCAGGACTCAGTGTGGAAGGTGTTTCATCGTCCCTCTGGCCATCCCTTGCCTTGCACCCGTAGGAACTGCAGTCAAACACGTTGCACAAAGCTGTCAAATCACAAATCATTATCAGCTGGGAGACTGGATTTTAGTTTGGCTAAAGAAGCAGCAAGCAGAAAAGCAATTGAAAGGTATTGCAGAGCAAAGAGCAGGTGATCAGGTACATTTATCTCCATAGTCTGACTTTTCTACAGAGAAAGTAACACTGCTTCTTGTAAAGACCTTTAGGGGTGGGTGTCTCTCTTAATTTTAACTCCTTTGCTGACTGTTTTCTCTGTCTTGACAAAGACATGGCATTTATTGCATCTGGCAAAGCAAGTGTCTGGGCCTGATTAGGAGGAAAAAGAACTATTCCCTCTGATGGAGGGGAAAAGTGAAGTGGGACAAGACTTGGGAGTCAGCCCCTTCTGGGGGAAGGAAAAAATCTCTGCAGCGAGATGCAGTGGATAAACTGGCAGAGGGTTTTATTTTTTTTTTTTAAGGCAGTCTTTATGAAGTTAATTTTATAAGATGATGCCTTTCACTTCTTCTGACCTATTATAATAAAGTGTAGTTACCAGAATGGGCTTTTCATTTCCCATTATAAAGGACACGGTGGGATAATGAATCCGTCTGCCAGACATGCTTGCTGTTCACACCTTTCTCCCAGTAATGGAGTCTACATGACTGGAGACAATTTCTCCTTTCCCTGTTGAAGATGTGGAAAATCTGTGCTGGTGAAAGACACAGGAGGAGAAAAAAAAATTGAAGAAATCCATGTGAGTTTGTTAAGCAAGTGCTGGACGAAGTTAATTAGAGCATTCCATGCAAACACAATGTCCAGTGCTGGCAGGATTGCTGGGTTTCACTTTTGAAACCTTTGATGTTGTGCTGGAAATGGCTCAAAACCAATTGCTGCTGCTTCTTAGCTGTTTGAATTTTGTCTCCATGCTGTCCCCCTGCAGTCAGGTGGGCCAGCATGTCCCTGGGCTGTGAGGGACTGCTGGGGAGAAGCAGAGGGGTGAGTGATGTTTGGGAGAAGCCAGGAGGAGCCATATGAGCCAGGACAGAGCTGCTGATGTGGAGCAGGCAGAGCAGGGGAATCACTGAACTCCCCTGCAATGCTGACACCTCTGCTTGCAAGAAGGGAGCACCCAAAAATGAGTCTTGGAGAAGCAGAAAGGGGAAAATGAGTCTTGGGGAAGCAGCTGGGCAGCCTGCAGCCATCCACCAGGGCTTGGACCCCACCTTCCTGGCCTCCCCTGAGGACTCTGGAATGTGCCCCTTTCCTGGAGGCACAGCTCAGGTGCACTCCTGTCACACACAGCAGGGACCAGAAGGTGTTCAGTGCTCAGCTGTGCAGGGACAGCTCTGAGCTGGATGTGCTGGTGATGGCATCACCACATCACCTTCTCCAGGGAGCAGGTGGGGCCAAAACCCTCTCCTGGCTCCTGCTCCATGGTGGTGGTTGGCATCCCAGCACGTGAGTGGGTGTGCTCTGGTGTTCCCAGCATAGGGCTGCATTCCCAAGCCTTGCTGTGGCCTTTCTTTTGGGATAACAGCATTTTAAGGCTGCCTTCCCAGGGGCAGCCTGTGCTGGGAGCTCTGGGCCAGGGCTGCTCCTGAGGCACTGGTGCTGGCACAGAGGATGTGCTGCCTGCATTAACCCCAGGTTCCAGCTCCTCATTGCAATTCAAGGGCTGTGCTGGGCTGCTCAGTGTCTGAGGAGGAGCCTGCCTGGCTCTGGGGGCTGCAGGATGCTCCTCTGGATTGAGGTTTTCCACCCTGGCATGCCTCTGTCCCTGTCCCCATTGGCTGTGGGGTCCCAGCCACGCTGTTTGAAGGTTCACACAAGAATTGCACCTTTGGATGTGTTGAGTTTGGGTTTTTTTTGAGAGAAAGGAAGCTGCCTAGTTGATGGCTCCCTCTGTCCTGGCTGCAGAGCTGGGCCCCACTGTTTGCTTTGAGTGTGTCTTTGGTTTGCAAGGGGCTGTTGGAGTCCAGAGGAGACCACAGAGTTGGTGGAAGGGCTGGAGCCAGGCTGGGAGATGCAGGAGAGAAGGCTCCAGGAAGAACTCAGAGCTCCTTGCAGAGCCTAAAGGGGCTCCAGGAGAGCTGGAGAGGGACTGGGGACAAGGGATGGAGGGACAGGACACAGGGAATGGCTCCCACTGCCAGAGGGCAGGGGGAAGGATTGGATATTGGGAAGGAATTCCCCCCATGCCCTGTGCCCTTCCACACTTTGCCCTGTGTGCCCAGGATCTGCAGCACAGCTGCTCCCAGCTGCATCCTTGCAGCCTCTTACCAATCCTGACATTTCCATGCCCAAACTGCAGTGCCAGGGGATGTTGCACAGGAAAATGCAGGCTGCAGGAGCTTTTTTGGGAAGCAGCTTGCAGGAATGAGCTGCAGGTGGGAATACAGGGATCTGCTGGGCTGCTTTAGTTCTCTTACTCTTTCAAACAGCATACATTAAAGTCATTTTATTTCATTCCCCTCTTCAAGTCTTCTCCTTGTGTGCTGGAAACCCAAACACAGCAGAATGGGGTTGATATTCAGAGCCCAAAAATGGAACTGGCCACTTTAATTTGGCCACTCTCCAAAGCGAGCCATGAGATGGGGGAGAGGGAAATGGGTTTGCAGTGCTGTTTTGCAGTTTGAATCATAAAGGTGTTTAACATAGATAAGGAAATGTTTAACTCTGTGTTATCTTAGCAAAGTTGCTTTAAAAGGTGGCTCTTCCCAAGAGCAGAAGGAAGATCTTTTTTTTTCCAGCACATCCTTTTCCTGGGTTTGAATATTCATTACATATTTGATTTTTATATTTTTTTTCCCCTTTTCTGCTCTCCACATACTCCAGGTCTCTTTTCTGCCCACCCAAAACCTGGATTTCTCCTGTGCAAATGAAGGGAATTTCTGGGCTGCTTTCTCCTGGCTCCTCTCTCCAGGGCATCCAGCCGAGCTTCCCCAGGGAACTTTAATTAGTTTTCCACACAAATTCCGCTGCTCAGCAGCGTGGAGGGGCTCAGGGAGGTGCAGTGAGGTGGGCAAGGGGCTGCTTTTGGAATGTCTTGTTCAAATGCCACTTTGGGGTTTTTTGCCATTTTTTCAGTGCAAAAAAATTGCAGATGTGGGCAGGTGGTTCTCCATGGGGAGCAAAAGAAAAGCCTGCTTGTGCTGGCTCCTGGAAATAACCCACTCAGGGTTCTTAGGGTTAGAAGGTCTCTTTTTGTCTGAATTAAGAAAAGTATGTGTGTGTCTGAGAAAGGAAAAACATGGGATTTTTTTTATTTTTGCCCTATATAGTGGCCAGTTCTTGTTCATTCTCAGAACTGGCCCTTTGGGGGCTGGCAGCTGGGGAATTGCACAATCTATAATGTTGAAATTACACTGGACTAACTTTTGAGCTTGTGTCTCAGCCTTTCATCAAGTTACAGTCAAGATGATTATTTCCTTGCTCTTAAAATTCCTCTGTCTGTTGGATTTCTTAACTCCAGCTCTTTCCTGGTGATGTTGATCCATCCACCCCGCCCGTCTTTCACTTGTGTGGGTATTTTTCAGTCTCACTTGACGAGAAGGTCCTGAACAAGCCTCTAATGAATCACAGCTTTCTCCTCACGGTGACATCGTGTCCTTTATTTGCATCTCTGTTTGCATCATTATTTTTTTAACCTCATGCCTGCTGCAGCCTCTCTCCCTCTCCCAATGCAGGAGATTTTCAGCCTTGGGATGTGATTGCAATTAAAGCCCTTCCATTGCAGAGTCTCTCACTCCCCTGAGGCAGTCCCTGTGCCCAAGGCCTTTGAACTGTGCTGCCTTCTGCAGCTGCTGGCACCAGCAGCATTTCTGTCTGAGCCTTGCTTTTCCTGAAGAAGTCAAGTTAAGGCAGATCAGGATGACCATCTGTCTTCTCACCTCTCTTTCCTCCTCCCCCAGCAGTATCCTGAGCACTTCCAGGCATCTGGCAGAGGACAGGAGATCTTAAATTTGCTGCAATTAAGCACAGGAGGAAGCTGCTGGGCCTTGTCCTCTCAGGAAGGTGCTGTTGTGGGACTGACCCTTCCCAGGCACCCAGGGATTCACATCAGCTGCCCATGAAGATGGGATGTTTTTTCTGCCCACATTCCCATTTATTAGATACCAGGGAAGCCAGAAAACCACTTTTTGTTCTCCTGCTCACGCAGCACATCAGGCTGTCCCCTCATGGCTGGGCTCTGGGGTGTTTGCAGGACAGGTCTGCACCTCCTTCAGCCCCTCATCTTCATTTTTTTTTTTTGTGAAACCTCACTTGGGAAAGCAGCAATGTGGACTTTTCCAAGCCCAGGAGTGCCAATCTCAGCATCTCAACAGGCTGGGGCTGCCCACAAGCAGCACCACCGAGATTTGTGCCAAAATTCACCCTGTAAATCCCATTCCGGGTGGGCTGCAGGGCCCTTTGCTGCTTCTCTTTAACCCAGCTCTTGCTCTTCCCACTCTTTGATGCCATGCCAGCAGCTGAGGGGTTAAAAGAGGCTGGGGGGTGAGGGGGTGGGGATGAGGTGTTTCAGCTGCTCATTACTCACTGCCAGCTTCCCCCAAAATCATATTAATTTCACGCTGTCACGCAGGACTGCGCCGTCTCTGCCGTCAGAGCCGGGAGGGTGGCGGGGCTGGGGGGAGCCTGGCTGCCCCTCATCCCCGCCCTGCTGCCCCTCATCCCCACCCTGCTGCCATCTGGGGCCTCTCTCCTCGCCCAGGTACCCACCCAGCTGGGGCTGGGGCTGCTCACCTTGCAGGGGATCCGTGCTCTGCCTCCCCCAGGATCATTTTCCACCCCGCTGCCTGTGCAAAAACCCCATGAAATTGGCTCTGCTGCAGCAGGGAGCTCTGGGGAGGGAAGGAGGGAGGCAGGGGAGCTGCCAGCCTGCCCTGCCCTACCTGTGCTCAGCAAGGATGCTGCTTAAAAGTTGCTTTTTAACCACTTGCCTCCCTTTTTGAATGCCAGCGAGCACAGCCCTGCTCTGCCTGTGAAGATGGAGCTGCCTTTGCCTCCTGTCTGATTTCTCCCCCTTTTCTGCTGTTTCTTTTTCTGCTGCATCTGCCAGAGCTGTCACCTCTGCAGGGACTTACTGCCATCAGCTGGGCCTCTGACAGCTCCCACACAGGCTCAGCTTTGCTGAGCCCATCCTGGCTGAAGCTCACTCTCCGTGGCAGGCATTCTGCTCTTCCCCTGCTGTTTTGATTGCTCTTTCCCCTAGAGCCCCTCTCACCTTTTTTCCAGGTGTGTGCTTGTATTTTTTGTGGGTTGTGGCTGGAAGGATGATCCCCTTTTCTCTCATTGTGGCCACACTTCTTGGGGCTCTTGGCAGGGGCGTTGGACTAGATGATCTCCATCCCAAACCAGTGATCCTCTGAAATCCCTGTCCTCTTCATCCATTTCTGAGATGGGTGGAAGGCAATGAGCTTTCCATGAAATGGAGTGGGAACATCATCACTGAATCCCACGGTGCCTCCGGCAGTGCTTGCACCAGTCACTCCCTGTCCTGAATTTTGGGACTTTTCCAGGTGACCTGGAGACACAAATCCCACTGTGCAAAGTGCCCTCTGAGCCTTGCTGTGGTCATGGCAGCTGGCAGCAGCCACACCTCCAGTTTTGGGCACAGGATGGACAAACTTAGAAACGCAGCTCTGCTTTTCCAGCATGAGCAGAAAACGGGATACTCTGTCTCTGGAGCGTGCTGGCTCCCAGCCTGCCTCACCAAGGAGCTGCTCTGTGCCTGCTTTTAATGTTCTGGGCCCTGGCAGATGTCACCTGTGGCCAGCTGGGCTCCTGGGGACGAGCCTGAGCTCAGGAGAGCTGGGCAGCCTCGTGGTTGAGTCACCAGCACAGCTCCCACGTCCCCGCGGCGCTTGGTGCGTTTGATCTTCCCCCTGTGTTTCTCTGTTCTCCTGATGAAAATAATTAATCAGGTTATTTTTCTAAGTCATCCTGCAGCTTTACAGGGACAAGACTTAAATAAGGATTCTCTTTAAAGCAGGGCTGTGTTAAAATAGCTGTGTGCCTATAAATATGTCATTGCTTCTATATTTGTTCTCTGCTCAGTGCAGGAGGTTCTGCAGTTGAATATGAGATATATTTTTATTTTTTGGATTGTTGCTGCAGCTGATATCTTAACAGCAAGGCTGCCTTCACCAAAGGATGCCCTGGGTGCACCTTTGGGTTCCTTCTGTGTTTCCTACTTGCTAGTTGTACAAATTTCCTCTTGCCTTTGAAAGGAGCTGACTCAGAAGAATCCTCCAGGAGCAGAGATTTGTACCAGACCCTCCTGTGAGCACTATTTTTAGCATAACTTATTTTTTTGACCAGAGCTGCGCTCTGATCAGGATTTTCAAAGGAGCCCAGGAGAGATAAATCCCCAAATCTCAGCGCTGTAGGAGCTGCAGGTTCCTTTGAAATCCTGACCCTCTGGTGATTAGGGCAGTGACTTGGTGGCTCCTAAGCCCTGGTCCTGCAAGCTGCTGCGTGCTGGGAGAATTGTGGCTTAGGAGTGTGAGCTCTGAGAAAGGCTCTGCAGGCATGGCAGGCTCTTGTGCAAGGATTGAGATTTCACGAGGGTTGGGGTCTAGGGGTCGTGGCTGCTGCATTTGTGCATCTCAGGGATAGCTGCCAGGGGAGCACAGGCTGGTCCTGGTGTGCTCCAGGGGCAGGATGACCTGATAGAGCTGTTCTCCACCAGGCTTGAATGTCTTTTGTCTCCCACAGCAAAAAAAAAAAAAAAAAAAAAAAAAAAAAAAAAAAAAAAAAAAAGTAATTACTATTAGGAGTAACTATATTACTAGTAGGATTAGGAAGGGAGATGTTGGATAGGTGGAATGTGGGAATTTGAACGTGGCTGGCCCAGGACAGCAGAGGGGACCAGAGTCCTGCTGTGACCAGAACCAGCTCAGAGCTTTATAAACTACCCAAAAGAAGCAACAAGAAAACCTGAATAATATGAAAGTGGGATTTTACCCCCTCCATCCTGGTTTTTGGGTGACCTCTTCCATCACACATCCACCAGTTATCTTTAAATCCTCTGATTCACCAGCTCAGATTCTTTGGGGTGGCTTTGAACTCTCAAACTCATGTCAGTGTTCAAGTTCAGCAGTGCTGCTTAAACCTAGGGCTTCCTAAAGCTTGTGGTGTTCTCTGCACCTTCCCCTGTCCCTTAGGAACTGGAAATTGTAGGCATTGAGGTATAAAATTTCAGGAGGAAATCTGCTCCTGCTTTCATTAAACAGTGAATCATCGTCTCTAAAGCATGGAAATAAACATGGAGAATAGGCAGGTGTCTTCTCCAGGAGGTGTCAGTGAGTCCTGCCTGCTTTTCCTTGATGTCACCAAGCCTAAAATAGATTCATGGCAAGAAGTGAATTTAAAAAATACTTCCCAACCCAGTGGTGCAGGCTCTTCCATCAGCAGGGACAGGACCCAAAGCAGGAGCTGTGCAATACCCCACGGGCAGGCACAGGGAAGGGCCATCCTGGGATCTTTGCAAGAGGAAAGATGGGAACAAATCAGGAGGTGACCAGTCCATCCCTCTGTCCTAAAGGTGTGTGAGGCTGCTGGGTGGGGCTCTGCACATCCCATCTGCTGCTGCTGGCTTCCAGGGCTCTCATTCCTTTCTTCCACGCTCAAATTCCAGCCTGGGAGCCAGCTCTGGAGGGTGAAATGATGGTCACACCACAGCAGCTGTACCTGGCTGCCTCCAGGAGCTGGGAAAATCTGCATGGGTTGGGAGGAGCTGCAAATCCAGGCCAGGGAAAGGCCCCTTCTCCCACCAGCCTTTAAATCATCCCCTCCCAATGTTAAAACCCCCCAAAGTCGGATTAAACGCAGCAAAATTCAGAAACCAAACCTGGTTGCAGCACCTGCTTAGAAATGACTTAAGTGGAGGGATATTAAAATTTTAAGACTTGCTGCTGTGCTGCTGATGGAGGATTTAAAAAAATAATAATTACTGTTGTGGGTTTTTGTTGTTTTTTTTTTTTTTTTCTTTCTGCTTGGTTTTCAGGATTGGTTTCTGTTTAGCGTGCGGCCTAATTGCGTAATTACACGATAGACTGGAGTAGAATTTAGTGTGTGTAATACCAGTTATAAAGAAGAGCCCTAATTATGTAGATCTTCTCAGGTAAATAATACATCAGGGGCATGGAGTGGCCTAATTACTGTTCTGAAAACCTGCCTAATGACTAATTTACTTGGAATTTCAGAACGCTTTTGATAAGGTCCCTCATAAGCAACTGTTAAGGAAAATAAATCGAGAAGGGATAAAATGTTTTGCTGTGTTTTTAAACAAGCCAGTTAAGCCACGGGAAGCAGCCACTGCCTCCTGCTCCAGCATCTTGAGGAGAGGGAGGATCCCCTGGCTGCCACCACTGTCCCCTAAAAATGGGATTTGTGGGTCAATTCCCAGCTCTTTGGAAGAAGCACATCCATGTCCCAATCGTCCCTGGCACTTGCAGTAGTTGTAGTGTTGGGCATCTAAATAATCTTTGAAGATCTGTGCCAAAATTTGATAAATCCAGGAAGAACTAAACTTGGAGTTTTCCACAGGCACTGAGGGAGTGAGGGCAGCTTCCCCAGGACTGTTTTCTAGTGGATCTCATTCCTCCATGAGGAGGGAGGGCAGAGCTGAGCCCAGTGTTGTTCAGGGACTCTGTGAGATGCTGCAGTGGGGGGAGCCTGGCTCTGACCTGCCCCAGGAGGCTCTGGCAGAAAACTGGGCTTGGGATCCAAGGCAGCAGCACAAGGAAAAAAGGAATCCCATAAAGCAAAACCCAGCTGTGCTGCAGCAGCAGATCAAGGGGCCTCCAAACAAAGCCGATGCTCCTGGGCCAAGAGGAGAGGCAGCTGGAGAAACTGCTGATCCATGGAGGAGAGAACAAGGCTCAGATGTGGCTGTCCCGTGTCCTGCTGGCTTTTCACAGGGATTTTGCAGGTGCTTTGGTTATCCAGCAGGACTGGCCAGCACAGGAATGAGGGATCAGAGCTGCACTGGGGACCTGCCTCCTGCTGTCACTTCATCTGGGCCAGGGGGACACTGGGACCCCTGCTCTGCTGCCAAATCCTTCCACCAGAGCTGGAGGGAGCTGCAGTTTGACTTGGCTCTGGGATCCACAGCTTTCCCTCCCACCTTGTCTTTCTGTGCCTTCATTTGCTGATTTTCAGAGGTGAAGGAGACATTATTGATGCTGCTGCTGATAATGGTAATAGGGGAGATGGGTGCCAGATAATTCCTGAACTCTCTAACAGGATTTAAGCTAACAAGAGAGGAAGGCTTTTTTATTTCCCTCCTTCCCTTTCCCTTCCTCCTTTTCAGATATTTCCTGTGCTGGGGATAACAACACCAAGGAGTGTTAAATTGGCTCTGAATGTCCACCCCTGGCTGTCCACATTCTTGTAACGATTTCATTAGCTTGAATTATCCACGTTATTTTCTTGTAATGGGATTAGCCGTCCTGGAGTCAGCTGAAGTCCTGGAGGGAGGCGGGAGGGCCCTTCTGCTGCCTATTCCATTAACTCCCTCATGCAGGGGGTGGAACTGGCCATGGCTCAGCCCAGGGGCAAAACCATTTGCCAGGGTCCTGCCTTCCTCAAGGAGGAAAAAAGAAAAAAAGGACCATTACTGTATTTTTTTTTTTTTTCATCCCCGTTTTAATCAGCAAATGGGTGCAGAGGCAGAGCCTGGCAGGGCTGAGAGGGGAAGGTCCTGTTTGGGGAAAAAAGAATAAAAGGAAGAGGAGCATTGCAAAGGGATTGAGTGAATTGTGTGTGGCTGCAGCCTGCTCCTAGGGCTGAGGCTGTGCAGGGAGGGGAGGGAAGGACTTGTGTCTCTTTTGGGCTCTCATCCCTGCCCTGAGCCATTTGGGATGAGCAGTCACGGTCACACTGCCTGGCTCATCCTCCTGAGCTCCAGCCTGGGGGATTTGGGCAGGGCTTGGCATAGCAAGGCAGCAGGAGGAGAGGAGCAGGAGATGGTGGCAGTAGATGGCAACCCAGGAGAAGGTTGGCAGCCTTGATAAAGGTTTTCATATTCACTTTTTCAATGTGGTTTTGCTGTTTTGTTTTTCTTGAAGGAATATAAACCAGAGAGGGGGATTTAGGACTGCTCTGTGCAGTGGGGCCTCTGCACACATGTGCAGAACACTCAGGGTGGTTTTTGTGGTTGTTTTCCAAGATGTTCTGAGTTTTTGGCAGTGGACAGATTGGTGGTGTCACATGTCCTTTCCCCGTCATAATGTGGCAACCCAAGATGTGCTTGGGGTGCACCAGGATCAAGTCAGCTGAACACATCTGTGTGTTTGGGACTTGAAAATACTCATCAGGGATGGACAGGTCTGGCCTGCCCCAAGGATTTTGCACTTTAAATGCTGCTCTTTGAGACAGGGAAGGGCTTGGAGGGAGCACTTCCCAGCTGGAGAGATGTTTATAATTTCATAGAAAGAAATTCTTTGGAAGAAACTGTTCCCTGTGAGGGTGGGGATGCCCCTGGATCCCTGGCAGTGTCCAAGGCCAGGCTGGACAGGGCTTGGAGCACCCTGGGACAGTGGGAAGATGTCCCTGCCATGGCAGGAGGTGGAATTAGATGGGCTTTAAGGTTTCTTCCAACCCAACCACTCTGACTCCACGTTTATCCTGATCTGGAGGTACCTGTCCCATGAACCAGCTGCCTGAAGCTGGGGGGTTTTCTGGAGACCAGGGAGGAAGGAAGGGGAAGGAAGAGGTTTTCTGGAGCCCACCTGTATGCCCATTCTCCTCTGTCCCATGGCTGTGTTGGTGAAGGATGTGCAGGCTCCTTCTGGTGACCAGGCAAAGCCAAGTCTCAGTGTGTTGCCTCCTGAGCTGGAATGTGCTGTTTAATAGCAATATAATGTCCTATAATTAGCAGGCAAAGGACTTGCCTCCCAGCTGGCCTGTGCCAGAAGGATATAATTACAATCCCAAGGAGCGATGTTCCTCTGACCTGCAGCCAGCTTGCAGTGAGGAGGAGCAGAAATCTCCTTTTCCTCCCTGTGCTCAGCCAGGGAAGCAGGATGGCAGCTGGAAGAGCTGCCAGAGCAGCAGGAGAGCAGCTGATAGCCAGCCCTGCCGTGGAGAAATGCTGCATCTCTTGTGGGTAGGAGGGAGGGGATGTCCCTGCTGGCATCTCTGGGATGCACCTTGTGTTTCTGCTGAGCTGGGAGTGGGTGACTGGGCAAAGGAGAGCTCGTGGCTGTCTCTATTCTGCTGCCCTGTGGATTGTGGCTCAGCCAGGGCCAGCACAGGCTCTTTCTGGTTTCCCAGCAAATCTGGATGGGCTCAAAACAAAGGTTCTCATTTAGGAAATAGGAGTTGCAGTGTTTGTAGAGGCTGTCATCCCTCCCAGCCAACAGCAGGAGCACTGCCAAGCCTGGGAGAGCGAGGCGTGAGGACAGATCTGCCAGCCTGGCTGGCAGGGCCTGCAGGCACAGGGAGCCCAGGCAGAGCCACGTCCTCTGCACCTCTGCCCTCCCCTCCTGCTCCTGCTTCCACTTGGGAGTTCAGAGAGGAGCTGTTGGGCACTGTTTGCCATGGATCTGCAGGAAGGAAGGCAGGAGGAGCTGGGGCAGCTGTGTGCATGGCAGTCACCAGGGGCTCTGCCATCCTGCTGCCTCTGCAGAAAACCCTTTGCTTTTGGCACTCCCAAACCTTCCTGTATGAATTGTGAGCAGCTCCATGGGGGTTGCACAAGAGATTTGGGATTGCTGCACACCTTGGCCACACTGAAATCCCATCCCACTGTGGTGCCAGCAGGAGGTGTCCTGCCAGAAATGCAGCTCCAGGTCAGGCACAGGGGTCTGGTGGGCTCATCAGGACTCAGGTTCAAGTCTTGTGCAAAGTTAAGCCAGGCTGGCTGCAAACAAGTCAACATCTGAAGCCTGAAAGGGCTTTGCTCCCACAAGCAGCAGGTCCTTCAGCTCTGCTGCAGGGGCTCAGGAGCACTTGGAGAAGGCATGGATGGGTGGGTGAGTATAAATCCAGAAACCACTCTGGTTTCACACTCACTGATGCTGGAAACTTCCCTGTAAACCATCCTGCACAAGGAAATAAGGCTGGCCTGGTGCTGTGCTCTGTGCTGGCAGCAGGACTACTGCTCTCTGCCCACTTGGAGAGAAGCACCAGCACCCAGAGGAGCCCTCACCCTGGGCTGCCTGTGGGTTTTTTGGCTCCATCTGTGCCCATCAGAGCTCTGTGCTGGAAGGGGAAGGAGCTGGCAGTGCCACCAGGTCTGTCTTGCTGTGACCCCCCTGCCTCTACAGCCCGTGGGAGCACATTTCCAAACAGCTCCATGAGATCTGATGGAAAAGCTGCTTTCTTCCCTCCCTTGCCATTATGCTCTGGTGTCACTGGGTGATGTGCTCCATGCTTTTCCTGCTCCCATCCCTGCGGCACCATCCATGCATGGCCATCCTGGAGCCTGGCTGCAGCTGGGGTGGGAACAAATGTGCCAGCCCTGCTTCCCTCTGCCTTCCCTGGGTATGGAATTGCCCACTGCAGGGGTAATTGGGTTTCTTCTGCCTCTGCCTCTCTCTCCCCCCAAAGCCAGGAGGAATAATTGGAAGAGAGAGGTGTGAGTCTGTGCCTGGCACGGCAGAGGGGAACATGAAAGGCCGGAGCTCTGCGCTTCATTCGCAGCTCCCGTGTGGTAATTGCTGTGTTGTGCTTTCTAATTAGCGCCGCAGTGGGGGGGACCCTGCTCCCCTGCACGGCCCCACTGGGGTCAGCCCTGTCCCCTCGGCTTCCCTCACCCCTGCAGCTCCTGTTCCTGCATCCATCCCTCTGCCAGGCTCCCACTGCCCTGCTCTGGCTCTGGAGCAGCTCTCCGCTCCTCCACACCTGGCTTGGGCTGCTCGGGGCTGGGGAGGAGGGAAGAGCCAGTTCCCCCAGCTCTGCCCAGGCTGATGTGGGTCAGCACAGCTTCCCTGGGACCCTGAATCCAGAGCTGTCCTGCTCCTGGGGTACCTCCTGGCCCATCCTGGGTGCTGGTGTCAAAAGGGCACGTTGGTGTGTCAGTGCTGTCTGAGACTCCCTCTGAGCAAATACTCTGCTCCTGTTCCTTCAGCAGATATTCTGCAGCCCCCAGGTAATGTCCTTGATAATTTTCATGGAGAGAAAGACTGGAGCATGCCCATGGCTCATTTTTCCTAGCTAGATGGGCATCTCCATGGCTCAGGAGCTCTCTCCTTGCCTCACCCAACCGCAGCGTTTGAGGTGCTCCAGGGATCTTGGGAGTCCCTGTCACCCCCAAGCCTTGCAGGAGGACCTGTGGAACCCACAGGCTGGGAGCACTCCCAGCAGCTGAGGCTTCTCCCTCTGCTCTGCTGGGTTTGTTTGTTTGTTTGCATAGCTCCAGCTCAGAGGGGGCAGGAGGGAGGCAGGGAGGGAAAGCACCGAGCGGGAGACGTGCGGATTCATTTTGAAGCTTCATAATGGTGCATTTACACACCACGTTGCCTAAGGAAATTGGGTGGATGAATGCCTGGTCATGCTGCCAGTGCAGCAGGTTAACTCCCAGGATTTAGCTTATATCATTTCACGAGAGCGTTTATGGCCTTTACTGCGTTTATTCCCAGGTGCTCTTTGGCACTGCTGTATCCCAGGCTCCTTTTGTGTATGCACGCCTGTGTGGAGATTTTCAAATAAAACAACACATCTCTTCAGACCTGGGCCACATTAAATATTTATTGCCTGCAGTTTGTGCATATGTGTTTGATAAATGGGTGCGAGGGGAGGAGAAGGGGAAGCGGGAGCTTGGCAGCAGGGAAAGCGTCGGCTTTGTCCTGGAATTTCTCCAGGGATGGCACTGGAGAGAGGTGGCTGCCTTTGGGGCTGTTTTTAGGGGTTTTGGGGTGGCAGGCTTTGGTGCTCAAGCCACAAGTTCTTTCTGTGGGACAGGAACCCCCTTATCTCCCCATTCTTGGCTTTCCATTGTCACTGCCAAACTTGTCTGAAATGCTGTTGGATATGGAGGTTGTTGTGGTCTGCTGGATTCGCCTGTTTCCATTTCTACATCCAGAAAGCTTAGATAAAACCAGTTTATTCCAGCACAGAAGCTGCAGGATGGGAGAGGCTGAAGGGTTAGAGTAAGGAAATCCCATCAGAAAAAATGCCCAGGATCCCTGGAGTTGGAGGGATGACACCTCTGGGGATGGAGGAGCTATTCTGGAAACAGAATAATTCCCTGTGAAGCCATGCTCTGTCTCCTGCCTGTATCCTGTGCACTCCAGCCCCTCTTTAAAGGTGCAAAGAAATCAGTTTTGGTGGGATCTCGAGCAGCCCTGGTTTCCTGGAGATGCTTTGCCCACCGTGAGCAGGGCATGGCATTCTGGCTGGATCTCCTGAGGGAAGGCGGAGCAAAGCAGTTCCATTAAAGAAGTTTTCTGTATTGTTAAATTTTATATCCAGAACGATCCTTGAAATCCAAGCTGAGTTTTTGGCTGGTTCTATTTGCTTTGGAAATGGGGCTTGCAGGGAAGCAGAGTGGCTGCAGGGCACCTGGGGCAGGACTCACCTGATGTGAGTGACCCACTCAGTGTGGGTCTGCAGCTGGCACTGCCAGGGTTTGTGGGACAGGGGTGACCCTTCCCTTCCCTTCCTCTCATGCTGTCCGTGCTTTTCCTTGCATTCCCAGCACCTTTGGAGAGCTCAAGACCGTGCGGCTGCCCAAGAAAATGGCAGGAACAGGATCCCACCGGGGCTTTGGCTTTGTGGATTTCGTCACCAAGCAGGATGCCAAGGTGAGCTGAGCTCCTCCCTGCCCTTCTGGCACTGCCCCAGGTGGGAGGGGAGCCTGGAGGCTCTGTCCCACTGAGGCTTAGCCCAGATTTGGGGTGGGCTGGTGGCATTCCCCAGGAAAGCTGCAAACCCCCACGTGGGCAGCAACAAAACCCTCAAGCCAAACCCTAATGGGGATAATTTTGGTGCAACTGATAAAATAACTCAAAATTCTTGTAATACAGAAGGACAGGAGCTTGTTTTTCAGGTATGTCAGCAACAAGGTGAGACAGGATGGTTTTGACCCAACATTAACACATCAGGAAACCTCTGCACATGCCCCACCTCCACCACCGCCTTGATTTTAGGGCAGTTCTGGATATTGAGGCTGTTCCCTAATTTGTAACCTGTGCAAGACTTGTGTTCACCAGTTCTTGTGTGTGTTTTGAGAGGCCCTCTGTGAGCAGCCTTCCCCTGCTGCTTTCCCAGTGACTGTGCCAGAGGATCAGTAGTTATGACTTGGCCTAGTTCATTTATTTTTGAAAGCTTCCCTCTACCTTTAAATTCCATGCTTTTAGCAGAAACAGGGGGATTGCAGCCTGTCTGATGGTATCCTGCTCTTATCCTTTGCCCGAGGTTTTGGAGCAGGGTGGATTTCATCCTGCTGCTGATTCCTGGTGATTTGTGCAGGGTCTGGAAGGGAGTGGCTGTAAGCACAACCCACTGGATGTTATTGCAAGGGGGAAGGGACCACATGAGCCCCCCAAACTCCAGATTTTTCCAGACTGTGAGCAGAGATGAAGGAGAGAGGAGGGGGGAGCCAGGCAGAGCCTGTGTTTATGTTTTTAGACAGCATTCATTGATCCAGGATCACAAGGGACTATTAGATCATCCCTTCCAGCCTGACCTCCTGTATAACACAGTACATGGAGTTTCTTTGTTAGTCCTGTATTGATCCTAACTCAAACTTCCCTCTGCTCAGCTTCCCTCCTCCCCTTGGGGGTCAGCTGGGGGTGCAGGGATCCCCCCAGGAGCCTGGTTCCCCTCCCTGCACCTTGAGCTGTGCCTGTGGCTCTGCTCAAAGCAGCTTTGCTTTCACCTCTGCTTCACTCCAGTCATTCTGGCTTTGTTCCTGGGGCTTGAATTAATCTTTTCCCAAGGAAACTTTGAGCTTTGGATGGAAAGGTACACAGAGGAACCTGACTGGTTCTTTACTGCTGCTCAGTTTGGGGGGGTGTGAGGCAGCACCTGCTTTCCTGCTGCTCTCTGGGGGAAGCAGGCACAGGCTCAGTGTTTGCCTCCCATCCCTTTTCATCCCCTCAGGGACTGATTCCAGCTGCACTGGCCAAATGGGATCTCAGTGATAGGGGAGAGAGCCAGGCAGGGCTCTGGCCCAGGGCACTGCTGCCCAGGCTCATGGAGGGGAGCATGCAGGGAGAGAGCTGCCCTGTGGAAGAGCTCTCAGCGGGGTTTTCTTCTTTCCCAGCAAAGCAGCTCTTCTTCCTTCTTCATATTTTTTTTCCACCCTCATCTCTTTGAGGGATTTAATTGTCTCACAAGTGGCACATCAAGTACACTCCATTGGCCGTCTGGAAAAGGATGCACGGTGTATTGATGAATAGGATCCTGAATATTGTAAACACGCTCATAATTGGCTTAGAGTTTATTGCTGAGTGAAATGAGAGAGGAGGGGAGTGGGCCTGGAGACCTCTGAGCTGAATAGCTCTGACTGTCAGTGACGCTTTTGCTCAGAGTGGTAATCTGGAAATTGCTTATAAGCATCTTATAAAACATGATGGGTTTGTAATAGAATAGTTAGGCTGCCTTTGTTGGGCATTTAAAGCCTGTGACCTCCCGTGTTTGTCTTTTTCTCTGAACAAGCACGGCTGCTGTGGGAGCGCACATGGAGATTTTCCACAGCCAGCACAGAGATGGGGGCTCCTCCTGCCAGCTCCCTGATGCTGTGCCTGCAGATCTGCCCCACCAGGCTTGGCTTGATCCCCTCAGCCTCCCCTGGAACTCCCATGCACCCCCAAACCAAATTAACTCCTCTTAAGGAAGCACTAACCGTTTCCTGACGTTCCCTGCGCAGAACTGTTTTTATTTTTGAACTATTAACTGGGAAGCCGAGTTCCCACTTTTCTCCCCTGTTGATATAAAAATACATCTGGTCTCCAAATAGAAATTGCCCATTTGGGAGAGACAGCCAACGCTTTCAAAATGCAGACACACGGAAGGAAAAATCCTTGTGTGCAGCTGGCATGGCTGAGAGCATCCTCAGTTGGGACCGGGGGAGGGATATTTATCAATCTCCTAATGTTGTTGACCCTTTGTCCCTCTAATGATTCCAGCCTGGAGGCTCTTTGGCTTGAGTATTTAATAGGGCAGGGGGGAATCTGGAGGCAGAGCAGTGCTCTCCTCCAAATGAGTGCAGCAGTCAGGGCTGGCACTGTCACACCCGGGGTGACAGACGCTGCTCCCGGCCCTGCCAGCACAGCAGGCTCTGCTCCACAGCTCTGGCTGCCTCATCCCCACAGCCTGGCCTTCCTGGGGCTTTGTCGGCCACCTCTTCGCTTGGAAATTCTCTTTCTCAATCCCACTGATGTTTTTAAGCTGCTGTTCCAGCCTCTCCCCTCTTTTTCTCACGTTAAGCTTGAACCAGTCTTTGCAAAAAACGCTCAGAAATGGCGTTTTTAAGCATGCTCACATCCTGTTCTCGAGGAGGAGAAGTCTATAGGGTTTTCATGCAACCCCTAAAGCATCTGGAAAGCAAATGAGGCCTGGGAGAAGGTTTGCCAGGGATTTGGGGTGAGGTTACCAAATGCAGGAGCTTTATCAGAGTCAGGTTTGGGCGTTTCAGAAAAAGCTTTTTGTGGCAAAGGCTCCCCTTAAAGGTGTAGGAAGATATGAAGCCCTGGAAATTGCAGGGTTTTTGTGGTGAGTGTCTCTCTTAGGTGAGCAAACACCACACCTCCCATTATCCCTCATTTGGATACAGCTCCACAAACCTCTGGCCTTTCTTTGTTCCTCCGGAGAGGTGTCCTGGGAAGGCAGATGCTCACACAGAGGAGCTGCACCCCAAAAATAGCTCCTGCTTTCTGTGAAAGCCAGCCTGCTTCTTCTCATTTCATACTTGTCACCTAATTAAAATATATTTTTCCCTACCTGTCTTTTCATTTGGAATAGCAGCAGTGGCAGATTTCCTCCTCTCCCTGGAAGATTTCCAGTAGTGTGGCTGTATGGGGATGGCATTTCTCCCCTTCATCCCTTTGTCTTTTAAATCATCACTGCTTTCTCTTTTTTTTTTTTACCCCCCCTGAAAAAGTCTTAATTCCTCTCAGAGCAATGAACAGCTTTTGTCTTTTAGCTCATTTCCAAAGAAGTGACATCCGTGTGTTTGGCACCTGAAATGTGCAGCTTCTCTTCTGCATTCCCAGCTCCTGGAGCCCATCTGGAAGGCAGGGAGCAGGGATCCCAGTCCAGGCTGGAGCTTTCCTTCATTGTGGGTGCAAACCAACTCATTTTGGGGATGTGCTTGGCCAGGAAGGGCCAGTGTCACCAGGCTGGTGGCAGGTGTGTCTCACCCAGCAGGTTTCTTGCACATAACACAACTTGATGGCAACACCTGCCTTCCCTGTTCTCCATGACCTTTCCCAGGGCTGCCAGCAAAACTAGAGGATGGCAATCCTGTGAGGAGGAGGAGGAGGAGGTGGGACCAGAGCCCACCAAAGTGCCACGTTCATCATGGTCTGCCCTCCTCCCTGACCTGTGGAGCACAGATGGGCTGTGTGCTGTCACCAACCTTCCTCTTCCTCAGGCTGTGGGAAGGAGAAATCCAAAATAGGAATTAGCAAAGGAAATGCAGTGTTTAGAGCCGTGGGTTGTGTGCCAGGCTTTGGAAAAGGCTCCTGGTGCCAATGTGAACAGCCCTCACAGCTCCCTCCCCCCGGGTGTTTGTTTAAACCAGCACATTGCTCTGCTAATTGGGAGATAGGCCCTGAAAACACAGCAGCAGCAAATCAAAACAGCTGGAGCTTGCAGCTCTTCCAGGAGGAATGTGCCCGTGGAAAAGGGAGCACTCTGCCCTGCTGGGATCACCCCAAGGAGCTGGGGGTGCTGGCATAATGGGAGTTTCACCCATGGAGCAGGTGCAGCTGGTGCTCCTCATTGCTGTATTATAGCACTTGAGGGTTGTATGGGTGGAAGGACTTAGGAAAGAGAGGAAAACTCAGCTTACTGGGTGCTGCTTACTGAAAATGGGGTTTTTTCTGAGTTTCATAACCCAGCAGCTCAAGGAGGCTTCTGAAGAGCAGCAGGACAAGCCCCTCTACCCAGAGATGTGGCATTTGGGGACAGCTGGAGACAGCTCAAAGCTGATTTTAGCAGGTGGCTCAGAGGAGAGATGGGGGCTTCTACAGGACAGCTTGGGAGCAGGTTTGGGGACCTCCAGCTGGGAGCACAGCTCCCTGTTGGACAGCAGGATCTGTGTCTGATCCTGGAGTTGCTATTTTGTTCCAGGAATGTGAGTCTGCAGAGCTCAGAACCTGAGCTAAGCCCAGCCTTAGCTGGGGTTTTTATCAAAGCATTTGGGGCATTTCTCTCTCCCTGTGCTCAGCCTTTACTGTGGAGCACTTTGTGGGCCCCTGGAGATAAAAATATTTGGCCAGTGTGTTTGTGTATTTGCACTGTGGGCCTAATCCTGCTCAGTCCTGAGTTCCCCTGGAATTCTGTGGGAAATAAAGACAAAATTAAACCTCCCTGGCCTGAGGCAGTGTTTTCTGGGTGTTTCTGCTGGTTGCTTGTGGACAGATAAAGCCATCTGAGCTCTGGGCTGGCTGGCACGTTTGTGTTCAACATCACCATGAGATTACAGCTCTGTGGGTGTTACTGAACAGGCTCGAACAGCAGGAAACCTCTGGATTTCTGGAGTGGAGCAATCCACCACAGGCACAAAGAGCAGAGGACTTCTATGCTGGCTTCTGTCACATTTGCTACCAGCATGGCCAAGTAACCAAATGGTTGACAGGAGAAGGGGGCAGTTTTCCAACTTGCTTCCAGAGCAGAAAGGAGCTTCTCTCCCACAGCTGAGCTGTGCTTTCAGCAGAGAAGGGTGCTGGGGAGTCCTGGGGTCCCACGCAGTGCTGCCCCAGAGCTCCAGAGGCTGCAGCATTCCCAGCTCAGGGTGGTGCCATCCTGTGCTGGATTCCAGCCTGCCCCACCAGAGCAGCAGCAGTGGTGATGGGAATGTGCTCTGCTGCAGGAACAGGGAAGATAAATGGCCAAGTCAGAGCCTCTGATGGAGATGGATCCCGCCCCAGCAGAGCAAAGCCCCCCGAGCACCATGTTCTCAGTGGCCTTTCCCCTCCAGGGCAGAGGGAGGGACGTTTTGCCTTCCCTCCTGTCAGCCTGCTGTTATTTTCTCCTTTAATTTGATTTTTTTCTCGTTCATTTCTGCAGAAAGCCTTCAATGCCCTGTGCCACAGCACTCACCTGTACGGCCGCAGGCTGGTGCTGGAGTGGGCAGACACGGAGGAGACGCTCGAGGCCCTGCGCCGTAAAACGGCCCAGCACTTCCATGGTAAGGCAAGAAACCCCCCCTGCTGCCTGGCCCTGCACCCCTGGCACTGCCCCCTGGCACTGCCCCCCTGGCACAGCTGGGGCTGAGCAGGCAGCAGGTGCAGGAGCAAACTGGCGTTCCGAACAGCAAATCAATATGATTTTGCAGAAGCCGATTTATTGTTTACAATTCGCCCCAGTTATACATTTCTAGAACCACACTTTACAATTGGTAATTTTAAGATATTCATCCACCCTTTCAACCCCACAAAAGTTTGTAACTGGTGGTCTTCAGAATCTTCGCCGCCCCCTGCTATCTTGAATCTTCTAATCTTGGTATTCGATGATTTCAACTTCTCTCCTGATTTAGCATAGTTGATATTCCAGCAACTTTTCAAACAAGTTATTGAAAAACTCCCAAAATTTTCTCCTGCTGTGCACCTGTAAACACTGGTCTGAACTAAGAAATACACAAAAACAGCTAGCATGTGAAAGAGGCATGAGAACAAACAGCAAAATGTGCAGCAATAACTGAACAGCAAAACATAGCAACTAAATATAGTTTTTGGCTGGTGCACACACACCAGGCCTGGATTTGTACAGACATGTCCACTGGGGTCCAAACCCTGCTCAGCCTTACAACAAGCAGGAGGCATCCAGGCCAGGCTCTGTCTGACAGCTCTGCCTGTGAGCCCCTAGCTCTGCGTGTGCCAGCCGTGCCACCTGCCAGCCACAGGGCCTGTGCTGGCTGCTCCCGGGCTGGGGACAGGCTCTGTGCAGGCAGCACGGGGATTTCAGAGGAACAACTGTGTGGGGATGGGTTGGGATGCAGGAGCTGCTTGGCTCAGGCTGCTGGGAGTGACAGCTCTGCAGGTGACAGCACTGCAGGCTCCTATTGACAGCCATCGACAGGCACAAATGCATTGCTTGGCAAATATTTATGTAGGAAGGGCTCCCCTGGGCTGCAGGGCTAAGCTGGAGATCAATGCTGCTCCTCCTGCATCCCCTCCCCATCACCACGTGCCCATGGCCTGGGGCTTTGGCAGCAGTCATGGGGCTGCACATCCCTGCTGAGGGAAGAGCAGCACATCTCAGCTACTGAGTGAGTGATCCTGACTGATCCAGTGATCCCCCTGTTCCTGGAATGCTGCAGGGCTGGCAATTGCAGCCTGGGGAAGCTGCAGCTTGGTGGTAGCAGGGCTGAGGGTGGAACCCAGCACTGGAGTGGGGACAGGTTGTGCATGTGAAGCTCCACCTGGGTGGGGAAAACAGCAGGGGAGATGTTTCAGGCACCCAGTTTTATCTTCAGGATCTCCTTCCTCCCTTTCCACTCTGCTCAGTGTAGGGGGAAATAAACAGTCTTGGCTTTAGGGTCCTTGTAGGCTCTCACAGATGTGGCTGTGAGCTCTGCCACCTCCCCCAGGCTCTGCTTATTCCTAATTTTTGCCTTCCTTTGCTCCAGCCTCCTTGTCTGGGCTGTTCCTCACCGAGCTGGGCCCTGGGTTGGGCAGCAGGAAGAGCATTTTCACATCCCAGCAGGAATTCAGCCTTGGCTCCGGGGTCTCAGCTGAGAAAAGGGAGCAAGGCTCCCACTGCCCATCTTAGGGATGGGAAACAGGGTGGAAGCACCATCCCTGCTGTACTCCAGCCTGTCTCAGGAACACCCACTGACTCCTGGCCAAGCTGCCAGTGGCTGATCCTGCAGCAGAGTGGGATGTGCCAGGAGGGGCTCTGTGCTGGCAAAGCCAGGCTGGGGCTGGCTCTGGGCACCAGGATCTGGCTGGTGCTGGGAGCAGGTCTCAGCCTCTCTGTGCCATGCTGGCAGGTCACAGGTGGGATTTTATTCCCCTGGGAAGTGCCTGCTCCTGATTTCAAGGCACCCTGGGGTGCCAAGGGCTCTGAGGTGAGGCAGGAGCTGCACCCTATCCCTTCTGTGAGTGATAATGAGAAAGAGGGGGAAAAAGGCTGCCAGCCCTCTGCCTGCAGCCCCCTGGAAGGGGGATGCTTCTTCAGCTTTTCTCCCTGGCATGGCTAGAGGCTGCTTTTCCCACATGGAGCAGGGATGGAGAGGATGCAGAGCACACACAGCACCCATCAGGCAGGCTGACACAGTGAATCTCTTTTCACTGGTGGTACAGACCAGAAACCAGGCTTTTTCCTACTGATCCCCAAGTCTCCTTCTCTCCCCACAGGGCACAGGAGCAGCTCAGACATCCCTGTGCTCTTTATGGATGTCCCATGAGTTCTCCTCTCCCAGCCCAGCTGGGTGAATTGTGAGGGTCTTCCCACAGCTGCAGTGGCCAAGTCCCTATCCTGAGCTGGGAATTGGAAAGAGAAGCTAATTTTCTAATTTTGGCTCTTCAAGCCTCAGGAAACAATCAAGACCAAAGGTCTGTGGTGTCCCCAGCTCGAATGTCAGCCCCATCATCTTTGTCTTAGTATTTCCAAATCCTGACCTGGGCTGTGGCAGACGTGTCCTACCACTGACTGCTCTCTGCTACAATTACACACCTCATTTCTAGAGACCATTTAGAGAGATTGGGCTTCCAGTTCCAGGTCTCTGCTGTTATTTGTGAAGGAGAGGTCTGGTCTCCCAGATCTTTTCTCCATGCAGGCGTTTGTCATGGCAATCAAGCCACTTCTGAGCCGTCTTTTCAATAGGTCTAATAGATGCAATAAAATGGAATAGGCTTCCTTCCCATTTTGTGTAGTTTTCAGGTCATTCTTTATGGCTTGTTCTGAGGCTTTGTAATGTTCCAGGAGAAAGTGAGGAGCCCAGGAGTGGTCACTGACTGCCAGGGGTGGTTTCAGTAATTCTGCCAGGTGTGAAGCCACAGCCCAGCCCTGAGGCTTGGGACCTCAGCCCTGCACCCCAGTCTGGCTCCCAGCACAGTCTGGGAGGGGTTTAAGGCTTTTTGCTCATTTCTGAGAGTATCAGCTCTTCATCCTGAGGCAGGAGGCTCTTGCCTTAGAAAAAAAAGAGACACTGAGTTTTGTTTGCACTCCACTTTTAATTTGGGGGGCGCACTGCTGCAAGGTGGCTGGAGGGCTTGGCCAGGAACAGGCTTTGTGCTGCTCTGGATAAACTTAGGGACTCTTAGCATGGGAAGGAGAAGCCAGGAAAAGCTTGGCCAACAGCTGTCCCTGGAACCTCTAGTGCAGGGTTGTGACAAATGCCACAGCAGGGCAGGGACAGGTGACAAACGCTGCCAGCAGCAGCATCTCAGCCCCGGCTTGGGCAGGGGGAGCCTCCCTTTGGAAAACAAGGATCACTGATGCTTTGGAAAGCAAGGACCACTGATGCTTTGGAAAACAAGGAGCACTTATGCTTTGGAAACCAACAGGGTGGCTCTTCAGGCTCTGGGACCAAGGGCTCCTGCTGCCCAGCAGCTGAATTTGCCAGCCCTGGGGCAAGGAGGAACACTCCAGGCTCAGCCTGCATCCCCAAATCAGGGAACCACAGCTCCCCAAAGGGCTGGGAGCAGCTCCATCCCCTTTCCTCCCCAGCTCCATCCTGGAGGAAGGGGAGCTGAGGGAAGGTTGGCAAGCACTGCCCATGCCCTGCTGGCTCCCAATCCCACGGAATTCCAGAGGCTCTCCTGCCAGGCCTGGCTTGGGCAGCCAGCTGTGCCTGGGCCACTGCTCCTGCTCCTTCCCATCCATCACAGAATTAAACTGACAGATGGGGAATTTGGCCACGCCGGGAGGGGAAGGAATGACTGGTGGGGGGGGGAGATGTGTGAGGAGGGGTTCA
>JANRGV010000049.1:9595165-9616479 GCA_024734035.1 Alethe castanea
GAGGAGCCGCCCCGGCCGGAGGAGGAGGAGCCGGATGCTGCCGCCGCCGCCGCCGCGCTGGAGCCCGAGCCGGCGGTGCCCGCGGCCCCGGGCGGAGGGGAGGCGGAGGCGCCGGCGCTGCTGCCCGGCTCCGAGGTGCGGGTCACCCTGGACCATATCATCGAGGACGCCCTGGTGGTCTCGTTCCGGCTGGGAGAGAAGCTTTTTTCCGGGGTCCTCATGGACCTCTCGAAAAGGTGAGAGCTCGGGGAAAGCCGAGCCCGAGCCCCCACCCAGCGCCGAGCCCGGGAGCGCTCCCGGAGCCACCGGGGGCGGGATGGGGCCGGCCCCGCCGGGACCTTCGTGGGCTCTGCAGCTTCCATCCCATCCCATCCCATCCCATCCCATCCCATCTCATCCCATCCCATCCCATCCTATCCCATTCTCTATGTGAGAACATGGCAGGCTTTGCAGTAGATCAGAGGGGTTTGGAGCAGAATTTTATTCTAAATTTTATTTCCTTTAGGATTGTCCGGTGGGCTGAGATCTGCCCGCACGGGATGGGATGCTCCTTTCTTTCTCTCCTCAGAAGAAAAGGGGACAAAATCGAGCTGAGCATGAGACTTTACCCAGGCCTGGGGCAGATTTTGTGTCCTGAGACAAGAACCTGAGCGATCCCCAGGGAAAATCTACCTCAGCAGGGAGCTCCGTGTCCCCACACACCCAGGGTCGGGACAAGAGCACCAGGCTGACAAATGACCTGGGACAGACAGCATCACAGATACTGGAGAAAAGCCATTTGTACACATCCCTGAGCCCAGGGACAGGTCAGGATCGCACTCTGCCCAGCCAGGAGTCATTCCCACTGAGCTTGGGATGGAATGAGGAGGGCATTTGTGGCAGAAGTCCAACAAAACCCAGAATTAATGGGATGACTTTCCAGAAATTAAGAAAAATGGACCAGCTCCTCCTCCAAGGCCTGAGCTCTGAGCGTGGGGGTGCCAGTGCTCAACTCCTCTTTTCACCCTGATTTTGGGGACACGAGTGGCAGTGCCAGGCTGGCACCTACAGGCAGAGCAGGCAGGTTTTGCAGAGGAGGGCAGAGCTGATGGCTCCGAGGTCTGGGCCACGCTGTGACAACGTGGGTGTGCACTCGGCCCTGCTGCAAAAATCAAGGCTGGCTGGTTAATTAAAGACTTGGGCCCCGAGATCTGCTTATTCAGGTCTGTGGTAGCAGTGCCATAAAATTGTCACGCCCCATTTCCCGGCAGGGACTGAGGCAGCTCCTGGAGGAGCTCCTCTGATCCCCCCGGGGTCATTCCTCATGTGCTGCAGCATCACCGTCAGGTTTTGTCCTGGGCAAGATCAGCAACAGCTTTCACCCTGTCTGGGTGGACCTCAAAACCTAAATTTGGGCATCCATCCTTCCCTCCATCCGCTTGTGAGGCTGTCCCCTGGAGAAAGCAGCCAGAAAATCTTGGACCTGCCCACGATCTCCTCTCAGCACATCCACAAATCCACGCACAAACACAAACCCCCGTGGGATGTGCCCACCACTGAGTGACACCCAGAGCTGGGGGGCTCCGGCTCCTCCCCCACCCCAAACCACGGGGTTTTCACCCAAATCTTGTTCCCTCCACCTGAGCATCTCCATCAACATCCAGCCCATCATTGCTCGGCTCCAGAGCCGCCCCCAGCCCCACTCTGCACCACATGACCCCGGGAGGGGCGATTTGGGGTGGGGGAGAGCAGGGGAGGGGAGGCGGGGGGTTTGCCATGTATGCTTTTTATTGCAGTAATTCTTTTATCTTGTTCTCGCACCCTGAACAGTATAAGCGTTCATCAAAGTAATTGACGTGGATGAAATTAGCGCTTCCTGCTATGTCGGACAGATAAACTTTGCTGAATATTGATTTTGCACAAAGAAAATGACATGTGCTTGGTCCTCACCCTTTATCTGGACGGAGCAGGGAGATGCTGGGGGAGGCAGGGGGGAAGGAGGCGAGCCTCCGCTGGAGAAGCATCCATAAGAATTACTTTTATCTCTTCTTCCACGAGAAGACAACAGAAGATAAGGCTGGGAGACAGTGTGGGGGAGGCGAGAGGGGGGATGAGGGAGAGAAGCCCAGCAGAGACCTCCGCCGTGGGCTGGAAGGGGCTGGGGGCTCTTTGTGCCTGGCTGCCCCGGCAGGAGCAGGACTTGGGGGGAGATAATCGGGCTTTTCAGGGATGGGAAACACCGGGGAAGAGCAGAGAGAAGCGTGGGGTTGTGTTTCCCCACACTGGCTGGGTGTGGGGAGCGCTGGGGGTGTCCCTGGAGGGCAGGGCTGTTCTCCTGAGGGACATCACAGGGGATGGGACAGCCCCTCTGTGCCCCTCGGGCTGGAGCTGCAGCGTTGGGAATGGTGTCAGCCACTCCAGTGGGGCTGTGGGAAGGGAAAAGAATCCCACGTGTGGGCAAGAAGGAGATTTGACTTTGGAGCTTCATTTTCCCTGGTATGAGCCGCTGAAAAGCAAAGCTCCTCTGTCTGATCCCATCCTGCTGCTTCCCTCTGGCCTCACGGGGGGCATAGCCAGGGGTCACCCACCCAAACACCCCAAAAAGTCCCTCTGCTCCCTGAGGGACCTGTCCCTGGCACTGCAGAGCCACATCCAGCCCTGAGGTTTGAAGCCAACGCCAGGCTCTGGAGAAAGGTGCTGAGGAGAACAAAGCTGTGCCACGTGCCTGTTTTCCCAAAGAAAGGGGCAAAGGTGGCCTTGGAGAAGCACGTGGGATATCTCACAGGGTGAACAACAAACCAGCCTCTGATTGTTTCAGAGGCTTCGGGGAAATCCACTCATCCACCTTCTCCTGCCCTCAGCGCTGAGCCCCCCTGGAGGAGCCAGCCTGGGGCACCTGCCAGCTCCTGGGGGCCACCAGCTGCTGGTGTCACCACAGCGCTGCTTGGGCCAAGCCTGGCACTCCTGACAGCATAACCTGGCTCAGGGAGTACTCAGGGAAATGTTAAAAGTCTCCCTGTGTGAGGCTCAGAGAGCCATGGGGAAGCTCCTGCTCGCTGTGGTGACCAGTGGTGATTTTATATCTCATTTATTTTATACAGAAAGGCTGAAACATGGAGATGTAGAAAGTAATTATCCTGAATTTCCCGCCTCGTGCTGAGTAGAGCTGGGCATGGAGCAGAAGGCAAGGGGGGAGAGGCCAGGAGATGGATTTTGGGGGGAATTCACCCCTTCCCTAGCACATCCCCATGTGGAGCCACGAGTAGAGCTGGATATTTCGGCTCAGTTTTGAGGGAGCTTGTCTGGGTGATGGTGGCATGTTCTTTACTTTGATTTACTGAGAGATGATGGTGTGAAGCTCCAGCAAACCCCTCTCCCTCAGCAGCTTTGCAGAGGACAGGTTCTTCCTGTACAAGGTCCCCTTGGCCTTTAATTATTTTCTACAGGCTAAACCACAGGTGCTGGAATCTTGTCCATACATTTCCAAGGAGCTGGGCTCAGCATGCCCTTACACTGAGCTGAAAAATCCATGTTTAATGGCTAAAAATCCAGAGTGTCACTGGTGGCCTGGGGGTTTCCCACGTGGAGCTGAACCCCCCAAAAACCCTGAGACCTTCCTTCAGTCTGGCTGTGTTGGTGAAATGCTCTGCTGGGTCACAGCCACCCCACATCTCCTGTTTTCCCCAAAATCCTGCTGAGGGGCAGTTCAGGTCTCGCCAGTGCAGAGCCAATAAAAGTCTGCAATATCCCAGACCACTAAAAATGGCTCCTTAAAACACTGTGGGGATGAGCCAGCCCAATCAGCACTCATTTTAACTTCCCACCATCCCAGCAGCAGCTCAGGTCACCAGCAGGGCATCCAGCTCCTTCAGTTTTCCTGGGAATATCCACGCCTGGTCCCATATCACAAACCCCTTTTATCTGGGAAATAAGGAGCCGTTTCTGTGGCTGTTTCCCCAGGGTGATGTTCCCTTAGGAAGGCTCCATTTAAACCCTTTGCACCCTCATGAACCAGCAGGGAATTCACACCCCTGGTGGATTTGTTCTGCTTCCCACTTCCCAAGGGGGTTTCCTCCATCCCTGGCTAAAAGGAAGCCAGGTTTCATCTCAGCTGGATCATTACAATTTCTGACTTCTCTTTCTTGTTTTTTTGTTGGTTTTTTTTTCCCCCTAGATATATTAGGCCTTGGGAAAAAGAATAAAAAATGCAGCCTTTGGTTGCTGCCTGTATTTTCTAGACACAGTGCCCTGACATTGAGAGCAAACAGTTATTAAATAAACGCATTGTTAGGCATGCTTTTAGTCCTGACACCTCTGGTAAATCTGCATTTATTATTTAGTGAATTAAGTGGTTTTAAATCAAGTTATAATCGGTGGGTGCCCTTGTGCTCGGTATTTTATATCCTCCTGTGCATGCTTTGTTTGCAATTTCTGTACTATTTCTTTAGGTGCATTATATATTTTCTTTGAAACAGCATCACCTGCCACTCATGTGGATCCCCAGCTTCCCAGGAATGCTCCTGCCAGTAACAGTTTGAAGTTTGTCCCTGTCCCCACCACATCCCCTCCTGTCCAGATCTATCCCATTACAAGAGACCTTTGTAAAATTAACGTTATTGCTGAATTTCATGGACAGCTGCCCCGTTTGTGGGCTCACAGCTTGGAAAGATTTTCCTGCAGGAGCCAGGGGATGTTCAGGAATGCTCTTGGGTCCCAGGGCTTGTGATGCAAAGGGAAGGTGCCAAGCTGAGCCTGATCTCAGCAGCTCTTTGGGTCTCTCACTCTGCTTTTCTTCTGGTGAGAAGGTGCTGGGGAGCAGAAGTTGAGTGAGAACTGGGTCTCTTCGAGCTCAGGTTGGTGTTTTGGCCACCTCAGCAGCAGCACAAAGGCCATCTGTCACCTTGCCCATGTATGTGAGGTCCCTCCTGCCTTCCATCGCAGTCACCCTCCAGGCTGCAGCCACCCCTCATGTCCCATCCCTGTGCCCTACGTCTCATCACCCAGCAAACCCCCATTCTCATTCCTAACATCCTCCCCAGTTCAGGCTGGAGCAGCCCCTGCACCACCAGGTCCTGCCCAGAGGTTCCCTGCAGCCAGAGCTGGGCCAAGCAGCTCCTGCCATGGCCCTTCCAGCCTGAGATCATCAGGCACCCACCTCTCCAGGATGTGGGGTGCTCATCTCCCCATGGCATGGTCCTCCAGCTCCCCGGGATGTTGTCATGGCCATCTCTTCATGGCACAGTGACCTCCATTTCTCCACGGTGTGGTGACTCCCATTTCTCCATGGTGTTGGTCACCTCCATCTCTCCACGGCCTCCTCTGATCTGGAATGGTCAAGACAGACCCTGCACGTATCACCCAGCACAGCACTGCACTCTGTGCCAAGGATCAGGTGTAAGAATCATCCCACGCAACTTTTTGGACGAGTATTTAGTGAGCTACCAAATCCTGACCGAGCTGAGCCGTGCTTTATAACCCCACCCACTATGTTACTTGGGTTTACAAATGTGAAGAGGAAAGGGTTTGACCCAAACCCCATCATTTTCCAGGGTGATTTCCCACCTGCCTTCCCTCCCCTCCTGGGCCTTGCCATTGCCCAGGTGCTGTTCTTCCTCCCCCTGGCTGCTGTCCCCTCTGTCACACGTCATGACACCCAGCTCAGCCCCACCTTGCTCGTGGTCCTGGTGCCCACACACTGCCCCTCCTCATCCTACCCTGGGGTTGCTCCATCCCATCCTCCCCCCACGACCTCCCTCCCTCCCCGTCCCCCTCTGCGCCTGTTTTCCCATTTATCTCCTTTGCCTGGTGAATATACATAAATATGAGCAACTGTGTCTGCCAGTGACCTTACCTGCCCTGACTAAATTCATGTAGTGTCTGTGAAGATAATTCGAAAGCCATAAGAAGATAATAAAAAAGGAAAGATAAAAAAAAAAGAAAAAAAGTAAAAAAAAAAAAAGGGCAAGCATTGTGGTTTGTATTCTCTTATCTAACCTTCTGCAGGCCCCGGGTGGGAGTGCAGTCCCTCGCTATTTAAAGGGATGCTGCAGTTGGGAGCTGCACGAGGCAGCTGCTCACAGGGACAGGGATGGCACAGCCATGGGTGCCACCAGAGACAGGGCTGGTCAGCTCCTTGTCCTCTCTGCAGTGCTTGTGGTGTCCTTCTGGGTGGGGAGGGGAAATCCTACTGCCAGCAAAACCCCCCTCAGAAATATCAGCCTGGCCTGATCCTTCCCCCTACCCAAATCTGCGGGGACATCCCAGCAGGGAAGCCCACGGAGGCAGCAAATAGATGTAGGACCCCAGCACGAGCAGCTGGTGCAAAGACTGAGCTTGGAAAGAGAAAAACACCTCTCTGGGTGTGATTTTTTATGGGTTCTTTCATCTACAAATCCTGCTGCAGCTGAAGGCAGGAGAGGGCATTGATTGCAGGGACGGCGGGAATTATCGCAGGCGTCATCGCAGCGGTGTCATCTCGGAGCAGAAGGGCTTGTCAGATAGACGGGAGCCAAAATGATCCAGGGGAACAAAACACGGCAACGAGACCCCGAGGAGATAAAGCAGCAGGCTGGGGAGAGAAATCCTGAGATTTCCCCCGCTCCAAGGAGCGCTGGGGTCCCTGAAATCGCTTCTCCACGGAATAAAGCTCTGCTGTCTGAGCCCTGCTGCAGCCACGTGCTGGGGCCTGGCTCTGCCCATCCTGCCCTGCCCTTGAAGGCAGGAGGCTCACATCAAAACCAACCCAAGAAACCCCCAAATCCCTCAGAACTTTGCCCAAAACCACTTTGGGGTTTTTCCCCCCTTAGCTTTGTGGCTTTGCACTACTGGGATCTAGGCATGATAAGCCAAACATCACAGAGCTGGGAATAAAAAGCTTTGGAAGAAACAATAAAAAAACCTTCAATGTGCCAATAAAATTTGTGGTTAATGGGGTCACCACTGCTCTGGGTCTTGGTCTAATGGGGTCACCATAGCTCTGGGTCTTGGTGTAGCAGGTCTCAGCCCTCAGGAGCAGAGGGATGCTTGCAGGGAGCCAGGTGCTCACCCTCCATGGCTCAGGCTGCCATGCTGAAGCATCCAGAGCTCCTCGGGTGAAGACCCTCCCTGGGTGAAGCTTCTCCCTTGGTGTGAGCCTGCTGCAAACCCCAAATCCTGGGGGAAAGCGAGGTGGGGGCACACAAAGCTCAATCCTCACAGCCAGGGCAGCAGGTAGGAGCTGATGGAGAAGGGACGGGGACAGGGACAGGGACAGGCTGAGATGAGGGACACCCACCCGAGGGACACCCCCTCCCCGGCGCCCAGCCCGGACACGGCGGGGCTTTTCTGCCGCCTTTGTTCCGCAGCTCCGGAGTGGTGTCGCCACAAAGGGCGAGGTGAAAGGGGTTAATTCGGGGGACAGAGGTAGGATGTGAAGATGCAGAGCAGGACAATGGGCCGCCTTCCTCTTTTGTCAGCGCGGCCATTGTGCCGCGTGTGAAAAATGAAATCTGTTTCATTTTCCTCCCAGATGCGATCGGGCGCCTCTATTTAGAAGCCATCAAAAAAAGCAGTCCAAGTGCTCCCGGGGGTGGGGGGACACCCGGGGGGGGTGCAGGCCTGCCAGACACGGGTGTACCCCACCCCACAACCGCCTTCATTTATTTATTTATTTGGCGTTTAACATTAATTTGGATTTAACGCCCTCCCTGCCTCTGGCGCTCAAGTGGCTGGAGCAATACTGGAAGTCAGGTTTGGGGAAGCACCAGGGGCTGGCAGGAGCAGGGCAGAGAGGCTGGGATGAGGCCAGCTCTCCATGGCCATCACTCTGGATGTCCCACCTTGTCCCCTGCTGCACTCTTCAGTCCCCATCTCATTTTGCAGCTCTGGAGTAACTGATAATCAATAATTCCCCTTCATCCTCGCAGAAGCAGATGAAAGTGGAAGGAAACCCAGTCCCACCGCTCTCTCCCCCCTCCTATCTCTCCCCAAACCAATCCCTGGGTTTGCTACCAACGTGAGAAATTTTCACCTCCACAGAAGGTGTGAAACTTGGCAGTTTTGTTCCCTCCAAAGGGAATTACAGCCCTCACAGAATGCAAACAAACAAACAAATGCAAATTAACCAGGAAAAGCATGGGGGTTTTTTCAGTACACGTTTTAACATTTGCCTCAAATTAACAAATCCAGCTGGAAACTCTCAAGTTTTATTTTTTCCCATCCAAATCCACAGCTGGTTGTCCCATGAGATGCTAGGGTGGGTGACAGTGCAGCAGGGGGGAATTTGGCTGGTGGGCAGAGCAATCCCTGAACCCCAATCTGCTCCAAGAACCAGCCCCACCCCCCCCCAAAAAAAAAAAAAAAAGGGAAGGTGGGCAGAGCATGGGCAAAGCAAGGGATGCTGGAGAGGGGAGTCGGAGTCACCATCCTCCTGCTGCTGGGAGCCCCCTCCTGCTCAGAGCAGCCCTCTGAGAGCAAACAAACTCATTCCAGCCATGCCAGGGGGCACTGCCAGCTCTCTCCTGTGTCCCTCAGGCTCCCCTTCCCCTTTGGTGTGGCCAGCACCATGCTGGTGATCTTTTCTGCTCAGCCACCCTGGCCAGCCCCATCGCTGGGACGGTTTGGGAGCTTCCCCAGCCACTGGGTGATGAGGGACCCTGGCTTGGCAGCTCTGTGAGGGGCAGGTTTGGTGGCCAGGACACTTCAAAACTCCTTTTAGGTCTGTAGTTAACACGTCAGGTTTGTGATAGGTAGGAAGAGAGGTTCTGTGGGGTGACAGACATGCCCAGGGATCCTGGGGGAGTCTGCCCAGGCATCCTGGAGCAGAGGACAGGATTTATCTGCTGCTGGAGCCACTGGCCTCTCAGCAGCTTCATTCCTAGCCAGGGGACACGTATCCTGCTCCTCATCCCACCCCCGAACACCCAGCCACCCAGAGGCACACTGCAGCCACCAGGGCAGAGCTTGGGGCTGGAGGGGGACAAGAGGACGTGACTCAGACCCAACTTTTCCCAACCTCCTTCTCCCAGCGACAGCAGGTGGGACCGGAGGGAGGGAGCACAGGTCAGGACCATCCTCCTCCTCTCCTCCTCCCCGGCTCTTTGTGCCAGAGCCGGGCAGATGGGTGTCCCTGCCAGCTCGGTGGCCACAGCCCCCTGCAAGCCCGGCTTCATCTGCCAGCCAATAACCCCGTGCTCGCCTCCACCCCCGCATTGTGTCCCCGCACGTGTCGCAGCCTTCTGGCAGCCCCGGGCGGCTCCGGCCCCTCGGCATCCCGGACCCCACGGCCGGGGGACGGCGGGATGGCAACTTGGCAGAGAGAGCGTGGGTGTCACATCGCATAAATCAAGCTCCAGAGCCTTCCTATTTAACACACTCTTCCCCTTCGAGTTGTCAGTGAAACCGTTAATTAATTAGCTAATCCCGCAATGAAGTGGATTCTAAATGGATCTCCCCTCCCTTCCCCCCATTTAGGTAATTACTGCTGAGGGAGCTTTTGTCAGAGTAATTTTCCAGCAGGGACAGCCCCGGCTGGCGGAGGGAGATGAATTTAAAGAGGGGGGGAAATAATAATGCAGAAGTGGGGATAAAGGAGAGCTCCTCCTGCAGGGCAGTGCAGCAGGGCCAGGACACCTCTGGCCTCTGGCCTGGCCTCTCCCGGCCAAGGAGGTGACCAGCACAGGACAGGTCCAGCACCCACGTGTGGGAGACACTGGGAAAAGGCCATCCCAGGTGCCACAGCACCAGCCCAGCTTCTCCTTGCTCACACACGGGCTCCATCTTCTCCCTGCCTCCCCCAGGACGTGTCCAGGCTCTGGGCAGCATCAGTGCTCCATCCACGGCCGTGGAATGGGACTCTGAACCACCTGATCTGCTGGAAGCTGTCCCTGCCCATGGCAGGAAGGGTGGAACAAGATGATCTCTAGGGTCCCTTCCAGCCCAAACCCTTCCATGGTTTCCTGATCCCTGCAGTGACAGTGGCAAAGTGCCAGCAGGTTTCCCACACCAGCTCACACCTGGCTGTCCCCCCCTCACCCAGCACCTCCCAGCCACACCTGGAACATGTCCCCCTCCAAAGCTCTCCCCACAAGAACCCAGGCAGTGGGAACGAAGGAAAAACCTCCAAGGGGGTTTCTTTTCCAAGCCAAGCAAATGGGGAGGGGGTTTCCATGGCCGAGCAGAGGAATCAGCCATGAGGCCTTAGCCCAGCACCTATTGGGGCATTTATTTCAGAGTCAAGGCACCAAGACAGCACTGGCACATCAGGAGCAGCGCTTCTCCCTCATATCTTGCTCTTTCCATGCCCCTGCACAGCCCCGAGTCCTTTTTTGTTCCTCACTATGTCAAGCAAAGTTTCTGAGTGAAGATTGTTCAAAGGCACGCCGGGTTTCAGATGCTCAGCTCCGCGTCCCCGAGCCGTGCTCTGTCCAGCAGAGATAGGGCAGGAGCGGTGCCAGCCGCCTGCTGCAGCCCAGCCGCCTTTGAACTGCGGGGCTCTGCTCCCAGCCCTGCTCCAAATCAAAGGAAACTGCTGGAAAATCACAGCTCGCCTCTCATCCGGGCACAGAGAAACCTCTGGCTGCTGACAAATCCCAGTGCGGTCACAAAGCTGCAAATCCGCCCTCCCCCAGCCCATTCCCGACCTCCAGGCACCAGAAATGGGAGTCTTGGGGAGTTCTCCCTCATCCTAAAAACCTCCCTGGAGTATTCTACTTGCTGAGCTGAGGAAAAAGGGTGAGAGTCCCTTCCAGTGGGTACCAGAGCTTCCAAGGAGAGTTTGCTCCTCACTACAGGAAAATCTCTTCACTGAAGGGAGGTTGCTTTAATTTAACAGGTGCCTGCAGCCTGTCTGCAGGGCAAACATTCCCATCTTTTCAAGAGGTTCCCTGAGCAGCCAGCCTGCACCTGGCAGAGAGAGTCACGATTTCCATCCTTTCCCACATACTAATTTCCCCTGGGACACAGAGCAGCCACGTCTCTGTTTGGAAGCCCGTTATATCCTACCAGTCTCCCAGAAAAACCTAATTATTACCCAAAATGACCTGAGACAAGCATAGGTGGTGAAGGCAGAACTCCTCTCTCTGCCCCTGGGGTGGTGCAGCTAAAAGTGTTTTAATACCCTATTTTCCTAAGGTTCTCCCCAAATACAGCTGGGGAGAAACAGGGATGCAGCTCTGCAGTTTGTCATGGCATATTTCTCTGGTGGTGCAGGATTTCCCACTCCCATCCTTTAATATGATTTCTTCTCTTCCAACTGCCTGCAAAGTCTGGCAGTGGCAGCTCTTGGTTGTTTCTTCTCCCAAATAATAGATTAAACCTCAGCATTTCTCTCTAGAAGGCAAAAATAAAATTAAAAATAACATCCTAGAGAAATGCTGGAGGTAGCCTGGGCACAGGACTTGCTCTGGTCCAGTAATTGTGAGAACCCCAGAGATGCTTGGGAGGGGATCATGAGGCTCTGCTAAGAATATGGAAGATCTTTTACAAGTTGTTGTGGAAAATTTAGGTGTTTCTAGAGCTAAGGCCAGGACATCTGAGAGGCTGAGCAGGACACAGTGGGGTGCTGCCTCAGATTCAGGCTATCAAACCAAAAACTAAAACAAAGCAAAGGCTTAACACTGCACTCAAGGGATGCTGTCCTGGGCAGCAGCAAGGGTGAGACAGTGTGAGGGGCACTGCTGATTTCTGATGGGAAACCAAGCCAAAAACCTCACCCAAAACCCTGCAGCTGGGCCAAAAGTGCCTCTGTGGTAGTGCCTTGGGGTTTTGTATTTTTCAGATTCTCTGCTGCTTGGTGTGTAACAGTGAAACTTCATGTTGGGTGTTAGTAAGTTCTCTTCACAGGGGAGTTAGACAAAACAATCCCTTCCTAGGTAGAGAATCAGGGATGCCCAGTGCCCAAAAATCATAAACAATGGTGAGGGAAAAGGGGCCAAGCCAGGGGGCTGAGACTTCATAGCCTGGGGCTGTGGTTGGAGAATTGACCCCAAGGTGTGGATGAACCAAAACTCATAAAAGTGTAAAACTCGTGACCAGGATCCATCTTGGGTTTGATTTGGGTGTAGCCCTGGCCGGGCTCTTGCACTGCCCAAGGTGGATCCTTTCAATAAATAACTACTGTATTCCTTCTGCTCTAGAGCTGTTCCAGGTCAGCCTTTCCAGGCATCGATTCTGGCACTCCGAGAAGGAAACTCAAGGCATCAGTGGAAGGGTTCCTCCCCCAGGACAGCAGCGGGAGAGTGAAAACCAGCCCAGCCCGGTTGCTCTCCACCCTTCAGCCCCAGAGCCAGAGGCTGTGATGGCTTCGATCTGCATCTCCCCTCTCGCTCCTGGCACAACCCAGGCGCTCAGCTGGAAAATTAAGACCCGGGGTTGAACCCGGAGGGGTTTCAGGAGCCGGCAGAGGGGCAGAGAGCAGCGAGAGTGAGAGTGGCACCGCTGCCGTGCCCACCGTGCTGTCCCTCCCTCGGTGACAACCCGCTGTCCCTCCCTGTCTCTGTCCCTGTCTCGGTGGCAGGGCGCTGTCCCTCCCTCCCTGTCCCTCTCTGTCCCTCGCTGTCCCTCTCATCCCTCCCTGCCGCTGTCCCTCGCTGTCGCTATCCCTCACTGTCCCTGTCGCTGCCCCTCTCTGTCCCTCCGTGTCCCTCTCTGTCCCTCTCTGTCCCTCTCTGTCCCTCACTGTCCCTCCCTGCCGCTGTCTCTCGCTGTCGCTGTCCCTCCGTGTCCCTCTCTGTCCCTCGCTGTCCCTCCGTGTCCCTCTCTGTCCCTCGCTGTCCCTCCCTGTCCCTCGCTGTCCCTGTCGCTGTCCCTGTCGTTGTCCCTCGCTGTCCCCACTCCCCGGTAAATCACGCTGGCAGGCCCGGCTCTGCGGTGGCTCCTGTCGCTGTCGCTGTCGCTGTCGCTGTCGCTGTCCCCGTCCCCGGGCAGCTGTCGCGGGCAGGGGTCCAAGGTCAGCGAAGTGTTTAATGGGCCTGCTGCGAGGACCTGCGCTGAAAGGCGGGCTCAGAGGCGGCGAGAAGGGAGCATATGTCACCGCCTGGCTGCGGGCTGCTCCAGCGACACACGGGTGCTCCAAAGGCGTGTCCCCTCCCAGCAGGGACTGCTGTGGCCCTTAGCACCCGTGTGCCTGTGACCCCATCCATGGGTGACAGACCCCTGGGTGCCCAGGGCACCAGGTCCTGCCAGCACAAAGGAGCTGCTGCTCTGCAAACAGCTCGACACACAGCCAGCAAACCCAGATCTGCTCCTGGCTCTGACTGGGTCTCCCTGTGCTAATTTAGACCCGGGGCTGAGCAGGAGAAGGGAAAGGTCTGTGCACCTGTACAGCTCTGTGATCAGGAGAAACAGCAAAAACACAGCCCTGGACCACCGTGGGCATTCACAGCCCTTGTCCAAGCACAGCTGGAGCCAGGCAGCCCTGACACCTCACCATGGTGTTGTGGCACTGGGAAAACACTTTCCAAGCCACAAACAGCAATTAATGACCAGCTGCTTTAATGGCTGGACTTGGAGATCTTTTCCAACTTAAAGATTCTCTGGTTTCAGCAGAACAGCCTCACTGCCATCCCCAAATGAAAAGAGTGTTACATCTGACTCAAACTCAACATTTTGGAGTTACTGAAGCATTTTGGCCTCTGAGTGTCCCCTGTTAAATATATTTGATTTCATCACCATCACCTCCTCATTACCACAACTATTACACTCTGTAGTGCCTCCACACAGCTACTGGTGTCTCTTCTGTTAAAATAATGTCTGGATGAATTTGGTGATTTCAGGTTGGTTTCCTGTGTCTGGCAGTTTGATAACTTCAAACAGCCACTCTTTTACCAGGCACCTTCCAGTCAAGCAAGAAAACCTTTTCCCACTGCTGCAGCCAAAGGCTGAGGGTTGTCCTTACCAGGGTCATTGGTTACAAAAAAAACATCCAAATCAATAAAAGGCTTCTGATCCCAGTCAGAGCTGAAATCCCAGCCACTCCTTTGCAAAACCTCTTGCCTTTCTCCAAAGGGAAAAAGGATCCATATCTGTCCCACAGCAGCTTTCCCTCCTCCAGCCCTTCAAAACCTGGCTCATGACCAAACCCCCACGGAATCAGGGCTGTGCTCACCCTGAGCAGCTGGAGCCTGCTGCCTGGGCAGGGGTGACATCCCAGAAAACTCTGGCCAGGTTTGTGTTTTCCCACGTTTCTGAGGAAGGGCTTGGCTGCAGAGGAGGCTGCTCCATCAGCTGCCCACTGTGTGCCCTCAGCCTGATTTCACACAGCTCCCAGATTTGGGGTTGGACAGGAAGAACAAGGGCTGTGGGGAAGAGCAGAGGGCTGGTGCTGAGCTGCACATCAGGGGTGAAGCAGCAGGGAGAGGAGGCCTTTGGGGACGTGGGATGTGAGGTTTGCTTTTGCAGACTGAATCAAACGTTGGGAAGCTGGTGAATTAGCTCTGTTTGCTGAGCAAACGCTGCCAGGGAGGGATAGGCAGAGCAAGAGTGTTTAAGCACACAGTCCTTTATTTGCTAGCAAACATCTCCAGCTCCTCCTCTCCCTCCCCTGCTCCTCTGCACGCCTTCCCCAGCTTGAGAGGCTGAGTGATGCCTTCCAAGAGGAGGAGGGGGGAGATTCCCCTGGGAGAAGCATTTTCTTTCACCAAGGCACCCGCAGCAGAGCAGCCAAGAGGAGAGGTGGTGGCTGGTGGTCAAAATGTGCTGTCCAAAATAAAATAAAATAAATTATTAAATACATTTGTGTACAGCATTACTTCTTTGGGCTGTGCTTTCCCTGTCAAACAAGGGTTGAGCTCTGCATGGAGGCCCTGAGGGTGCTGCAGGACACCGGGTGAAGCTGGTGTAAAGCTGGCACTGCTAAAGGCTTGGGGCTCAGCTGCAGAGCAGAATTGCCCCTTGACAGTCAGGATTGGATGGGGTTTTTTGGCCTCCACTGGCTCTTTGGTTCTAATGCTGATCTCAAATCCCTCTCCCAGCTGCAGTGGGAGAAATAACTGAGCCTGTTGTGGAGCTGCTGTGGGAATTATAGCCTTGTCCCTTGGCTAGAAGCAGCTGTGCCAAACTGAATGCCAGGTCCTCTGTTGTGCTGGGGCCATGTCCAGGTACAAGATGAGAAATGTCATCTCTCTGTCACTGGGACTGGCAGGTGAGGGTGGAGCTGCAAAAGAAGAATCTGGAGGAGAAGAAGGCACCAGAGAGGTGAATTCTGCCTCACAGCCAGGGGTTGAACAGCATTCAACTCACAGGGAGCTGCCAAAAGTGCTTTCTCTTGAGGTGTTCATCATCTGGAGTGCTGCACACCGAGTGTGATCTTTCCCCATCCCACCTGGGCATTGCCAGCCCCACATTGTGTGCACACAGCTGAGCCTGCCCCAACGGGCTGAGCAGCAGCACTGGCGGCTCCAGAGTGACCCTCAGCACATCCCTGCAGACATTGGCCCTGCTGCCTCAGGCTTCTCATGGGTTTTCCTCAAGGAAGAGGAGAAAAGATGGAACCTATGCTGTCCATCACTTTTTGCCTCCTAAGCAAGCCCAGACACACCTCTGGAAAGTCTGGCTGGAAAACTGGGCTGCCCATCCACCCTGAAACCCTCCCAGTTACCTGCTGATGTCCCCCATCCCTCCGCTCCTGGATGTTCCCAAACCTCCCCCCACACGCCTCAAGCCTCCCCACCACTGCTCCAGCCTTTGGCCAACAAACACATGGCACAAATCATCCTCCAGCTCCTGCAAAAATGCTGCACCCAAGTGCCACCTCCATTCATAAAACATCCCCCTCACTCACCAGCAACTGCTGGACCGGCTTTTATGGAACAATCTTAATGTTCATTCACCCTTTGAAGGCCAGGTGCTTGGACAGCAGCTGTGCTCCACACGCTGCTGCCTGAATTACTCCTGGCTGGCAACGTGCGAATCATTCATTATTAAACTGCTCATGTGCTCGGCCTGAGGCTTAATCCAGTGCCACCACCGTGGGTACAGGAGGAATTAGCCATCTGGAAAAGCAGGAGCACCCTTTGTGCCTGCCTCTGGCAGCACTGGCACTGCCCTTCCTGGTGCTGGTGGTGGTGCCAGCTTGGTGCCTCCGAGGGAAAGCTGTGCCCGTGGCACCCCAGAGGAGGGAGATAAGAAATAAAAATACACCAAATGAGGCTTTCTCAAGGTGTAGATTGTTGGTGGTGACAAATCTTCCCTGCAAAAGTGGAGCAGTGCTGGTGTGCATCACCCAGCAGCTCAATCCAGCGCTGGGAGCTTTGTCTGGGATTAGTGGGAGAAATTGTTGGGGAGGGGAAGAGTGTCATTACCCTGTCCTGGCTAATGCCTTGCTTTTCTCTGGGGCACGTCGTTGTTGGGAGCTGGATCTAATTAGTCATTGCAGGAAATGCCTCGGCTTCTCCGTTCCCTCGGAGGGGAAGGGGGAGTTAATCCAGGCTGACGTGGGAACAAACCCTCCTGTGAAAGCAGGTCCTGATCCCATCATTTGCTCTGCAAAGGAGCACGTGCCCAGGCACACCAAACCATCCCAGAAGAACTGGATGGTGCACCTGAGCTCCCCCACCAAAATAACGGTGGGCAGTGCTCTGGCTGTCCCAGCAGCACCAGCACAGCCACCCACACTCTGAGAAGGCAAAGAGGAGCAGGGAGAAGGAATCTCCCCTGTGCCCCATCACTGCTCATGGCAGGGGAAGGGGCAACAGGAGCCTCCTGACCCCCAGGCAAAGGGGAGCTCCAAGCACCATCCTACAACAGTCCAGGCACAACCAGGGCATGAGCCAGACCCAGGCTCTACCCGGGGGCAGGGGAGAAGCTGCTTGCAATAGGTCCAAGGTCCTTGCAGGAGGAAGAACCAGAGACAGGCAGACCTACAGCACAGTCCAGGGAGGAAACAAAGGCACAGAGATGTCCTGAAGTGGAGCTCCTGGGCCACGGGCACAGGTGGGTGACCCCACTGAAGCTGGTTAGAGCAGGGAAGGGTAGGCAGCGCTCTCAGGGCCCAACAAGGCTCCTCTCTGCATCCCCATCACATATCAACTCAACAAAGAGATGACCCCCATCATGAGATCTTTTAATTTAGGTGCCTGGCCTTGTGCCCTTTCCTTTCCTTGCAGGACAGCACATTGAAGGGTTTGGTCCTTCAGTGCTCAGCTCAGCACTGCCATGCAGCCCCTGGTGAGATGGGCATGTGGAGCTGGGGCTCTGCAGGTACCTCTGGTTCCTGGTGTGGTGCCATCCCTGTCCACAGGACCCCAGCCCCACACACCATGGGGATCACTCCAGGTGTCTCTACCCAAGTCTCTGTGTCTCTCTGTTGATTCGTTGGTGGGACTAATTAGCTAAAAGCCCTGACTCCACTCAATGCTGGAGCTGTGTGTGCAGGCTGAGCTGTTCAGCTGAGCTGTGACAGCAGGCACTGGTGTGCTGTAACTCACACAGCTGCTGAGCATGGCCTGTTCAGCTCAAAACATCGAGGTGCTGGTCAGTGCTCAGCCTGAGGAGCTCCTCCCTGCGGGGATGGCTTTGATTCAGTGCTGTGTATTCAGCATCACAGGCAAACCCAAGGCTCTGATTTACTCCGGGGTCAAAAGGTGGGATGGCAGAAGAGGAAGGAATTTATCACCTCCTGCTGCAGAACCAGCACTGGGAAATCTCTCCCTGAGCTCCATCATCTGCAGTGCACAGCTGGACATAAAAGCACTTCTCCCTTTCTCTACTGGAGCAATGACCTCCAGGACCAGGGCACAGCAGACACGTGTTTTGGTGGCCTGTCTATCGTCACTGAATCATGGAATGGTTTGGGTTGGAACAGAACCTAAAGCTCATCCAGTTCCAAATTCCCACCATGGACAGGGAAACCTCCTGCTAGGTCAGGCTGCTCAGAGCCCCAGCCAGACTGGCCTTGCCTCTGCTCCTCTTCCTCTCCCTGTGCCTTCTCCAGGCTTCCCTGACGCCTCCAGCAGTCCCAGCCTCCCAGGCAGAGCTGCAAGAAGACAGCAGTGACTGGAAGGTCAGCAAGGACATCACAGATCAGAAAATTGCTCCACAAACCCCAGGTTTGGCCCAAGTGTTTTTGCTGCTGCCTGGCTGTTTGCAGATGTAGTGCCAGTTTAGAGCATTGGTTTTCACCAGGCTCAAGGACAACTCAGAGAGAAACCAACTGGGAGTGGTTGTACAGTGGGTTGTACATCCCACTGTCCCTCAGTGCAGGAACTCACCCCCACCAGTGGATGTGTCAGTCCCTTCCCCTGTTCCAGCCTTTCTGTCTCCAGGAGAGCCAGCTGGGTCTGGACCACGCTGGCAGCAGGAGCATCCACAATCCCTGAGCAGAGCCGTGTGCCAGGGCTGGGGACTGCTCCTTCTGCATGGTCACTTCTCTTATCAGCTACTGAGGGCTGGTAAGCAGTGACCTCAACCCTTGTGAGATCTTGGAGATCACATCTGAGGCTTCCCGTGTTCAAACCCCTACAGGGTGAACAGGTGAATGCCAGCAGATTGAATCTGTTTGCTGTTCTTCTTTCCAGCCATGAAGCTGAGCAGCTGCCTGAGCTCCTGGGATGAAACCATGGGCAAATGAGCCCTTCTGATCCCAGAGAACTGGTGATGAGAGCCTGGGCTGGCAGCACCTTCCCTGAGCTTTGCAGAGAGGGGTTCACAGCCTGGTGCTCAGAGATGTTCCTTTCCCCTGCAGGAAAGTCTCTCCTGGCTAAATGTGGCAGAGACCAACCTCTTTCTTCCTCAGTGTCCAGGGGCTGGAGGGGCTTCTGCTCTGCTGGCCTGGTGGGTGCACCCAGCCCAGGGCTGTGTGGAGTCTCCAGCCCATCCTTGTGTCCTGGGGACACTTCCCAGCTCCAGCAGCCCTTGGACAGCCCTTGGGTGTGAGATCCTGAATCCTCCAAGGCTGGCTGGCTCCTCAGCCCTTTCCTCCCGAAGGACTTTGCCACATGCCCGACACCTGGAGCTGAACAAACTGTGAATAAAACTTACAGGATGAAAATCCACATCAAAAACAGTCAGGGAGAGCCCCCAAGGCCTCCAGGGTGGCTCAGGTGTGTCCAGCTGCACGTGTGCACACACACACACACTGCTCCCCATCTCCTCTCCCTCCTCCTGCTCCTTCTCCCTCTTTCATCCTTCTGAAAGGAAACCTGATGGTTTCTGGGCTTTGTTGGTGGTTAGGAGGACACTGGATAAAGAGTCTGAGAAAGTGAGAGAGGGTGCACAGGGCTGCAGGAGGAGAAGGAGGGCAGAGCAGGAGAAGGAGGGATTCTCGGTATCTACAAGGGAATTAAGGCACTTTTACCAGAGTGAAGAAATCAGCTAAAGAATGGCAGGCGAACAAAAGCAGCAAGGCTATGGACAAGTCGCTCTGAATAGATCCAGATCCCCTTAAGTTTGTAACACCCCCTACACACTTCTTTTTTCCCCTTCGCCCCCCCTTAAGCCTTTGCTCCTCACTCCTCCCAAGAACAAATGCAGAGCAAGGGGAAAGAAAAAAAAAATCAAAAAAACTCCACCACCACAAGGGAGGGGAGGAATGGAAGAAAGCTAAAAAAAAAATCAAATAAAATAAAAGGTAATCCTCAGCCACTTTGCCCCTCTGGGGGCTGCTCTGGGCCAGATTAAAGGTCCGGTGTGAAACCATTCTGCTATTCAGATGCGATAAGCAGGATTTACAAGCAAAGAGAAAGAGAGAAAAGAATGGGCTGGAGGAGAAAAGGAGAATTATTTGTGTCTCTTAATACTTGTTAAGCACTTCTCTTTTGCTAGACCAGACAAGACACAGCTACGCTCAAAGTCCTGCACAATCCTGCCCGCTTGTCCAACACCCCCCTCTCCCTCCCTCCCTGCCCTCCACTTTCTTTGCTCTCCCCCTACCCCCCTCCGAAGCAAGCAGGCAACACTTTGTTGCTACTGAGCTGAAATTGGTCTCCTCTCGGAGCGGCACACAAAGAGAATGGCAATTAACCTTCCTGTTCCCTGGTGACAGCGATCTAATCAGGGCTGGGCGGCAGCGCCTTTGTGCGGGCGGGGAGCGCGGGGAGGCTCCGGCCACGGGCTGGGTGCTCCAAACACCTCGGGCTTGGGCTTGGGGTTGGGTTTGGGTTTGGAGGAGAAGCATCCAGCGCTTTGGGTGGGATTCGGGACCCGCAGGCTGCTGAGGAATGGGGCACGGACCTGTTGGTGCGGGCCAAAGGATGGAGAGATTCTCCCACGAAAAATTCCGACAGAACTGGGGAAGGGAAGGAGACCCCAGTGCTCCTCCAAGGGAGCTGGGAACAAACTTCTTGTCAGGGCCTACAGCAACAGGATGAGGGGTCGTGGTTTTAAACTTAAAGAAGGGAGATTCAGGAGAGATTTAAGGAAGAATTGTTGGATGCTGAGGGTGGTGAAGCACTGGAGTGGTGGTAGATGCTCCATCCCTGGAAACACTCAAGGTCACCTTAGATGGGGCTCTCAGCAGCCTGATGTTGGTCTAGGTGGCCTTCAGAGGACACTTCCAACCCAAGCCACTCCTGGATTCTGTGAAATTGGGGCCCAGTGCAGAGCTCTGTTCCCTGATTGCTGGTGGCCCACTGGAGGCAGAGGCAGCAGCAGCAAAGGCCACAAAGGCACTGCAGGAGGTGTCTGGGGGTGGCCTGGTGGCACCCCCAGCTACAGCCAGGACCATCCTGTGGAGCTGAATGGTCCAAGCAGTCCTTAGGTCCAAAACCAGAGTGTTTGGCCTCTCCCTAGCACTGCTGCTCATGGAGATTAATCAATCCTTGCTGCTTCTTCGTGTTCCTGGGAACTGGATGATGGGAGAAGGATCCCTGTGGGAGGAAGGAGGGAAAGGCCAGCCCAGCCTCCCACCACCAGCACTCCTCTTGTGGTGCTTCACAGGCAAGAACTGCATGCTGAGACCTGCAAACAAAATCCTTGGGTTTAAAACTTCTATACAAGCTTTTTCCTTTCTTTTCCTTTTTTTTCTCGCCTTTTTTTAAAGTGGAAAATAGGGTTGTTCGAAAAGCCACAACCACCCTTTACAAAAGAACCACTGTCCACCAGTGACACTTTTCAGCAATACTCCTCCACTCCATATTTTTCCATTTTTGTGAGGATTGGGGATGAGGAACAGCCAGTCCAAGATGTGAGTGCTGGGTTTGTGCTGCATTTGAGGGAGAAAACATGGACCTCCTGAAGGTCGGTCCAAAATGAAAAAAGGTTTTCTTTTCTTTTTTTAAACCTCTGAAAAATCACTCTACTGACCAGTTCTCTAATTGTGATAATGAGTGAGGAGGCAGAGGTCTCAGAATCAGCCTTTTGCTTTCTGATTAGCCTTACCTTAAATCCCAGCAAAGCAGGAAAATGATAGTGAATTGTTCTCT
>JANRGV010000049.1:9621844-9635009 GCA_024734035.1 Alethe castanea
TCCATTCCAGATCCCTTCCCCCCCCCTTTTTTTCTTCCTTTTTCGTCCCTTCCCTTCCCTTCTCTTCCCTTCCCGTCCCCCCTTACTTTCAATTTCCCCCATTTCTCCTGTTCCCCTCTTACCTTTCCCATTTTCCCCTTCCCTTCTGTTTCCCCTTCCCTTCCCTCTCTCTTCCCCCCCCACACAAATTCCCAGCACAGCAGGCTCCGTGCGAGCTCTATTTCCCACTGTATTTCCCCATGCATGGGCTGGGACAGCCTGGGCTCTCCAGCCAGTAATTCTCTGATTGGAAAATGTTCCAGGGCAGGGGCTGAGGAGGGAGAGGCAGGAGCAGGGAGCCAAGGGAAGGGGGGCCAGGAAGGATGAGATGGGAGTTCTCAAACTGCGAGCCCTAATACCAAGCATGTGGCCATATATTATTTTAATAAAGCCAGCACATCCAGCGCTCACGACAGCTGCTCTTCCCTTTCTCTCATCCTGTGAATCTCATTTATTCCTCATTAGCAAAATCACCTGTTTGTCAAATAGGGACAGAGCTGTAAGACATTAAATTGTGTGAGGGCTGCCGGGGGCATGGGGAGTGCAGGCAAGAGCAGGAGGAGGAGATCCTGGGCACAGATTGAAGCCAGCACTGCACGAAGATCTCTTGAAGGTTGAGATGGAAACGAGGATTTGGGGAAGTGGATTATCCAGCAGCTTCAAGCACTCTCATTTTCTTTTCTCTCTGCCTGTTCTCAGCATCCTGGGGGATGATGCTGTGCCCAGCACCCGTGTGCAGGGGGGGTTCTGTGCTCACCCCTCACCTCTTGAGCAGCAAACAATTTAAATCCATGGTCACCCACCGGCAAACCATTTTCCCTTTTGGAAGAGGTCAGGTACAAAATTTCTGAATCACCATTATTGGTTTGGGTTTTCTCTAAATCGAGCAAAGGTGCTGGTGGGACCGACCTGTTCTCTCTGAGAACTGGGGTTTTGATGAATCAGGATTTTCCACTAACATTATAAAAAAAGTCCCTGGACTGCACTAAATTAAGTGTCTGTCTCCCCCCCAGCCTGGCAATGGATCCTTTTTCTGCTGGTTTTGCAGCTTACTCGCTGCTTTTCCTAATGCCAGCCCCAGCTTTTCGCTTTATCAGTTGAGTGACACGAGGAGAAACAGCTGGCTGCAAACCAAGCTTTCTGGTTTGCTGAAATTCTCCCTGTTTTGGGGAGATTTGGAGGTTTTGGTTCAAATTGGATCCCACCCAACCATGTGTGTGGGAAAGATACAGGGAGAAACTTGGGGAGAACGGGGAGATCTCAGACCCCGGCCCTCCTGCGTGGTTTGGGTGTTCCTGTGGCCACCTTGCCAAATGCCAGGGGGAAAAACCCGGACAGCAGCTCTCCAGGAAAGCCTGAAACTCCACATTTTTCCCAGGAGGTTCTGCTGCAGTTTGGCAAACTCCAGGGATGGGAGGGTTTGATCCCAGCGCTGGGATGAGTTCAGGGATGTGCTGTGGGAGGCTGTGACCTGCTCTGCAGCCAGGGGCTGCCCAGGGGGACATCTGCTATTTCCAGTCCTCTGTCCCCAGGTGGGGTCTGGGACTTGCAGTGGGCATCACCAGCTCTCAGGATGGCCATTTGTAAACTTGAGGGGAAATTGGGATTAGGAGGTGAAGGAGAGGACATTTGGCACCATTTTTCTGCTTCTTTTTTTTGGTGTACTGCTCTCTTTGCTCCTCTTCCTTCATTTTTTTCGCTTGTTCTGATCATCCCTCCATCCTCTCTTCATCATCATCGTATTTTTTCTCACATTTCCCTTGCCCAGCACACTCTCCCCTACTTCCACCCCATTTTTTCCCCATCCAGCTCCTCTCCCCACCTCTTCATCTTCCCCCTGCTGTCAAATCCCTCCTCTTGACCCTCTGCACATCTCCCCATCTCTATCTCACAACCTCTTTCCATCTTGGGGGACATTTGTGGGGACACCCAGTGTCCCAGCCTGGTGGCCCACAAGTCCTGGAGCCTCAAGCCCAGTTCACTGCAGATCTCAGTCCTTTGGGGGACACTTTGTGAGCCCATCCAGGCTGCCAGCAGGACTGGGGTGGTGACAGTGACCCCCTCCCAGCTTCCATCTGCCTGTAATGCACCTGCCTGGCTCCTCTCCCCGCTGCAGAGCAGGAAAGGCAGGACCTGCCTGTGCAGGGACCAGGAATCCAGAGCTGGATGCGCTGCCTCCTGTCCGGAGGGATCATCCCACATCCCCTCCATTCCCTTTGCCCTGGGTGCCAGCGCTGTCCCTGCCCTGCAGAGCAGCCCCATGTCCCCTTCCCCACCCCAGCCATGCCACCGTGTCCCCCGCCCTCGTCCCCCCCTTCCCTCCTCTCTCTCTCTCTGAAAGTCATCAGGCCTAGCGAGGTCTTCTCCCACTTATGCAGCTCATGAATATTTAACAGCATCTGCTCTGGAGGCGATAAAGCCTACCAATCCTTGACAAATATGGCCTAATCTTTTCAATTTCGGGGTGCAAATATTCCTTCAGAGTCCTGTTTGTCACCTAGATTAATGACTCTGGCTCCCATAAGCCTTTGGTGCTAATTCAAGTGGTGGCTGCGCGGCCAGCGCATGGCGAGGGATGCTGGGGCACATCTGAAGGAGAGATTACTCACTCGAGGGCCCTTCGCTGCAGGGTTTTGTTCCTCCGGTGCCACTGGGGACCAGCAGGGGGGTCTGGGTGTTTGTTTGTTTGTTCCTCTTCGCAGCTCCTGAATATCCATCCCGGTGCGGTCCAGGGCGGGTGGTGCCGTGGGGAGGGAGTGGCTCCCCAATTCCTGCTGCTTTTCCCCCGCGGATGGGGTGTGGCAGGAGACACGGGCTTGCCTCCGATCCTGGCTCCTCGTTTTTAGAGACCTGCTGCAAACAGCAGCTGGATGCAGGGCTGTGCTCCCAGTGAAGCTCCATCCCAGGGGTGCAGGCTGAAACTGGGGTGCAGCAGAGGAAAGAGGGAAATCTGTCCGTCTATTCCAGGAGCTCTCCTTACATCCTGGTTCCTGCCCAGGGCAGCTGTGGGTGTGGGTGTGGGTGTGGGTGCTCGGTGCTCGCCGTCCGCAGGTTTTGGGGCTCTCAGAGCCGCAGCCCTCCCCAGGCCAGCACCCCGCAGAACCCCGGGCACGCCCGAGCGGCTGCTGGGGTTTGTTTGCTCCCTGACCACCAGAGGAAAGCACGGAGGGGTGGGAGGGGCTGGAAATCAATGCCGGAGCTGATCAGTGCTATCGACAAGGTGGCTGAGGCGCTGGTGGCCCCCGCTGCCTGTCGCCGTGCCCGCAGGGGCTGTCCCCAGCACAGGCATTAACGGCGGCCAGAAATCGAAGATTTGTTATTATCCAGCAGGGGAGCAATGGCCTGGCTGGGTGTATCCATCACCACTGCGGCCCTCGGGGCTGGGGATGTGTTGAGGTTGCAGATTATTTATTTATGCTGGCAACACGGGGGATGCTGATGGCACAGGGGAAGGAGTTTTCTCCTCTGTGCTCCACCCAGATTTCTTCGAAGGTTCTGGGGATGCCCTGACTGACGGCAGATCGAGGTCCTGGGGTTTGGAGCATCCTTCAGGTGAAGAGGGAAAAGGAATGTTGAGATCTACTGGAAATTTGCAGGTGAAACTCCCAGCACCATCAGTTTGTGTTGCAAGGAAGCTCCTTGCGATGGGACACTCTTGGAAAGAAGGTCCAGAGAAACCTCTGATCCTCTTGAGGCAAAATTATTTATTAAATTCTGTCTAATGGGAGTATCTAAGAAGATTCAGCCTGGAAGGTGTGAAACCTTTAAGGTTCTCATAAATACATTTTTTTTTTTGCTCTGAATAAGAAGTATTGGTAAGGGTGGGCAGCCCCAAAGTGATGGCTCAGCTCTGCACCAGGGAGCTGATGTTCCCCTGACAAATGACCTGACTTGGGTGGAGGAATGAAGAGATGAAGAGATTGAACCAAAAACCTTTGTCCCATGGTGGCAGCAATCCTGGGTGTACACAGGAAAATGATCCTGAGTAAAATGTCCTTGCTGCTGCTAGATGGGAAAAACTTCCACCTGACACAGGGAACTGCAGAGCACAGTGAATATTTACAGCTCATGGGCAAGAAGGCTTTATTTTTAGGGTTCTTTTACATTTCTGTAGCAGAAAATGCTTCCTCAGCCAGAGAAAAATACAACTGTGGATGAAATGAAAGTGTGAAAGCTTTTTTTTTTTTTTAGCAATAATCAGGAAAATGCTACTTTTCACTAGTTACAAACAGAAGAGAAACTTCTGAACAAAGCAAAAAATTTTCTGTGTTTGCTTCCACCTCAGAATACTTTGGGAGAAAAAAACCTACAATCCTGGTTTCCCAGCTCAGCTCCTCATTTGGGCTTTGCAGGCGATGGTCACAGCAGTTCTTGTTTTTCCTCGGCTGATCCCACACCCGCTCCGTGCTGGGAATTTAGGGCAGCGTTTGAGGGTCGAGCTCTCGAATCCCCCGAGTGCCTATCTCGAGCCATCTGCACAGCCAAACCCCGGGGACTCGGTTGAGTTCGGGATTGAGCTGGGAGGGATGGGGGGCCCTTCCAAGGGAAATCAAAAAGGCCTGCTCGAAATTGAAAAGTCCCGCTGCAATGCAAGGGGATGGTCCAAGGGGATTCCTCCACCTCATCCCCTTCCCTACCCCCATCACCCATTCTGAAAAATCAAAAACCACACGGCAGGCTCTGGAATTTCCCCTGCCGTGGTTCCTGTGCAGACAGCCGGGCTCTGCCCTGCTGGCAGGTGGCACCGAGGGGCACCCGCGCCCCTTTCCGTGCTCTGCCCCCCGCCCCATGCCCGCTGTGGGGACAGGGACCCCGGGCTGCTGGGGACACCACAGCCGCCTGTGCTGGCATGTCCCTGCCGCTCCCTGCCCCCTCTCCTCCTATTTTTCCTCTCTGAACAGCCTCCGAACGCCTTTGTAACACCGCAGCATCGTTAGGGCCCTCCTGGACCCGGGGCGGGGCGGCGGAGAGCGCGGCTCATTAGCCGGCCGCTTTGAAGCGGGCTGTGTTTGGCTTCATTTGTATGCCGGCTGAAGGGAAACCTCTGTGTTTCAAGGATGTTTTTCTGGAGGGGCTTCCTGGAAACATAACAAACATGACCCCAGGAGCGCTGCCCCAGCCCGGCACAAAGGCAGCGCCGGCAGCGCGGCCGAGTTCCCTCGGAGAGCTGGCACGGAGCGAGGCTGTTTGTGGCACAAGCCACCTCTGTCTGAGGGATGCAGAACTCCTGGCTCAGCCCCGCGTCCTCCCATCCCACCTGTGCCCAAAGGCCACCTCCTTCCAAGCCCCCTGACACGGGCAGGATGCCACCCGCAACATCAGTGGGTCAGGGACCCGCCCAGCCTAGCCTCCAACAATTCCATGTTGCATTTTGGGCATTCAGGAGAGCGGCGAGAAGGATAACGCAACATGCAGTGGAGAAACAAAAGAGAGAGTTTTATTTAAAGAAACACTACGTTTATATATAGGGTAGTACGTGCAAAACAGAATAGAAAAGACTCATTGGTCAAAGAGGGCAACACCTCTTTGAAAACGTGTTACTGTACAGGGTTACAGAGCGGCAAGAGGACACATGGCACGCTCTTGCATGGTGCAAGAAAGAGAGCAAAGAGCAATTTATTGAAGAAAGCCATGGCTTTAAATAATAGGCTCGTGCAAAACAAAATGCAAAAGATTTATTGGTCAGAGAAGGAAACACCTCTTGTCCCAGGCTTTCTCATGGATCCAACAGGTGTTTATCTTTTGTTATAATTCTTTCTTTTATGTTTACATTAGAGAAAGGTCTCTAGCTTGGGAAAAAACCCTAGCTGAGCCTCAGAAAGTTAGACTGGAAAAATCCTTAAGATTTCCCTGGGCCTGTAACAGCCACAAAAACATGCTTTCTGCAAAATATCACAAGACACTCACACGGCTCTCAACCACCCTGCAGGTGCATAATCATTGTTATAATTTCTTGTCCTTGTGGAGCCTGAGAAACTCAAGGCTTCAAGGCTGCTTTTCCCCTGGTCCCCAGCAGCATCCAACGACACTCCCAGAGGGCAAAAATCACCACGAAGGGGTGCCAGGTTGGGCTCCTGCTCTGTGCCACAGATCCTGACAAAGCAGGGCCAGGGCTGGTGATCCTGAAAGGCCATCACCTCTTCTGTCTCCAAGTCAAAGGAATCCTGAGCTTCAGTGAGCTTGAAGGGATCCCAAAGGCCATTCCCAAGGTTCTGTGCCTGCTTGCTGCCCTGCAAGGAGGAAGGATGGATTCCTCCATCCCTCCCCAGCCAGCAGGGCACGGCTGGTGGGAATTTCCAGCAGAGGAAGAAGCAACCCTTGATAAACAGAACATGGATGGCTGTACCACCTCCCTCACCCTCTGTGCCTCCCTTTCTCCTCCTGCTTCTCCCTGGCCCGGTCTTGCTGTGCCTCCCCTTGTCCCCCTGCCTCTGCTGAGTGCCACACATGACAGGCTGGCCTCCTCTGCCGAGGGGCCAAGGAGGTGTGAAGGGCACCATTGTGGCCATTACAGGCCCAGGGAGTATCTTAAAGCATTTTTCCATTCTAGCTTTCTCAGGCTCAGCTAGGATTTTTCCCAAGCTAGAGACTTTTCTCTACTGTAAACATAAGAGAAAGAATTATAACAGAAGATAAACACCTGCTGGATCCATGAGAAAGCCTGGGACAAGAGGTGTTGTCTTCTCTGACCAATGAACTGTCTGTATTTTGTTTTTCATGAACTCTCTTATTTAAAGCCATGGCTTCTTTCAATGAACTGTTCTTTCTTGCACCATGCAGGACAGTGCCATGTTCCTGTGTCCTTTCGCTGCTCTGTAACCCTTATACAATAACACAGCCTGGCTTCCCTCAGGGAGGAGAGCAGTCCCCTGTGTTCTGCCCGTGCTCCTGGAGCTCCTCAGTGGGGTTTTAGAGCATTGTCGCTGTGCTGAGCTCCTCATTTCCGCCAGCAAAGTAGCAGTCATCCCAAATGTCCTTCTCCTGCACTGACAGCCCTGAGGGAGCGCTGGATCTGAAGATCTTTGTACTTCCCCCTGTCTGGCAAGGCTCTGTCAGCACTGGGATCCCAAATTCATAACATGGCAGAGTCAAACCCCAGAGCTGGCAGTGCTGGAGAGCTCTGCCATCCCCTGCACCCCTCCTGAGGTCCCTCTGTGCCCCTGCACCGAGCTGAGGTGTCCCAGGACAGCCTGGCATGGAGCAAGCCTTGCCAGAGCTGCCTGGCTGGAGCGGCTGTGCTGGATCCTGGACCTGCTGGGCTGGCACAGAGCATCCTGTGCGCTTATGGAGTCACCCAACAGGGAAATGATTTCATCCTTGGGATGGATCTCTGGGGGTCACCTCTCTTCAGCCTCCCCAAGGCAAACCTGACCAAAAACCTTCAGCTTCTCATTTGGCTCCAGCACTGCATTTACAGGATCAAAGTAATTCCTCTGGTATATTGTCACATCCTTTGGGTTGAAGATCCAGTGGACTCCAGCCTGGGAAATATTGTCAGACAAATCCACTGTTCCTCAACCTGCTGTCTCACGATGGCTGGGAGTTTCAGCTCAAAGCCACAGATTCCTGTCACATTTGGCAAAGCAGCTTGCCTAAATAAATGTGTTTTTAACAGAGATACCACACTGGAGAAGTTGGATCATTTCAACTTGATGTTTTCAACTGAAGTGAAACAAATTCAGATCCTACATTTCCCTTTGATAAAAGAGTAAAAACACATCAAAAATAGTATGAGCTGCTTTATTTTTAACCAATCATTTCAGTCAACTCAAATAAAAGAAGGAAAAAATCATGCTGGGAGGAAGGAATGAATTTTTTTTCCCCAGTAAACCAGCCAAGATGAGCTAGGATCTTGGAATTTTGGTGCTGTTGCTTGCAGGAAGCTCGGGGAGAGGTGACAGCCCTGGGTGGGGGGCACAGCCCAGCCATGGCCATAACCCCAAAGCAGTGTGTGGAGCGAGCAGGTTGTCTGAGCTGGCTCTGCCTCCTCCCCAGGCTGTAATGCTGCCAGGAGAAATGCTTGGAAAAGAGCAAGGAAGGAACAGCCATGCAAGGCTGGACAGATGCAGCCAGTTGGCAGCAGCCGCTAAATTAGCAGCCAATTTCCCGTGCACAACCTGGGGACCTGGGCTTTCAGCTGAGCACATTAAGGCTGGAGCCCCTTTTAATTGCTGTAGATCTTAACATGTGTCCCTCAACTCTGGGGTCTCTGTCAGCCTGGACAAAGGCAGCTCTCAGAGTGGGGGAAATGCTGTTATTTGCTTTATTTAGGGTCTTGCTCCAGGCCTGGCGCAGTCGGTGTGGGCAGATTCAGGGTCTGGGGCTGATTTCTCTCTCAGTCCAGCATAGAGAGCAGGCAGAAGCACCATCCCTACGCTTCAAACTCCATGGATACCAAAAGTGGAGGACGAGGCAGGAGTTAAGCAAGGCTGGGGATCAGCAGGGGTGCAGCGAGCCCGGGATGTGCCGATGCTCGAGGCAGGACACGGAGCTGAGAAAGCTGTGAGACCCTTAGCAGGTCCTGTCAGCCTTATTCACACCTTATCAGATGGGGGAAGCCCAAAGGGCTGTGAGGGAGGTAATTAATCTTGGTCTCGAGCAGAAAGGCTCCTGGAGAGGAGGGGGGAGGTCAAAATGAGGCACGGTTTGAGGAGAGGTGGGAACTTGGCGAACGCTTGAACGCTTTTTTTGCCCTTAATGTGAAGTTCACCCCAGATGTGAAGACACCTTTGTACTTCCCCCCTGATTTAATTTGGATTTTTATTTGGGATCATCAGTTTCTCCTCACCATAAAACACATCATCATCACTGTAAAGCACTTTTATGACACCTTTATCTGATTATCTGAAAGCACTTAATCAGCATTAACTCATTAAGCTTCCCCAGGCCGCGGTGGGAGGGAGGAAGGGGTCGGTGCTGGGCTTCCAGCGAGCATCCCTTGGTCCCCACCTCCACAAGCATTCCCGAGGGAATTCCCTGCTTTCCCCAGGCTGAGGTGGGCAGGCACAAGGGCTCCTTGCTAGGCTGACTTGCAGCACCTTTCAGAGCACCACACAGAGATTTTCAGCCTCCCCAAAGAGGTGCTAGGAGCGGTCCTTGAGATGGAATTGGGGTTTACCAGCTGGCACTTGCCCTAAACCATACAGAGGGTCTCAGAACATAACACTGAGAGTCTCTGACTGCAGAGCAGGACTGGGCTGTTTAAACAACTCCCCCAGCTCACATGTTTTTGGCAAAACCAAAAATATCAGAGGAAATACCTGGTTTTTTGTGTCAGCAAAGAACAAATCTCACTCGGGGAGCTGTGGAACTTGCTGAGCCCTTGCACTAAGTCGCTGGAGCTGAGGATAAAGCCCTTGAGCATCCCACCCTCAGCAGGATTTTTGTGGAGGGGCAGTGGGAGTGGGATGCTGCCAGCTCCCTCACCCTGGAATCTCTCCAGGAACATACCAGGACAAGGCCACCCCTACCCACAGCAGCAGCCCTCAGTTGTTCAGGGATGGCCCTTCCCCAGCTTCCATGGCAAATTAGAGCCCTGGAAAGGGGTGGTGGGCAGGGTTGCCCATCTGCTCCTCTTTTTGTCCCTCAATTAGGGCTCATTTCCCGCGTGCTCACTGCGGTTCATTGGTTTCCGCTTCACGTTCCGCGTGGTTTCCAGACACCACCACACAGCAGCTCTGGGCTGTCTCCAGAGAGCTTTTGCCTTTGGATTCTGGCCATCCTTTCTCCCCTCACCTTTTCTTCCTCCTCTTTCCCAACTGTTTGTGCCCCCCAGGCTCTCTCAGGCAGCGCTGCCCTGGGCCAGCTCAAAGAGCAGACCCTGCCCAAGCATGCCAGGCACTCCAGGATGCACCAGCAGCACCCAACCGGCCTTCATTTCACCAGGTGTGTTCTCAGCAGCTCCAGAGCTCTCTGCAGAACCTCCTCTACCACCAGGGCATCACCTCTGGGCAGGGATCTTCCCTGCAGATGGGAAAATGCCACCAGGGAAGATGGCACAGCCACGTGAACTTTCAGGGTGGCTGGGCTGCCCCAGAGATCCCCTCAGGTCTCTCTCAATTCCAGAGTGGCCAAATCCTCCACTCTTTTCTTCAGCAGAAATTTGATGCAAGCATCTCCCTTCAAATCCAGGGCAGCAGGGGTGAGGGAACAACGCTGCTGGGAATGACACAGGGAAGGAAACCCAGAGCCCAGCATGGTTAGAGGTTTGTGGTGAGAAGAAGGGATCAGCTATTTCGGAGGCTGCTTCAGCATCCTGAGCTGGAGGGGAAAAACATTTACATCTGGGCTCAGAGAGGCGGCTGGTGTTTGACTTTTGGCCTGACTGAATAACATGGTGTAGGTTTGGGACTGGATTAGACATCCAACTTTCACATCCTGGGAAAATCTGCCTGAGTTTAGGGAGTGGAAAATGGAGGTAGGTGGGAAAAACCCCAATACTGGTGTTGGAAGGACTTTAGGTGCATGGCTGTGCCCCCATGCCACCCAAGGGTGTGGGGTGCCAAGGACCCGGCCCTGCCAGGCTGCTTGTGCTGGGAACCGCCCCTGGGTGGGCTTGGGGACCAACTGGGGGGGTCTCCCACACAGCCCCAGCTGGCAAAGCTGGTGGGGAGCACCCCAGGGCAGGGTGGGGGCTCAGGAAGATGAGCTGGGGTCTTTGCCCTCCTTGGGTCACTGCCCAGGGGTTTGGTTACACCTCCCACAAACCTCATACAGAGTCAAAGCAGCACTTTGTCTCCCCAAATCAGATCTTTAGAGATTATTTGGTTCATATAAAATAAATTTTAAAACTGCCTTGACGTGTCTGTGGGTTAAGTCTGTGTTAGGTAACAGAAGTTCATTAAGGGATCTCCTCCCTGTTTGAGCTCCTGACTTTTCCTTGGCTGTCTGGATGGAGGTGCTGCTCCATTCCATCCAGGCATTTTTACCTCCCAAAAATATTATTATTTAATTCCCTTTGCAGCTGCCTGCAGCTCTTGATGGCCAAGCAGTTCTTCAACTGATTAAAAAAAAAAAAAAAAAAAAAAAGTTGAGCATCAGTCAGTAAATCAGTGGCAGGAGAAATGCTGAATTGTTAAATCTTACACGGTAACCTGTTTTAGCTGGGTTTAGAACTTCTATCCAGGGTTGTGCATGGTGGCAACAGGCTCTAAAGGCAAAACCAAAATAAAACACTGCAGGGAAAGCACAGCAATCCCTGGTTTTCATGGTTATGGCCAAGGTAGCTCCAGTCTCTGCCTGAAGGTAAAAAAATCCTTCCCCTGTGAAAATCTGTGGATTTGTGGATTTTGAATTTGTCTGTTGAATTTAGAAATAAAACTCTATATTTTTTTTTAATGAGGATTTTAAGTCAGGACCAGAAGGGAATCATGCAAATTCAGAGCTGGTTTCTGAGCCCTGGCTGCAGCTCTGGGTCAGGCAGGTCTGAGAGTGAGCCAGCACTTAGTGTAATCCTGCTTCACCAACACAGGGAGAGGTGACTCCTGTCCCACAGGGTGCCTGGGACACCCAGGCAGGACACAGAGGATTCCAACAAGCACTCATCCTCTCATTCCACACCCCATAAATGCATCTGATCCAGGCTGGTGGGGTGTGAGAAGGAAAACTCAGCCCTGGGACACAGCAGCTCTTTCCCTGCTCACAGCCTGCCTTTTTCCTCCCTCTTTATTACGTGGAGAAGTGAGTTTCTAGAAGATGTTGGGCAAAACACCCCTGAGCCATCCTGTGCTGGGGAAGTGCTGCATTCAGCCACGGTCAGCAGCTGTTTGCTCCCTGTTTGAGCCTCTTGCCAGCAGGATGGAAGTGGAGGAAGCCCTCAGTGAGCTGCAAGGAGACGATGACACTGACAGAGCAGCACTCCAGCTCTGTCCTGCCCCATGCAGGCTCTTGCCCCATGGGCTGGCTTCAGGAGGAGTCCCTGCAGAGATGCTTTCTCCCAGAGTGCAGAGCACCCGACCCTCCCAAGATTTTCCCTTTTCCCCAGCACAGTGAGGCCAAACCCACCCGGCCCTGCTGCTGCTTGGCAGAGCAGCCTCAGGAATTGGGGAGGGACAGTATCCCCCCAGTGCAAAGCAGCCCCCCTTGGAAACTGCTCCAGCAGAGCCATTTTTATCCCAGACCAGGCTGTTTCTTTCTATCCTGCTTGCTCCCAGGTGAAGGGACTGTTTGCTTCCCTCATTTTTGGGGCAGCAAGGCAGAGAGTGAAGAAGCTCCAGGACACAAACTGGTGCACCCAGCCTCATCCTCGTGGTGAAGGATCCTGCTGGGCACAAAGCACAGCCAGGGCACCTCCCCAGCTCCCACAGGAGCCTGCTCCTGGCCCATTCCTGCTGCTGTCACCTCACCAGGCTTTAGCAGCTCCAAGGGATCGGGGTGAAGCAGAATCAGGGGTGAAGCAGAGGCCCCAGCCCTGTCCTGGTCCCTCCCAGGGGAGCTCAGTGATGTTCAGACTCTTCCAGCTCAGAGCTCAATTCCAACCTGGATGAGGGGATCTGCTCCTGCTGTTGTTTCCTCAGAGCAGTGGTATTTTCTGAAGAGTTTTTGCAGCGTTTCAGAGGGAGGCTCCCTGAGCTCCCACGGGGACCTTCCTCCAGGCTGGCACTGCACATCCCCAGGGAGCACACAGCCAGATGTTCCCATCAAACCCTAAAATCAGAGACCAGCAGGTGAGTGTGCAGGGAACGGGGTGGGTGACAGAGAGAAGATGAAGGGGAGGATGGAGTGGCAGGGTAGGCACAGCGGAGGGCACCACGGCAAGAGGTGCAGCAGACACTTGGCTGATGGATTCAGCAGACAAGAGGCACATCGGTGCACTATCTCCTCCTTCTCCTCCTCCCTGGAGCAGAGGAGAGGCCAGCCAGCCCTGGGGCAGGCAGGGCAGCCCAGCAGCACGCAGGGCCGTGGGGCAGAGCAGGGGGAGCACGGGCGGGGGTCCCAGCCCGCCGTGGGGCGCCCGGCCGGCCCCAGCGTCTGTTCCCTTTGAAGTGGGGAGTGCCGGAGAGGATTTGGCAGCTCGGCACTTGCGCTGTGCCGCAGCCCCAGAACAAGAGGGTTGGCTTCCCTCCCCGCAGCACATGGCTCTCCGCCCCTCGGCGCCCCCGTGCCCAGCCGGCAAGCCCCCGCAATC
>JANRGV010000049.1:9664271-9679095 GCA_024734035.1 Alethe castanea
GGGGGAATAAAAGGAAGGAGAATGGAAAAGGAAAGGAAAAAAAAGTTGTTTTCTGAAAGCGTCGTGGGTTTCCTGTCCCCGCTGCCTCTTGCGGAGGCTGTTAGTGTGAATGGCTCTTGTTGTTCAATGTGAATAAAAAACCTTTTAGTTACCTACTGTTCGGTCACCTGGTCCCTTTTATTTTATTTTATTTTAATTTGTTTTAACACAAGCCCGTGAGAAATGCTGGCCGGGCTCCCCCACTGTCCCCCAGCCCTGCGTGGGATCTGAGAGAGCAACTCCCAGTGCTCCTCTGGGTGAGAGATGTGCACCAGGTGATGCTGCTGCATCCCCCGGCACCCCAGCGCTCCCCATTTCCCCCAGTCCCACAGCTCTCTGGCACTGGGAAGGGCACATTACCCAGTCCAGCCCCTTCCCCCACAGCAGACAGCACAACGCACGATTTCTTTCTGCTGGGGGGCACCCAAGACCCTCCCAGAGCAGCCCAGGGGCGCCTGCAGCCCTGCTGGCAGAGCAGCCCCGAGGGGCAGCTTTGGGGGGACACCAAGTGGGGTTCAGCAATGCCACCAGCAGTTTTTACCCCATTTTCCCTGGGTATACTGGTGGCAGGAAGGGGGGTTCTCCTCCCCAGCACCCCAGCTCACCCCCCTTCTCTGTCCTGCTCTTGATCCCTTGAGATACAAAAATAAAAGGTCCCAGGCAGGCTGCGGCTCTGAACTAATATTTAAAATGCAAAATCATGGCAGAGTTTTTCGCCCCCCCCTCCTCCCCCCTGCTCCTTGTCTTGCAGTAAAACGATATAAACAGAATAAATTACCTTCCCTTGCTGGCTTACGAGAGTCCCTCTCTCCTGACCTGAATTTTAAGTCCTGGCTCGGTTGTAGCACGGAGCACCGATGATTTATGGAAAGCCAGCCACTTCTCTGCATATTTTCTCTGTTCAGCCAAGTGGTGGAATTTATCCTTCCTATACCATTACTGGCACTAATAACGGGGTGGCCAAGGAGCCAGGCTAAGCCCGAGGGAGCCCTCAGTCAGGAGTTGGGGCCAGCACAGACATTGTGCCCCCCAAGAAAAACACCTCCTCCCCTTTTCACAAATGGGGAAACTGAGGCAGGAGCACAGCTGGCTGCCCCCCTGGGCTCCTGCACCTCCAGGCTGTCGGTGTTAGCAGATAATGGGGGCTTTTTATATGGACAGGGAGATGTGCTGGTAAATAACCCACTCGCAGCATCATTTTGAGGAGTATGAAATGGTCAATCGCTGGGTGAACACCGGTTGCTATTGTTATTATTATTAATATTATTATTCATAATAATTCAAAATCCAAAGGCATAGAGCTGAGGGTTGTTTTTAGGCTGCTGGGACACCCCATCTCTGAGACCTGGACAGAAGAGGCTGCGGGAGGGACTGGGGATGATGCTCCAGGCTGGAGGCCCGCAGGAGGATGGGACTCAGCAGGAGCAACCACCAAAGCAGGGATGCTCCCCAGCAATAATCCCGAGGCACAGAGGAGCTCTGCAGCTCCGAGCTGGGTGCAGGAGCCAAGCCCGGGGTCCCCATCACCCCACAGGTCCCGGGAAGGCAGCAGCACTCAGGATTCCTGCCTGTCTCCAGTCGGGCCATGCCACCCCACAGGGGTGTCCCCAGCCACCCTGCACCTCACACCCCTGCCAGGGACATCCACAGCAATGCCCCCGGCTGGCACCCAAGTGCCCCCTCATGAAGGCAAGGAGGGGAAAAGCTCCCTGTTGGGGGAGTCACCCCAAACCCCACAGTCAGGCCCATGTCACCACCAGCAATGACCCTTCTGCGAGGAATCACCATCGTGAGCTCCTGACACCCCTGACCCCACCCCGAGCAGAATCGCAGGAATAAATTCCTTTTTAAAAGCTGTTGGGCAAACACCAACGCTATCCTTTTTCTTTTCCCGACATTCTTGCCTTTTTTTTTTTTTTTTCCCGGAAGGGGAAGGTCTGCAGAAGGTGGAAAGTAATCAGGTTTTGGACCTGGGATAAAAAATAGCTGGAGTAGGTTGGGCTGACTCTTTATAATTAATAGTGTGCCTCGTAATAGGATTCTCCAGCCTTCGGTGCTCCCTGGAAACACCTTTTTACATATGATATTGCTCACGATGGAGTGGCAGAGTTTTGATTTATGGGGGTTTGGGCTCCACGAAGCACCTGGGGAGGTGTCCTGGCCGGTGGGAGGTATCGGGCAAGGGGCTGAAGGCAGGGAGGGGTTCAGGGGGTTGGCAGCCAGGTCGGGAAAGGGCTTTGGGGGGGGATGTGGGTGAGCTGGCCCTTCTGCTCCAAAAGGGAGGAGGATGAGAGGGTTTTGGGGACGGCAGAAGGCTCCTCTCCCTGCCCGATATCGCAGCGCACAGGGCACAGACTCAGCAGGGGAACCAGGTGGGGCTGGGGAGCAGCAGCAGGAGCAAAACCCCGCATCACCCGGAATGGAAGGAAGGAGAGGGGAGAAATGTTGGCAGGATACAAAAAAAAAAAAACAAACCCCAGGAGGCGCCACAGCAAAGGGCTAAGACCCAACATAGCACTACAGAGTGGAAATGTGGGAGAGCAGGAAAGCCTGGGGGAAAGCGAGAATGGGGAAAAGAGTGGGATGGGGGCAAAGGGATCTTAGGGGGTCTGGGATGGGGTATATCCCCTCCGTGTGTTAGAGCACCTCGGTGTTAAACCCGGCCGGGGATCCCCGTGGATAAATCACTGTAACAAGAGCGTTGCTCTCGTCTGGCCACAGCCAATGTGGCAGGAACGAGAGAAGATTGTATTAATTAATAATCATTACAATAATAACGCATAAAGACAGTAGCAAAGTAATTAGTCAGAGAGGGAGCGTTTACTAATTGAGGCGGGGAGCTGCAGCCCAAACAGCCTGGGGAGGAGCAGGGGGAAGGATGTAGGGATGTTGTAGAGAAAAGTGGGGTGTCCGCACCCCAGTCCCGCCCTCAGCACAGGCAGCACCCAAACTCCATCCCTACCTGCAGTGCCACCCCCGTGCCTCAGTTTCCCCACCCCTGCATCCCTGCTTGCTGGAAAAGGCTACGCGAGGAGCCCGGCCCCGCGTCCCCAGGCTTTATTTTGGTTATTTCAAGCAGGGTGCGGCAGCCGGGCTCTGTCACACGCCCTGCCGCAGCCGGGGCGGTGTCACTCCATGCCCAGCTGGCTCTTCAGGGCCCGCAGCTGGGCCGTGTGGGTGTTGCTGCCTCCGCACACCACGAGCACCACGGAGCGCAGCGGGCTCCGCAGCCGCCCCTCCCGCTGCAGCCGCTGCAGCCGGCCCGAGTAGAGCACGGCCAGGGGGGCCCCGCACGCCGACTCCACCAGCAGCCGCTCGTCATCTGCGCCGCCGGGGCGGGGGGACAGCGGGGACAGCCCGCGGTGAGAGCTCGCCCAGCAGCCTGACCCAGCCACCCCCAGGGTCACCCCCGCTCACCCAGGAACTGCTCCACGGCCCGCACGGCCTCCGTGTCCTGCACCACCTGCGAGATCACCTGGCACTCCCGGGCGCACTCCAGCGCCCGCGCCGCCACCGTCTTGGCTCCCAGGCAGGTGGCCACGCTGGCACACGGGGGACAAGGGGTCAAGGCGAGGACGGCCCAGCGAGCCCTGCCAGCTCCCCGCACGCGTGGCTGCTCACCTGGTGATGTCGGGCAGGGTGACGAGCCGGCCGGCTTTGAGCGCCTCGTGGAAGCTGTGGGCTCCCTGCGTCTCGGCGGCGATGATGGGGACATCCTGCCAGCCCACCTGGTGCAGGCCGGCCACCACACCGGCCAGCAGCCCCCCGCCACCCACCGCCACCACTATGGCTCCTGGTTTGGCCTCCAGAGAGTCCTTCAGCTCCCGGACCAGGCTGGCGTGGCCCTCCCTGCGGGGTGAGGGGCAGCAGGATGCAGCCTGGGGGCTCCCCGGGATGCCGGGAGCGGGGGCCGGAGCTGAGTCCTGGCAGCACTCACCACACCAAGGGGTGATCGAAGGGGGGGATGTTGACCCAGCCCTCTGTCCTAGCCAGCTCCTGGGCTCTCCTGTTGGCATCATCCCACACCTGGGTGGGGCAAGGGGGGGCTCAGCAGGGCTCCACAGAGCCCTCACAACCCCAGGATGTGTCCCTTGTCACTGCGGGGCTGGGAGACACCCGAATGGGTGAGGGGTCCAGGTGACCCTGCTGTGATGCTGGAGTGCAGGAGGGGGACATTTCGGGATGGGCTTTGCCAAGCACCAATGAGCAGCTGAGGTCAGGCTCAGCCCCCTCTGGACCCCCCAGACCGCACGTTTGGGGGGTACCTTGCCATAGACCTCGACTGTGGCCCCCAGTTCCTCCAGTTTGCGCACGGGGGTGGGGCCGCTGCTGCTGGGGACCACCACGGTGATGGGCAGCCCCAGCTCCCGAGCTGCGTACGCGGCTGCCAGACCCGCGTTTCCTCCTGGGGAAAGGGAGGGCTCAGGCAGCGCTCGACCCCCTGCACATCCCCAGACTCCTCAGGAGCATCCCACCAGCTCGGGGTGGAGTTACCTGAGGAGCACACGAAGTGGTGGCAGCCCTTCTTGGCAGCCTGAAAGGAAGGAGAGAAAGAGGGGAGGGGACGGCTGTGTCCCCCCAGTGTGCCCCCCATGAGGGCAGGAGCAGCCCCCTGCACACGCCATGCCCACACTCACATCCTGGCACAAGTGCCCGATGCCCCGGATCTTGAAGGATCCCGAGGGCTGGACGTTCTCCAGCTTCATGAAGACCTTGGTGCCCACGGCCTTGGAGAGGGGCAGGCTCTCCAGGACGGGTGTAACGACGTGGAAGGGCTTCTGGTCCCCGACAGGCTGGGCTGCCATGGCCTGACAATGGAATCTGTGCCAGGGAGAGGCGGTGCAGTCGCCAGCTGCTCCCCACGGGTCCCCCCGCAGCCCCGGTGCCCACCCCGGGCTCGGTGCGGAGCACAGGAGAGTCCGGGGAGGGACAGGGCTGTCCCCAGTGTCCCCTCCCATCTCTAGGATGCGGCAGCACCGATGGGCTCTCCCTGCAATATCCCAGGACAGGCTGTGCCACCCCCTCCTCCATCCTGCTGGTCCCCGCAGCCACGGTGTCCCCAGGTGCCCCCTGCCCTGCAGCCCTGTCAGGATGGGGAAATGGGGAATACCTGGTGTCCCGTGCGCCCCGCTGCGTGTCCTCAGCCCCCGCCGAGCCTGCGGGACACGGGAGGGAGAGGTGACGTCCGAGTGGCCGTGCCGGTGTCCCCAGGTCCCCGTGCTCAGTCACGCAGCAGGGCAAGGGGCAGGGGTCGGACATTGCCCCGGCGGGGATGTTTGCTCGCCCTGGGCGGGTTTTACAGCCTGGGGCTGGCCTGCAGCCGAAGGCGGCTGGCCATGGCCGGGCACGCTGCCGGGGACCGGCGGGGACAAACACGTGTGGCCCCGCCAGCCAGATCCCAGCAGCTTTCACATGCCCGGGAGATGGGATGTGGGCTCCCGGGAGACGGGATGTGGGCTCCCGGGAGATGGGAGAAGAGGAAAGGCAGCTCACAAATTATTTTGGGGGCCCTCAAGGGTTTGCTCTGGATATTATCAGGTCTGGCCAAAAACATGTACCAGCAGATTTTAGGATTTTCTCCCTGAATGCCTGGTGTAGCCGGGACAGCCCCAAACCCCCGGCCAAGACACATCTCACTGCCTCCAAACGAGCCATCACACCCCTCTGCTCACCCTGCCAAGCCCCCACCCCATGCCAGCCCTTGGATCCTCTCCAAGCTTCACATCCCAGGGGGGCTCAGCTCCTCCAGCTGGAGGAGACCCCCGAGATGAGCTCCCCCCACTCCAGCTGGCCATGCCAGGCACCCCAGGGACAAAGAGCACCCCTTGGAGCAGGGCTGTCCCAAGCGACCCAGCCAGAGGCTGGCCCAGCTCCAGCAGCCCCCAGGCAAAGCAGGCAGAGCCCCCTCCTTTCCTCTGGGACCCCTCCTTGTCACCCGGCCAGGGTGACACCCCCAGGGGAAAGGTCCTACCTCTGCTCTGATGGGCTGGTTCTGTCCGCAGCAGGCAAGGAGGAGGAGGAAGGTGGGATCTGGAGGAAGGAGCAGCCCTGGCCCGCGGCCCCGCAGCCGCAGAAGGCTCCTCTGCTGCTCTGGCCAAGCTGGAAGCAGAGGGCACAGGGAGTCCCGAGGGGGAGCGCTGCACTGGAACCATCACACACCAAACACAGTGCACTGGGAACCCCACGCTGTGCCCAGATCTGCCCATGGCCCGGCAGTGAAACCAAAATACAAAATTTCAGTTCCCTGACCCCAAACTGTGCTGCAAAACCCCCCAGAGCCCCACTGCTGGCAGGGGAAGAGCTCTGGAGCTGCGTTTTGGTGACAACAAAGCATCCCTGCCTCCCACACCACCCTTAGGCTCCCGAGTGAGCAGCACAGAGCACGGCACTGCACCTCTGCACAGAGTCACGCTGTTTTTGGGACACAGGGGCCTGGGAAGGAGGGGAATGAGGAGGATTGCTTGAATGGGGCATCGGGGGGGACACAGCTTCTGTCCCTCTGGGGGCCTTTGGAGTGACCCCCACCACCTCACGGTAGGCAGAGACTGCAGCCACTTCCATGAGGGTGGGACAGTAGCAGGAGCTGGGAAGGGGTGCAAGAAACCTCCCCCAGCTCACAGGGGTGAGGCTGGAGACCCCCTTGGGGAGGACATCACATCTCAGCTCAGCCCTGGGGTGCTCCAGGGCCCCTTTACACCCCATACCCACCTCCCTGTCCCTCTCCTGTTTCCCTTTTGGCTCCCTCCCTGACATGTGGAGGGTGTGCCAGGCTGCCACCTGGTCACTTCCCTTGGCCAGAGTCCCTGGCTGACACTGTGGCAGCAGCTGGGATGATATTTAACAACTTTTTGTTTGTTTTTCCACTTTTAAGGAAACAAAAAACGGGAATCAGCAGCACTGTGGCATTTTCAGAGTGCCCTGTTCCTGCGTGCCGCTCCCTCATCCTTTGATGGTGATCTGGGGAAACTGAGCCACGGGGACCCCAAAAGTAGCCCACACACCATGGGGACACGAGGGGACACAGGCTCTGCCATCTCTAACTCACCTGCAATCTGTCCCAGCACAGCAGGGTATGGACAGCCCACCTCCCCCAGGACACCCATCCCAGCTTTTGGGGTGCCAGCACCCCAACAGCCCAGCTGTGCTCCCTCCCAGCCCCCCGCAGCCCCCGGGGAGCCCCAGGGGCCCCCAGCCCCGGTGGGAACCTGGCGCCTTCAAAGCGCTGCCGAGCCGCAGCTCATTAATCCCCCAGTAATGACCTCGTTATTCCTAACGAGGCAGAGCGGATCAAGGGAGTGCCTAAGAGGATTTCGCACCGCGGGTTTTGGGGACGGGGCACACAGGTGCCAGGGGAAAGGAAGACAAAAGGCATGAGGATGGTCTGTCACTGCTGGGGGGTGAGCAGTGGGGCTCCCCACTCCAGCAGCAGAGAACCCCTCACAGCCTGCACCCCAAAAGCCTCACTGGCTTCACAGCCTCCCACCAGCAAAGCAGATCACCCTGTTAATGGGGAGGGGGCAGGACCCCTGCGTGAGCCCAACCCCAACAGAAGCCACCAGAGAACCCCAGCAGAGAGCAAAGCACAGCCACCAGCACAGAGCACTTTATTTGCCACAGCCAAACCAGCTCACTGCCCTCCTGTCTGTGCTGAGGGCGAGCCCCAGCCTTCCAGGATGCCCCTTTTTTTGGGAAGAGCCCCCCCAAACCAGGCATCAGCACCCAGGGAAAGTCCTGGGATTGGGACTGGGACTGGAGAGCCCCACAGCAGGGAGGGGCCATGCTGGGCTCAGCCCCTTGTGCAGCACAGCCAGGACCCTGAGAGGCAGAAAGAGCAGGGGGGTGGGTGTGTTCCAGAGCTGAGACCCCACACACCCAGCTGCCCCCACAGAGGGATCCCCACAGGACAGACGCCCACGGATGGATGGACGGACAGACGGGACCAGCGCCTGCTCAGTCCCAGTGGACCTTGACTGGGGGGAAGGTCCAGAGGTCGGGGTGGCCCATGTGGAGCAGGGAGCTGCAGGGGGATGTGCTCCAGCGGAACGGGGGCACGTCATCCCAGGCGGGGCCACTGACTGCCACCAGCCCGAAGGTGGGCACCATGGCCGAGGAGGTGACCTGCAGGGGGGACACAGGACAGGGGTCAGCACTGGGAATGGGCTGCACAGCCCAGGAGAGCTGCTGGGGGGGTGTACCCTGTCTTGGGTTGCAATATAGGATGCGGCCAGAAATGTGGATTCTGTCACCATCTGTTGAAGCTGGGTGGGGTAGTGATTTCTTTATCTCTGTGGCACATATTTTCTGCTAATGGGCCATCTTTAAAACTAGGTGGAGCAATCATCTTTACCTTTTCCACAACCCATCCTCCCTCCAGGAGATATCTCCTGTTCATGGCCATTGAGTCTCAGTGCATGGCAGATAAAATTACATCATCCCATTGGGAGATGCTCCAGCCAGGGGGAGGAGCCAAGCCTTTCCTACCTAGATAAAAACTGAGACTCGGAACATCAGAGCAGACTTTTGCCACTGGATTCTTAGAGGAAAACCAGATCCTTCCTTCTGAAGCTGAAAAAAATCACTGGACCTGTGGACAAAAACTGCACCCTTCTAGAGGACTGCTGTAGTCCTGCTGTATTTAATGGGACTGCTACCAACACCCTGACTGACTGATGGGGTGTCAGGTTGTATTCTGACTCTGTCACTGTCTTGTTGTTTTGTATTACTGTATTTTTATTTTGATTTTTCTAGTAAAGAACTGATATTCCTATTCCCATATCTTTGCCTGAGAGCTCCTTAATTTCAAAATTAGTATAATTTGGAGGGAGAGGGTTTACATTTTCCATTTCAAGAATTGCTCTTGCCTTCCTTAGCAGACACCTGTCTTTCAAAACAAGACAATGGGCTTTTCAATTAGACTTGTGCTTTAGAGATTAGTGCAAAGTGAATACTATTGGATATTTAAATGAATACAGTGGCTAAATTATACTGGTTGCTATTGTATTTATCTAGCTGCTTAGGTAATCAGAGTGAATTAAGCTACAGCCATCTCAGGTAACATGGCAATGGACACAGTGAGTGATCACAGCACAGCAGCTCAACTTTTTAAACAACACAAAACATTCATTTGGTCTCAAGTGTAAAGGTATATCCTAATGTGAGAGCAATATTGATTCAATCTAGATGAGTACCGTAATTATTTAAGGACCTTTCCGTCTTTCCAGTGATATGTAACTGAATATATGTTTATATAACTATAAGATAGGAGACTAATTGATCAACAAAATCTTGGAGAAGAGTTATGACTATTCTAAACTAAATGTTTACTGAAAGCCTTATATACTTGGAAAATAACAGAGGCTGGTTTCATTATAGAAAAAAGTTAAGAATATTTCAATTTTCCTTTAGGTCCTGCAGTCTTAATAAATATTAAAAAAAAGCTGAAAAAAAGCTGGACTTTTCTCCTTCATGTCCTTCTACTATGTCCAGAACTGGTAAATTAAAGAAATAATTAAAAGTGCATATACAGCTTTTCTTGGGTTAGATCTATGCTTAGCATTTGGACAGCTACAGTCCTTTTAATGATTTTTTACAAAAGTGTGAATATATATAGATCACTACTAAAAATTCTTTTTATTTCATAATGCAGAAAAAAAAAGTATTTTTTGCTCTGAATTCACACTTGAGGGAAAAGCCACCAAACCCTTGCTTCTCAAACAAGATCTCTGAACAACCTAAACATCAAACACTTCAGATTAGAGAACAAATTCCCTTTAATTTCAGTGAAGTCTGAAACTGTCTTCTGTCGAATCAGAAGTGTTGTAAGGAGAACCTCATAATTTGCAGTCTCCAACAACAATGAAAGTGAGCGTTCCCAACCTTGCAGGAGGCCTCGTGTGCCAAGTGTGCATGCAGGGTCTGGATGACTGATCCATGATCTTCCTGGTGCTGGGTGGTGCTTTGGAGGTTGCTGTCAGCTACCAGTGCCCGTCCAGGATCCGTTGTTTCTGTTTCCCCATCAATGTTTTCCCCTAGTTCAAGTAGCCGGGTACCACAGTGCAGGTGAGCTGTGCAAGGAAACATCTCCCTGGGGCTGAGTGAGTTTGAGGCTTGGGGAACCAAGAGCGTGTCATTATTGAGGGTCTGGACATTTCTTGAATTTTTTCCATTCCCAGGACAGCTGGTGACCATGAGTAAGACCATCACCCTTCAGCAGTGTGTGACACCAGTGAGAGGTAACAACTCTTCATTCTCTGCTCTCTCCGATCTGTCACAACAAACAAGACGTGGAAGGAGTGCCATAATGCTCCAGATCATCAAGATATTCTGGGAAAGCACTGAGGTGAAGCTTGGAGATGAGTTATAAGCAGCAGAGAACACCAGGCAGGTCAGTATTGTTGAAGAGCCAGGCTTTGGAGTCTGCCACTCTGTGACGCCAACCCCCATAGTTCAGTGATGCACGAGGGATGTCTGTCCCAATGTTCCACTGCACCTCTGCACACGTCTGGGGCTACTGCAGCCCCAGTAAAGCTCCACTTTCTACTTCATCTCACCCATGTCTTCTGCTTACCATAGGTATTTCATGCCAGTCACCAAAGGCTCTGTCGTTTCTTCCCCTCCTCAGATGCCCTTGCACTTCACTTTCTCCAGTCCTGCCTCTACCGATATAAACAACTCCACCCAATGACCCTTTTCCAGCACGAATTTATCTGGTCCTAGACTTGGGATTTGGGACAGCATTATTTGGGCATTATTTAGACTTACATAATGTTTCAGATATAGCTTCACCAATGTTTTTCTCTTGCAAGGCTCCCCTTCCCATCATGTCTATAGTTCTCCTGTCCTGGTTATCTGTATATTTTGTCCATCTCTCAGGAAACACTCCTTCATAGATTGTGAAATCCAGCCATTCCTCATAGTGCCATCTAAAACTTTGCCTGGCTTCCTGAGCCCCCTGTGCTGAGTTTCTGATGATCTGTGATAGACCAAACTTTAACCTTGCTGTTTCTCCACAGCCTAGGATCCATTAACTCAGATCTCATGGTCTGGTGATGCCCTCCTTTCTCGGGTGCAGCAGGGGCTTCTGCAGAGGGCAGCCTCCAACCAGCAGTGTATTTCCAACAGCCACAGGGGCAGACATCACACTGTAACATCACTGGGTGGTGGAGGTGATAGTCACCCTAATAATAATCCTAGGAATAATCATAATCCTGGTGGTAGATTATGACTGTGACCTCACATCCGTTGGTCTGTAACTTCAGAGCCTTTGCTGTCAGAGCCTGGGCCAGCCTGTGGGAACAAGCACACATGGCCACGGGGAAGGAGTGGAGCTGTCCCATCTGCTGCGATGCACGAGATGACGTCGCTTACGCAATGCCCTGCGGCCACCAATTCTGCCTTGGCTGCGTCCTGCGTTGGGCAGAAAGAAATCCTGCCTGCCCACTCTGCAGGAGATCCATCCTGACAGTGAAGTTTTCTGATCGTGGTGGAGACGACTACCTACATTGTGTCATCACACCTCCCAGAGAGTTGCCAGAGTCCAGCAGCCAGGCAGCAGAAGCTCCTAGAGGCCTGGCTGAAAACAGAACCCATGAGCCTGCGGATTCCCTTGCTTCCTCTCCACAAGGAATAACAGCTCCTGCTCAGCAGCAGGCTGCAGGACCAGAGGCTGTGGGTGGCATCCTGCCCGAGCTTTGGGCAGAACTTTTCCGAAGACGGCGGAGCCTCCTGAACCCCGTGCGGCCGTGGCTGCGCCAGGGGCTGGAGATGATATATGGGGGTGAGTGGTATCAGGTGAAGAGTGCAGAGAGCGGGATCGTGCTCGCACTCTGTGTCTATGGTCCAGACAGGGAAGTCTTGGTCCAGAGACTGCAGCCCCGTCTCCAGCAATACACTGCATCACTGGTCCATGGCATCCTCAATATCATTGAGACCCAGTGCAGTGAGGAGGTTCGGAGGCTCCGGCACTCTCACACTGTCAGGGAGGAGGATGAGATCCCTGATTCCAGCTCTGATCCCCCTGCCTCCCAGGAGGGTGCTCCCACCCTCAGCCAGGCCCCATCCAGAGGCACTGCAAATTTCAATACGGAGGAGGAAGCCAGCACGTCGGAGACTGCCCTCCATGGACATCCCAGCCACTCCCCATCTGTGTCCAGCCCTGCAGAGCAGGAACAGCCCCAGGAAGAGCTGGGGGAGACGAGAGTGGCTGCAGGTTCCTCTGCTCCTGGCCAGGGCAGTGACCCCTCACCTGCGACATCCCAGCGGTGCCGGAAGAGGAGGACCCGTGGGTCCCCAGGTGCCTCCCAGTCCAGCAAGAGGCAGCGCCGTGAGCAGCTCTAGAGAGCCTTTAGCATAGAGCAAGCACAGCAAGCCTTTACTCAAGAAAAAGAAAATAAATGGCTATTTCCTTAATTCAGTCTCAGGTTGCTTTTTACTTCCTCTTCTCCTGGGGCATTGTTCCTTTACCCTTACACCCAAGTGTCAGCCAAAGGCTTCTGGAGCCCTAGGGCCATGTTGGCACAGCTGCCTCCCCCAGGAAATGCTGCTGCAGCCACAATGATGCTAGTGGGAAAACACTGGGGGGGAGTCATACACTTAGAGAGGAGTTGAAAGTGGAAGACTGACCAGGCATTCCTGAAGCAAGCAATGGAATGCCATGGGAATGCCTTGCACCATTTCTGCTCAGCGCCTTAGGGAGAAATGCACGGTTTGCTGAGGTAGTTGGGGTGAATCACATTGCTTGTCCTGTTGAGTATCCTTCATCTAATACAGGCAAGGGTACACGAAGGCTGCATGAGATTCAGAGGCAGGAAAACCATTTGCATCCTCATTTTTGCAGCTATGTGGCCTGTATGCTGATGAATGAGAGTTCTTTTTTGTGTGTTTGTTATTTATCCCTGTTAGTCTCAGACTCAGGGGTGCCATACATGAGATGGTCTGCGGTGCTTTTGTGTCCAAAAAATGAGTAAGGGATTATAAAAACTCGTTGACTGTATTTTCAAAACTGATTTTTTTTACCAAGTAATTAAAAAAAAAATTAAAATTACTTTCTTACCAAGTAATAGAAGTAATTTTTTATGTGTTACTTTGTCTGGACCTTTAGAGAAGCTCTTATTCTTTTGAAGTTGAGAAGCTGAGGAATGAGAAGTTCATAGAATTCCTATCTGTGCTGGAGGCTGGGCAGAGTACAGAAGGCTTTGCCCTCACAGACATCATTTCTGAGGTAGACCAGCAGAAGAGAACACCAGGAACGTCAGTATTGTTAGAGAGCCAGGCTTTGGAGTGTCACAATCTGCCCCTCTATGACACCACCCTCCACCATTCAGAGATGCACAAGTTTTATCATGTAGCAAAACCTAGTGATTTTTTTATTTTCCTGTGGAAAGTTATCAGTGATGCAGAGTGGGGTTATTGGCATATAACCTGTCCTTCACTGGAATTTCATATATTTTGTAGTACTTCTATTGTTTTGGAAAATCTGGATTTTGCAGCCTAAATGTGATTCCAAGGTTGGATGAATCTATGGCCTTTGAAGTATTTTATCTTCTTCCCTTGCTGCCAAGTGTTTAATGAGTTCACAGGACAGTGAAATAAGATTTTTTTCAAAGAGGGAATTGACTTTCCAAAATGGTCTTGCTGTGGAAATTCCAGCTGTTAGAGACCTGAGGAGATATCAGCTGTTGTGTGCTATTGAAAATCAGCAGAAACAGGTTAGATGACAATTATATTAGCAAATGTGTTGTAGCCTATTCACCCATATTCAAAAGATTTCTTTTCATGTTTTCTCATTGTATTAAAATTCTAATGTTTTCCACACTTTTTATTTTCAAAAGAAAAAGAAGTGAAAAATCTAGTCAGTGCCTTGCATGTAGATGTCTATCAAATGAAGGATTTTTAAAAACTGTGTTTCACAGTGTTATTATTATGGAATTTATTTTACTGATACTGTGAATAAAGCACTACTTAATGGAATCTAAGTTCTATATAACAAAATTATAAGCCTGATACAAATCTAATTCAAATAAAAAAAGGTCTGATTTCTGTCATGTGATGATTCTGTTTTTTGTAACTGCTGATGTTAGTTCTGGTAATTAAGTATGCTCAAAACATTTTCTTTAGATACAATGAGCTCAGTTTAGCTGTGCCTGAACCTTTTTCCAGTAGCATTTCTATGACACGGTGAACAGCAGTAATTATTCCCAGACTCCCCAAACTACACAGATTTCCTTACAGATTTGCTCTACATGATCAGATTTCATTCCTGTCCCCTCTTGAAGAGATCTCAGAAACCCTGCTGTCCCATCCAGAGACACAAAGAATGAAACAGGCTTCCCTAGCATCTACCACGAATTTCCACTTGCTGAGTCAGGATAGCCTGCAGCATCTGAAATGGCGTTGGACACCAAAGTGTAGCAGATTTCAACCAACTTCCCTTTCATATAAATTTTTGTCTGTTTGTTTTTTGTGGGTTTGGTTTTGGTTTTCTTGTTTTGTTTCAAAATTTAACTTGCACTGTCTTTCTTTCACCCCCACTAGTCCATGCCAATGCCGTCATTTTGAGTGGCTAAAGTCAGGAGTATTGATACTGTCAATTAATAAAACAGGTTTATATTAAATTAAAACATGGGGTTGCTGCTTGTATGTTGGAAGACAGGACAGAAGTGTTACTGGTCATCCTTCCTCTGTGCACAGTTATGTGCATCAAAATTAGTAAAAATCAGGAGATACTGTAAGGGGTAACATTCTTTAATACAAAACCATGGTAAATGCCATCTTCGTATTAAAATTT
>JANRGV010000049.1:9684406-9709527 GCA_024734035.1 Alethe castanea
GCGGGGTTGTGAGTCTGGGGGCTGGGGTGGGGTTGGGGGGGGCGCCGGGAGGGATCTGGGTGCTGCCGGGGTGCGCGGGTCCCGTCCGGTCCGGTCCCTGCTGCCCTGTCCCCGCCATCGCAGCGGGGATCTCTCCTGGATCTCCTCGGCTGCTGGGTTTCTCCTCTGCAGACCCAGGCCGGCGGCTATCCATGGCCCGCGGTGTGTGTGGGCTGTGTGGGGACACGGATGGGCTGGGGACAAGGGTGTCATCCTCTGCTGGCCCTGGCACAGTCCTCGGCCCACGCACATGGAGCACAGGCGGGGAAACTGAGGCAGGGGTGACAGTGACCTGCCAAAAACAGCCGCACGGCAGAGCTTGTGGGGACGGGGTGCTCGGGATGGGCAGTGTCCCCTCAGGGTGGGCAGTGTCCCCTCGGGGTGGGCAGTGTCCCCTCAGGGTGCCCCATGGCAGCCCTTGTGGGGACAGGGGGTGCTCGGGGTCCCGCCCAGCAGCCTCCCCCTGTGCCCCGCAGTGCTGGGAGGTTCGGGAGCACAACAGCTCCGAGTGGTGCAACTTCATCCGGAGCAACCCCGACTGCCAGCTGGACGGGGGCTTCCTCGACTACCTCGATGGGGTGTTCTGTGTGTTCCCGCCGCGGCTGCTGCCCCTGGCTGTCACCCTCTATGTAAGGACGGGAAAGGGCTGTGCTGGGGATGCTCTGCTGCAGGGCTGTGTGCTGGGGCCCCCACTGACCCCTCTCTGTGCCACCCCTGACCCCACAGGCTCTCTGGCTCCTCTACCTGTTCATCATCCTTGCTGTGACAGCAGAGAAGTTGTGAGTGACCCTGCAGAGGAGGGGACTGTCCCCAGAGTGACCCCTGTTCGCCAAGTAGCCCCATCACCTCTTTCTGTCTCCTTTTCACCCTTCCAGCTTCTGCCCCAATTTATCAGCCATCTCCACCAACCTGAAGCTGTCCCACAACGTGGCAGTATCCTTGGCAAATCACAGGGGCCCTCAGCCAGGAGGGACGAGGGGAGAGGCAGGGGAGGTGGCCGTGACAGGGCTGCTTTTTGTCCCCTTGGCACCATGCCACGGGAAACCAGTTCTGGGGGAGAGCTGGAGGTGGCAGCAGGACAAGTGGCCATGTGCTGGCACTGGACAGAGTACACAGCACTCATGTCCCCACGGGGAGGGGACGCCAGGTGTTTTCCTTGACGTGCCCTCTCCATGGTGTCACCTTCCTGGCCTTTGGGAATGGGGCTCCTGATGTCTTCAGCGCTGTGGTGGCCTTCTCCGACCCCCGGACAGCGGGGCTGGCCATCGGGGCCATCTTTGGTAAGGGCACCCCACTGCCACCCCCTCATGGGTGCTGCTTTGGGGCTGTGGGATGTTCCCGTGTCCCGAGAGAGTCCCGCTGTGTTGGCAGGTGCCGGTGTGTTTGTCACCACGGTGGTGGCCGGGGGCATCGCCCTGCTCAAGCCCTTCACGGCCGCCTCCAGGCCCTTCCTCAGGGACGTCATCTTCTACATGGTGGCCGTGTTCCTCACCTTCGTGGTGCTCTACTTGGGCAGGATCAGGCTGGGAGAGGCTCTGGGTGAGCGCAGTGGGATTGGGGATGGTGGGGGCAGCCTGGGGGTGATGGGGGCAGCCTGGGGGTGCCATGACTCCCCCATCACTCCCCCATCTTAGGTTACCTGGGACTCTACGTGTTCTACGTGCTCACCGTGGTGCTCTGCACCTGGATCCACCGGCGGCAGCGGGGGGACGGGCTGACCCCTCCCGGCCCCTGGGAGCCAGGTAAGGGCTGCCCAGCTGGGAGGGGACCCCCGGGGTGTTGGGGTGCCCTTCCAGCACTGCCTCTTCCCCGCAGAGATGCCGACAGACGTGGAAGAGCCGGAGCCCTCGGGCACCAACAGTGGGGACTATGGTACGTTGTTCCCTGTGGGCTCAGGGCTGGCTCTGCTCCGTCCTCAGGGGTCCCAGAGCCCCCCAGGCTGCTGCAGGTGCCACTGAGCCCATGGGGTGACTGAGCCCATGGGGCTGGGGGAGTCCCCAGGGACACCCAGCCTGGAAGGGCTGGGGAGGACAGGGAGCCCCCAGCCCGCTCAGTGCCGTGGCCCTCGCAGGGGAGGAGTACCGGCCCCTGCTGCCCTCCCAGGAGAGCTCCCTGCGCATCCTCAGCACGGCCCTGAGCCCCCTGGACTACCGCAAGTGGAGGAGGAAGCCCTGGTACTGGCAGCTCTTCAAGGCCTTCAAGGTGAGCAGGGGGAGCAGGAGCCAGGAGGAGCCCCCGAGGGCCATCCCCATCCCCCTGTGCCCGGGGGGTGGTGGGACAGGGGCACTGGGGTGGCAGCAGGTCATGGGGCACTCGCAGGGTGTCCCAGACAGGTGTCCCCATGCCAGGTGCCCGTGGAGCTGGTGCTGCTGCTCACCGTCCCCGTTGTGGATCCCGACAAGGATGACCTGAACTGGAGGAGACCCCTCAACTGCCTGCACATCCTCACCAGCCCCCTGCTCTGCGTCCTCACCCTCAAGTCAGGCACCTGTAAGAGCCTGGGGCAGTCCCAGCTTCCAGAAGGGGACAGAACTGAGATGGCCACCCAAGCCCTGGGGAGTGCAGGAGCCTATCAGAGCTGGCTCCCCTTTGTGGGGAGGAAGGATGGGCAGGAAGAGCCAAGCTGTGTTTGCAGCTGGATACACCCTCACAAGGGTGGGGGGCTTGGGCCCCCAGCATCCAGGTCCTGGGGGAGAAATGGAGGTTCCCTGCCTGGGGAAACTGAGGCACAGAGGGGAGCAGCTCTGTGAGGGTGTAGGGTAGAGGTGGCTTTAGCTGACAAGGCTTTAGCTCCTACCTCAAGCCTGGTGGGATCCTGTCCCAGCCTCGCTGATGCCTCCTCTCCCCACCATGTGCAGATGGGCTGTACCAGATCCAGGGCATCTTCCCAGTCTGGGGACTGGTCACACTGGTTGCCTCTGCCCTGGCCCTCATCGTCTTCATCACCACAAGCAACGAGGAGCCACCCAAGTATCACTGTGTAAGGTGTCCCCCAGCCCTGGCCACCCAGCAGGGACCAGCACAGCCTGCTCCGGGCTGGGCTGAGGCTCCTGGGGCAGAGCAGGAAGCTGGACCTCTCTCCCAGTTCCCAGTGTCCCCAGAGGGGATGCCAGCAGGTGTGTAGGGTCCTGTGGAATGCACACAGGGACCAGCTTGCTCCTCTTCCTGCCAGGTGTTTGCCTTCCTCGGGTTTTTGGCCAGCGCCATGTGGATCAACGCCGCAGCCACAGAGCTGGTGAACATCCTGCGGACCCTGGGCATCATCTTCCAGCTCAGCAACACTGTGCTGGGCCTGACACTGCTGGCCTGGGGCAACAGCATCGGTGGTGAGGGCTCTGCTGCTCCCCAGTGCCTCCCTGGCACAGCCTGGGGTCCCCCTGCCCTCCTCAAGGTCTCCTTTTGTCCCTGCAGACACCTTCTCCGACCTCACCATGGCGCGCCAGGGCTATCCCCGCATGGCCTTCTCCGCCTGCTTCGGGGGCATCATCTTCAGTATCCTGTGGTGGCAGGAGCTGCCAGAGTGTCCCTGCCTGCGGCCCAGGGACAGCCCCTTATGCAGGATCCCTGGAGATCCATCCCAGAGTCACTCCGATGCTGGCAAACCCCACAGTGCTCCCACAGTGCAAGGGACAGGGAGGGATTTGGGAGGGGCAGGGACAGACCAGCAGCACCCCCCTGTCCCCACCACTGCCCCAGCTGGGTGGGAGTGCGAGCTGGAGTGTGGCAGGTTTGGGATTTGCCAAAGGGAAGGAGGGGAGGGGGCTCTGGGTGGGTTTTGGGTGGTGCCCAGAGCAGGCTGAAGCCTCTCCTCGAGTGCTCAGGGTTGTATTCAGCACAGAGAGGATGCTCTAGCCAGGAGGTGCAGCAAGGAGGAGGACAGGGGGCAGAGGGATGTGCCCAGTGCTCGAGCTCTCCGGTGCTGTGTGTCCATCCTGAACATGCTCCAGACATCCTGGTGGGCGTGGGCCTGGGCTGCCTGCTGCAGATGAGCAGCAGCCAGCCGCTGGTGAAGGTAAGGCCGCGGTGACACGGGGACACGGGCCGGGCTGCCAGCAGGAGCCTGGTGTCACCCCACGTGCCCTGCTGTCCCCACAGCTGGAGCCCGACAGCCCGCTGGTGTGGGTGCTGGCCGGGGCGCTGGGGCTGAGCCTGCTCTTCTCCTTCGTGACGGTGCCAGCGCAGTGCTTCCAGCTGGGAAAGGCCTACGGCGCCTGCCTGCTCACCTACTACCTGCTGTTCCTGTGCGTGGCCCTGCTCACCGAGTTCAGGGTCATCCATCTCCCCGCCCCCTGAGCGGCCCCAGCACAGCCAGCCCTGGGCTCGCTCGCCACCCTCCCTGTCCCTGCAGGGCCACGGGGGCACCTCACCGTGCTGCCAGAGCTGCCAGCCCAGCCCTCGGCCCTGCTGTCCTCTGGGGAAGGAGCTGCCCGTGCCCACAGCCTCTCCTCACTCTCTTGAATCTCATTTAAGGAACTCTGCGCAGGAGCAACATGGAGACCTCAGTGGCAGGGCCAGAGGATGGGGAAGCTCCAGGGGCACAGCAGGAGAGGTTTTGCCTCCTCAGCTCCACGTGGGGACAGAGCTGGGGCGGCTGTGCTGCACAGGGTGACTCTGCCAAGGCCCAGGCACACGTCTGTCCTTGGGAAGGACTGTCCCTGTTGGCACCATGGGCTGGAACAGCAGACAGGGCACAGCCACACAGGGTAAAGGGGACACAGTGCTCCAGGCTTAGTGCAAGCAAAGCCTGAGGGAAAAACAAACACCAAACCAAGGGAGGCTGGTTTCCCCTGCTTTTTTTTAGAAATGTTTTTCAACCTGAGTTTCAGATCCTACTTTTCTCCTCCTCCTGGGGTGGGCAGAGCTGTAGGAAAGGACTTGGGAGGTTTCCACACACAGTGTTGACCTCTGGCAGGACTAGATTTAGGCACTGTAAAAAAATTGCAATAAAAAAAAAAACAAAACCACCAAAAAAACAACAAACAAAAAAACCCATAAACCCAACCTTGACTTTTGCCTGCTGCAAGGGCCACTCCTCCTGCTCTGTGCTGGTGTGACACAGCCCTTACTCAGCACGGAGCCTTTGGAGGGGAGAGGGAACAGCCAGGGCAGAGGACCCTGGAGACCCAGTGGGGTTTTTCCCCAGGGAGTGGGGAAGTGGTTCCAGCCTGATGTCCCCAGAGCAGTCACCTGCTGTCACACTGGGAACAACCACAGCACGGGGCCAGCACGGCTCATCCCTGGGGACAGGGAATCCTGCAGGGCCCACAGTGCCAGGAGAGTGGAAGGGGTGGGCTGGTGGTTCTGCTCCCAGCTGGAGGGTCCACAGGACACAGGCTGGAAAGCAAATTGTCACTCCAGAGGGACACCCACATCCCCGCCCCACGGGAGAGGGGGTGTTGTGCAAACACCACAACTATCAGACCTGGTTCCTCCTCCATTCCTCCTGGGCCTGGACCATTTCTCCTTTTTCTAACAGACACCAGCAGCTTTCACAAAGAACACTCCCTTGTGCCTGCAGCCACTGGCTCTGCCCAGACCTTCCTGCAGCTGCCGGAATGACCCGGGACACAACGCCCACTTCCTGCCACAAGCAGGGCTAGAGCAATCAAACCCTGGCCAAGGTCCCAGCACTGAGGTGCAGGGTCAAACACCCCTTCTGGCCTCACCCCTGCACCGGGGCAGCTTTAAAAGCCCTGGCTTTGAAAGCCTTATCTCGATGTTTAGGGAAAGGGGGAAGGCGGAAGGGAAGGCTTTGTAATGTCCCGGAACAGGAATGTGGAGCAGCTCAGCAGGGCAGGCAGGAAAAACATTCCCAACACAAGCAACTTGCCACTGGAGAGGGCAGGCAGGCTCCTCTTCAAACACTGGAAATGCTCCAGCTTGGCCAAACCCCACCTCTGGAATAACACAGGAAGGAGGAAAGGAAGCTGCTCCTTTACGAAGCCAAGGATGCTCTTTATTAGTGCGCCTGAAAAAAATCTAGAGAACATCTGACAGACACGTCCATAAAATCGGGTTTTTTTATAAACAAAACGCCAGCATACAAAATCCTGCAGTGCTTCCTCCCGTGCTCCCTACAAAATGATTGTCTCCATGGTCAGTCTGTGTGTCGGGGGAGGGAGAGGAGGATAAATAGAAGGGGATGCCCCGTACTCAAACTTTGTTTCCTTCCAAAGTCATCTGGAAGAAGCAAACTCCTGCCACCCTCCTTGGTTTTATAAAAATAATGAACACAGGGGGTATGTGGGGGAGGATCAACACCTTGGAGGCTGCACCCTGACCCCCAGCCCTCCAGGGAGCCCTTTATTGCATGTGGTCAGTGCCTTCCCCAACACAGCTTAAAGCCACAGCTCCTTTCACACCCAGAAAACACCCAAAAAAGTCACTGACAACCCTGCCAGGAGAAATCAGCTGTAGGGGAATGTGCAGATTAAACACAGCCACATTTTTTTCTCCCCCACTAACCTTCATAATACTCATTCATGCTGCTCACAACCTAAAGCACAATAAACACCATCTCCTGCAGCCCCAGGGCTAATCTGGATAAACCTCCCGGGCTGCGACTCCACGCAGAGCAACTGCAAGAGCAACAACTGCACTGCTTCTTAATTTGTGGTTGAATTTATGGTTTGGAAAACAGCCCTTTAAGGTCCTTCACGGGTCAGCTCAGAAGTACTTTTCATACCTGCAAGTATCCAGAAAGGAAACAAAGAGTTGCCGTGAGGCACCCAGGGAATTTGGCAAGGCTTGGGAGCAGCCACTGGTGCGTGTGTGCTGCTCTCCCATTCCTTCCAAGTGCCCCCACCGTGCCGTGGAGGGAGAGATTTCCAGAAGCAGCTCTGTCTTGCCTCCCCCGAAAGTCTCACCCACCCAGGAAATGCTCCTGAGCTGCCTGGGTAGGATCACCCCCTCCTGCTGTCCTTGTGCCACCAAGGAACAGACAGGCATGTGGGACAAAGGGGATGGGGACACAGCTCTCCCACTGCCTGCTGCACCTCCCCAGGAAGCTCCACCCTTAGTCTGAACCCGAGGAAAGATCAAACAGTGAGAGGTGAGGGAAGCTCCCAGCTGCCAGAGACTTCCAGCCCTGACAGGGAGAAGAGGGACTTGGAGGGACAAACGATGACAATGGATGACACAATGCCACGAACAGAGCTGGGAAGGGAGCCCTTTTCCCCCTTCCTCCTCATCCCTCAGCTCTCAGTGCAGACAAGCAGACAGGTGAGAAGAATCCTTGTCTTCCACATTCCTCCTGCATCCAAAATCCAGGGGAACAGCAGAACTCTTCAGTGGATCTTCCCAAAATCTGACTGAGCTGATGTTTTCCAGCCTCAGCAGCATTCCTGCAAGGGAGGAGCCCCACTCTGTGCTGGGATTTTCTGGACTGAGCACTGACCAGCAGGACTGTGTGATGCCCAGGAGCTCTCCTTAACCCAGAGCCAGGCAGAAAAAAGCCAGACTTGGAGCTGCCAAACCTTCCACTCTTCTTCCCAGTCATTTATCTGAGCTAAGGACCAGCCAGAGAGGTTTTACAGAGCAGGTGGCCAAGTGGCAGAGCCCAGCAGCCACATCACCCTGCAGAATGCCCCTCCCTGAACAGAGACAGGGGCTCTGGGCTTTGCAGAGGTGACCCAAGGCCAGGCAGTGCCACGGGCAGCATGACCAGCAGTGATGCAGATACAGCAGAGTCTCCAAAACCTGTCCCACCTATGGCCATAACATGATGAGGTGCTGGCCCTCAGCTCTGCCTCAGAACTGCTCAAGGACAGTGAAATTCAGCAATCAGAGCTGGAGCTACTACTGGGAGTGCATCTAGGAGTGCCAAAAAGGAGGGGGAGGGCAGGCTGCCCTTCTGAAAGTGCTGAGATTTCACAACACCTCCCCTTTCTTTGCGTAAGGAAGGTGGAGAAGAAACAAAAACTCACTCCCTGATCTTTGTCCCTAGGTTCATGGTACCCTTTGAGCAACAGGGATCTTCCCAAAGTTTTACTGTGAAGCAGGTGACTTCAGCAAATTCCCTGCTATTAATGGATTACACATCCCTTTCCCCAAGGTCTGTTAGTGGTGAGACAAGCAGCAGGAGCTGGAGCCTGGGAAGGGGCTCAGAGGGACCAGGGCTGGGCTGTGCCCAGATGTGCTGAGCATCACACTCAGCCTGTGTGCAGCAGCCTTCCCCAGAGCCCCCTGGGCCTCTGGCTTCTCAGCAGCCACTGCTGGGGGTGAGGCTGGATCCCTACACTGGTACACTGACAGATCTATATACACCCTCCCAGAATACAGCCTGGGGAGGAATACTCTAGGTTATTGCATAGAAGGTGGCTTGCGTTAGCTAGGCCTAAATGACAGTCTGGGAGCGCTGTCGGAGGCTCAGGGGCTTCAGAGAGCTGCTGGGAGCAGATGCAGGCTCTTGCAGTGGTGTCTGAGATTCCTCTTTCCTGGAGTGCTCCTCGTACCATTCCTGCAGCAGGGAGTAAACAGGCAGGGATCAGGCTGTGCCCCACACACCCCAAAAGGGCAGAGCCTTCTGTCACTGCCATGTGAGGACACATTTTGAGGCACAGGGGGCTCTTTCCAAAGCCCTGGACACAGCCTAGCCTCCTGGAACAACTCAGCTGACTGCAGCACGGCTGTGCTGGATGCACTGAGACCCAAGGAAACTTCCCTCCCTCAGGATGTCCCTCCTGAACACCCAGGGCTTGAGTACAGCTGTTCCCATGTTGTCTGGGACTTGAGGGCTGGGCAGCACCCAGGGTGTCCCAGGATGTCACATCCCTCAGCCACAGACCAAGCAGAACAGGCAGGGAGTTTCTCTGCAGATGACCCAGCCCCATTTTCCTTAGGGGGACTCAAGGCTCATCCCCAGTCTGTCTGCTCTGGGGACAAAGGACAGATTCAAATGGTTACAAGATTAATTCTTTCAGCACTAATCATTACATTAGCCCACAACCTTCAACTACCTTTGGCAGGACAGTGACCAAACCCATGGCAGAAAGCTCCTGACCACGGATGGCACTGGCAGGAAGGTGCTGAAACTCCAGGGAATCTGCTGATTGACTTGTCTGCCACCTTGCTCAGCCTGCAAACCAGGCAGCCTGCCTGGGACAAGCCTTGGTTTCTGTGGCAGACAGACACGCCTAGGCTCAAACACAAGCACATTCCAGAGGTTTAAGAGCTCTGTGCTCAGCAGCCAAGCCCCAGGCAGCACCACACTGTGCTCACAGCCCCAGCAGACACAGCAGGGCAGCTCAGCAAAGCAGAGGTGCCTGGGCACAGCCCCAGTGTGGTTGCTGTGACTGGCCTGACACACCTGCAGCACCGAGGAGCTCTGCTGTGCTCTGTGCTTTAACAAAGCCCTGGTCTCAGAGGAGAGCAGTCCCCAGTGCTTGAAAGGATGGGTTGTAATTCCAGGGAATGTTCTCACCACAGACTTGGTGGCAGGTCCAGCTCAGGCCCACATACCTGTATCTCCTCCTCATACATCTTCATACTCAGATCACTCTTGGTCCTCGACCTGCGTCCCAGGAACACTGCTGACATTTGCTGAAGAGTTGGAGGAAACACCAAAAATGACATTAATCAGTCACTGAGCAGCTGGATCTGTCCTGGAGCTTCAGGCATCCTCCCTGTGGACACCCATCAGCCACTGATGAGCTCAGGCTGCCCCAGGCTCCTCCTGCTGTCACCTGGGAGGCTGCAGCAGCTGCCCTGTGCCATGGTGACACAGGGGTGTCATGGCCAGGATTAAAACAACCACTTCACTCTTCCCAGATGCATGAGACAACAGTGCTGACACAAGAGCTCATTTTCCCAATTTAGAATGTTTTAGAATGGAAGCATAAGCAGTGGAGAAAGGAAGGACCTGGAAATCAGTGCCATCATATTGCTGCATCATGCTCCAGGACTGTCCAAGGCTCAGAGTATCATGGCACAGAGAGAGAGGCAGGAGAACGATGAGATAGTGGCTTCCTTAGAGGAAAAATAAATGTGATATTTTTGTTTGCAGTCAGCACAGGGCCAGGACAGCTCTAACAGAAGTCTGCAGGCAGCAGGGACAAGCCTTTGTCAAGGCTATGCAAGGAGCAGCTGCTGCTTTTCTAGAGCAGCAAAATTTTGTGATGCTGCAGAGTCCCTGCAGCACTGAGCTGAGCCCTCAACACTACAGAGGCAGGTGGATGTTCTCTCTCCAGACAGACAAAGTGGCCCTGCACACCTCCCTCTCCTCAAGGGGAGATCTCACAGTGGTTCCTCTTACCCCATATTTGTCCATCTGCAACACGATCTTCTGCAGCTGAGCTGTTTCAGGGGCAGCTGAAATCCTCTTGTACAGCTCAATTATGCCAATCACCTCCTCCTTGGAGATCTCCTTCTCCAGCACAATGCCATTATCTTCTGGAGAGGCAAGAAACAGAAAGAGGAAAAAAAAGTCTTCAAGATGAGCATTGCTTCAACAGCTGCTATGATAACCCTGGAAAGCAAAGCCTAAAGCACACAGGAGCAAGCCAGAGGTCAGGTGCAGCCTGGACCTGCTTTTGTGACTAGAACATGGATATGCTTGACCCCCAACAAGGCAGGGAGAAAGTAAACTGGTGTGTAGGGCCACCAAACCTTCTGACTCAAACTATTCTCATCAGGCTCCTTGGTATCTTAAAAAAAAAAAAAAATAAATCGTGTAGCTTTTTTGCTGGCCTGTAAATTAAGAAATCAAATAAACACACAGAAGTTGCTGTCTTTTGACCTTCACCTAGCTTGGGAGTCCAGGGCTAACCAAAGTCCTTCACTGCTCCCTTCAAACTGGGTGCAGGAAGGATCACAATGTTGCCCCAATTAACAGCTCCTGGGCCACACAAATTGGATCTCCTGGCACTTAAAAAACAGGGGCTGGGGCCTTCACCTGAAGGAATAGCAGGAGAAGGGCTGTAAGCCATTAGTGTGGCTTTGGCACTTGAATCAGCAGGTCAGGAAGGTACCTGCAGTTCCAGAACCCCCAGCTCAGGAGGAAAAGGACAGTGAGTGAGTGATGAGGGGATGGAGAGCCCAGCCACTGCCAGTCACTAGAGAGAAAGGCATGTCCAAAACCAGCACAGAGTCAGCAGCCTAAGCACATCCAGAAAACGTGGGAAGAACTGGACAGGCAGTGTTTGTGGTCCTCCAGGTCGTGGCAAAAAGTCCTGGCAAATCACCTCGGAGACACATTCTGCCACCAGTGAGTGCATTAGTGAGGAAGGAAGTTGGTTCAACAAAATTATCAATCTTCTCTTCCTGTAAGGTCCTCGTTGAGCTTTGCTACATTGCTGCAATGTTTCCTAGAAACCTTGCATGAAATGCACACAGACTTCCTATTTTCAAAGAATTTGGTTGAAACGGCTCAAGTGGTTGAAGTTTGTACGTGTATGTGCACATAAACATACAGACATCTATAAAACCCACATAAATACACCCACACATGCTTTTTGGGGAATTCTGGGGGAGAGATGAGGGGCAGAGCAGAGAAAGACCAGACAAAAATATCACACAAAACAATTAGCTCAGGATGTCAGGCCAAAAAAAAAAAAAAATTTAAAAAATCTGTTTTATCCTGGTCAATCATTCTCTCCTAGAGACATAAAGCACCAGGGAGAGAAGACACAACACTGGAGGTCAGGCAGGCCTCAGTTCTCACCTTCTGAATCCTGGTTCTTCCTGGTGTAGTTCATTCGGAAGACAAAGGCGTCCAGGATGAAAGCCACGATGATTGTCATCACCACCATGGTCACAATGTAGAAGATCATGAAGTACAGACGGCTCCAGTGAGTGGTTTGGGAGGTCACCCCTTCCTAAAGAGAAGAGGGAAGAAGTGAGCAGTGCACAAAAGAAGGGAGAGGCACCATTAAGTGCTTGTCAACAGCACAAAGCAGCGTGAGCACTCTGGCCCCAGGGACTGCTTGTGCAAGGCTCAATGCCCCAATAGGTCCTTGCAGCTAAAAAGAGATGTTCCTACAGGTAAACACACAGAACATCCAAAGCTGGTGGCTGGAAGAGCCACTGTGCCACAGAACATAGCTTGGACAGCAGGGTGACAAACTGGAGCACAGGGTTAATTCATTTGCCCAGCCTGTGAGGCCTGAAAATGTGCCCAGCAGCACAGCAGGGTCAAATGCCTCCCAAGAGCCAGGACCAAAAGATACCTGGCAACAAAGTCACCGTGGGAAGCAAGCAGAGGTGAGTGGAAGGTGTGCCTGAGCTGACAGTCTGTGCTGCCTGCAGGGCTCACTCACCATGATGATGTACCAGTCATTGACCACCGTCAGCTCAAACAGGGTCACTGCACACAAGAGGGAGAGAACACACACAGGTCATTGTTTTATCCATCCTCACCTGCTCTACAGTGATGTTTAGACAAAGTGTTTGACAGGAAAGACTGACAGAAGACAGCAAAGTTTGAATAAAGGCAGCAAATCCAGAGAGAATGCAAACCCTCCCCACTGCAATTACTTCAGAAAAGAGGGTCAGACCCACAGAACCATGGCTTCATCTCTGTTTCTTAAAGAAACCAGACCTGACTCTTCACCAGAGAGCATGGAGCCCTCTGAAATCTCCAGGAGATAAGCATTCTGCTCACACATTAAGAAAAATCACGGAGAGTAATCAACACATTCAAATTATTCTTCATCAGAGGGTTTAAAGAGAAGCATCGCTGTTGGTTCTTTAGGAGAGCAGTGACTTTATGCCCTCCTTAAACACCTCTGCTCTGATCACCAGCCAGAACAGATCTGCTGGCTTCCAGCTGGCTCTGAGAGACCTCTGCTTACCCTGCAAAGCAGCCCTGGCACAATTAGTCAGCTGGAGCTCTCCAGACAGAAAGAGCAGGATGCTGAGTGAGGTGCATTAGCAGGACACCCTGGGAGAGTCCCAGGCTCACATGAGCATTACAGCATTACAGAGCCATCCAGCTCTGCAGGAACACAGGATAATCTTTCCTAGGGACAAAAGTGCCCTTACCAAAGCTGTTCAGAATGTTGTCAAAGTTGTTGAGATAGTAATAACCTTCTTCCACAACTGTTTTGTTGCCAACTGTGTGGTTCACCCAGCGGTAGGAATCTGCGACTGTGCTTGTGCTGGTTGGAGAAAATAGGACAAAAAAAAATCAGCAGAGACTGGGAAAGCAAGGAAAATCTAAAAAGTTATAAATACCAGCCCCTCTAGAAGGTGGTAAGAGGAGTGGCAATTTCTACCTCTTGGCCAACACTTGAAGGAATCCTCTCTCCTTCACAGCTCTGCACAAGCCCAGGGAGCACATGGAGTCCTTCCAATCATTCAGCAAATATTGTACCAGAGAAACTGAGGGTTTGAGCCCCTTGGCTCACACCCTTCAAACTTGGCATTTCCAAGTGGTCTGTCATCATTAAAGGTGAAAAGGGCACAGGATAACTTAAGAGTCCAGGACCAGGTGAATTTATGTTGGGTGAATTTGTTGCTGGACAAGCAACTCTGGCATCATAGAAACAGAATGGTTTGGGTAGGAAAGGACCTTAAACTCATCTAGTTCCACCCCCTGCCATGGCCAGGGACACCTTCCACCATCCCAGGCTGCTCCAAGCCCCATCCAACCTGGCCTGGGACACTTCCAGGCATGGGGCAAGAGAAATGAAATATCTCCTGGATTTTTGCCACCTGTTGCCTTAGCTACAAAACCCCATCCAGCCCCATCCTCTGGCCACTTCTCCACAGGGAAATGGAGCTGCCAGAGCTCCCTGCTGCTGGCTGAGCACCAAAAGCACTCTTGGGGGGCTGGATTTGAGGTACTCACTTGCAGCAGTTGGGGTAGACCACGCCAGCGAAGAACTCCATGCCAACGATGGCAAAGCAATAGTAGAAGATTAGCAGGGTTAAACCCAGGCTGGAGGCAGAAACAGAAAGAGTTCTGTGCTGCTGGAGAGTTGCTAAGGCAGGGAAACACAAAGTGCTAGGCTGGTTGCTCTGGGGGGAATCTCCAAGGGATGGGAAGCCCAGCCCACCCTCGGTGCTGCTGGGGCTCTGCAGCTCCTGGCCTGCTCTTGTTCAGAGAGTCCTTGGACAAGGAGTTTGCCACTCACTGCAGAGAGAAACCAAAGAGCAGCCTGGATTCCCTCCCAGCCTGTCCCTTTCTGTTAAATAAACGTCTCTCCAGAGCTCCTTTAATAAAGAACACCACACACTGTGTGTGCCCTCTCCACATCCTTGGATGCAGGGACTGTGCCAAGAGCAGGGCTCTCCAGCCAGCCCAGGCCTCCTGCAAGGGAAGCAGGGCTGAGGGGGCCCCATTTAAGCACCAGAAACTCCCTGTGCCCCACCATTTCACAATAATTCTCTCTGGGGGCTCTGCTGAGGACAGGGGAGCAGCTGGGGATTCGTGCCATGCTCTTCCCACTGGGCTTTGTCTCTCTGCAAGAGCTGGGATGGGGCAGAAAACTTAAAACAAGCAGGGACTCTGAGTTATCCTCAACACAAAAACAGGAGGAGGCCCAGGGTGCTGAAGTGCTGCTGCTCCAAGGAACTGGAAGATGAACACTTCAGTGGTTAAGAAGAATCAGTAACTACCCACTGAGAGGTCAGAGCATAAATCCCCTCAGCAGGTTGGACAGGTGCCTCTCCTGACCCCAAACCCTCAGGCCCCACTCCCTGCCAGCAGCCAAAGAGCAGGAGCTGGTACCTGGCCATGCGAGGGAACAACTCAAACATGGTGTCCAGCACGTTCCTGTAGCGCTTCTTCAGTTTGAACAGCCTGAAAGCAGAGACCAGGAGTTACCCACACCCTGCAGCTCTCCTGGGGCTGGGAAAGGGCTAAAAGGAGAATCCCAGCTCTCTCTGCCTCACAGGTCAATGCCAGTGAGGTCTCCTGACACCTCACTGCCCTTGCTCAAGGTCTCTGCTCACCTTCCAGTGTCCTGCTGTCCCATCTGGATGTTTATGACACATTCAACTGGCTGTCTTTTAAACGGCATGATGCATAAACAGCTATTTAAAACTCCTAAAAACTGTAAGAACTTACACTAGTCCCGTGTACAGGGTCAGGATTCACTCCTGCTTCCCACAGACACAAGCTTTTCTGTGTTTCCCCCATGACCCAGTACAAATTGATGAAAGAAAACTGCACTGTGCCTGCTAATTTAAGATTTGGCAACCCCATCAGCCTTTACAGAGAAACACAGCTGCCAAACAGGCTTGGGCAGGGGAGGAACAGAGAAAACATTTTTTTTTTTTTCCCCTCTTGAGTGTCATGAAGTGTTCTTAAAATCCTCACTGAAGAGCTAAATTACATTAGCTTGTTTTTAATGAAACATTTTGCCTCAAACCCCTTCCCCCCGTGGCTCTGGAGGTGTTTGTGAAGGTGAGTGTAGCTGGACATGAGAGGGTTAATCAGCCCCAGCTCCCTGAACTGCAGACAGGGTACAGGCCATGGTCTTGCTCAAAGTGTGAGATGCAGTGAGAGCAGGGCAGTACTTCACCCTAGAAAGCAGCATCCTTTGAAAACTGCAATTTCTGGTAATTCAATGGAATTTATTAAACTGGCTCAGACCATCTCACCCTGACAGAAAAGCTTTTCTCTGAACAGCATCAGACAATTTAGAGGAGGTGTAAGAACCCCACGAAGGCAGACACAGGATAATCTGCCCCCAGTAAATCCCTTGATCTCTCTCAGAGATCAGCTTAAGCTCCAAAGCACGGGGTTTTCATATCCCATCCCAAGTTTTTGTCATCGCTCATTTTGATAACTCGGGCTAATCTCATTACCCCACGCAACTCCTGTTGGTCACGGTCACATTCCCACAGAGCAATCCTTGCCCTCTCCTGCTAAGGAGCTCAGTCCCCAGTGGGGCTGATGGAAAACAAGCCTGTTCTCTCCCACCTGCTCTCTGGAATCCCCCTTTCCCAGCCCTTCCCACCTCACCTCAGCAGCTGGAGGGGTCGCAGGACCACGATGAAGTAGAAGGGCTCCATGTTAAATGCCAGTGCCATAAGCCCCAAAAATGCAAACAGGGTGACTGAGAAGTCAAAGCTGGAAAGAAACATAAAATAAAATAAATGTAAGAGCAATGATTTATCAGTATGCTTCAGCAGAGGAGATGGATTGGTGCTGCTCCAGCCTAAGAAGATGCACGAGGCCAGGGGCAGAAGAACTGCAGGAGCTGGCTGATGGCCTTCAGAAGTTGGTGTTTCCAACCCAAAAAGATGAATGTGCACTCACAGATTCCAGCCTGAGGACAGGTACTCCACAGGCCCCAGCCCAGTGGTCTTCAGGAGCAGCTCCACGCCATAGACTGCAAAACAAGGGGGATCAGGAGTGAGCAGCATCACTGGCAAGGCTCATGGCAAGGTCTGCCCTCCTGGATGTGTGGTGGTTTCAAAGGATTTGTGAACAGGGGCTTAACAGACCCCACCCATCCTCCTCATTCTCAGTGAGGTGCCAAAGAGACTTTCCCCCTCCAAATCAACACATTTTCCTGTGTTCATGGAGATTTCTCTCTGGTAAAGCCTACAAAACAATCCCTGCCAGGCACAGCATTGTTCTGGATGGAGGCTCTACACCCATGGTTAAGTTATAACTCCAATTCCCTTCCCAGCTCCTCAGGAAATGACACAGCTCTGTTGGGAAGCATCAGCTTACTTGTGAGGAAGACTATGTAGCTCCACGGGACATTCCTGGAGAAGAAATTCCCTCCTGCAAGACATAAGAACAGCTTTTTCAAGTCTTCTCTTTTTTCCAATCCCCCAGCACCACAGTCAAGGAACAAGCTGTGATGTTTCCTACCTTGCAACATGAAGGTTTCAACAAGAATCCAAATTCCATTCACAGCCACCACAGTGTCTGGAAAACAAAGGAGACACCCATAGCAAAACCACTCCTGGATATCCATTTCTTGGGCCAGCAAAAAGAGTACAATATAGGACAAGTGGCAGGGTCATTGGTTCCAACTCAATGAACAAACTGAACTCATAAATTTGGAGTCTTCCCCCATGTCTTTCTCCAGGTCTTTAACACATGCAGTGCCTTTACATTCAAAAAGAATCAAAACTAAAAAGAAAAACCAGCCAAGCTTCAAATTCCTGAGCAGGAATAGATTATCTAGAAGGCAGCACCAGGAGGAAGCACTCTTTCTCCTCTAGAGGAGAGAAGCACAGACTCCCTCTCACAGGAGCTCAGTTGGCAAGCAATCCCTCCAGCAGTGGGGACGAGCTCACAGCTTCCCAAGAGCAAACAGAATGTGGCTGACTGGCAAGGCACCTCTTATCCAGCATCCTCCAGCTGCAAGATAAACCCCCCAAGGTTTGGGAAAGCTGATCACCAACCCACCTAAATGCAACAAGCACCAGTCCCACAGGGGTGCTGTGCAGTGAGCCAGGGAGCCTCCCCAGAAAGAGAGCTGAGAGCCCAGGCTGGTGGCACAATGAAGCAGCTCCCTCCCTCTCCATCAAAACTCCCAGATTTGTCCATGAACCACAGCTCAGGCCACACCAAGACCTTGGAGGGCTGGTAGGCACAGCACACCAGACCCACATGAGCAAGGGAGCCAAGCAGAGACAGCTCACTATTCCTACTCACACATAGTGTACTGGAACACATGGGACTTCACCAGGATGTTGATGCCTGTGTGAAGGAAACGATGACAAAATAAATGTTTACACCATCCTCCACACCACAGACTCCTCTATCTTCTCCTTAGAGAGATCTTCCATACCAATACTCAGCTCTGAAGCTAAACAGATCAGCAGATGATTAGCTTTCACTTTTTGGGAACAAGTTTAAATATCCTTTAGAATTTTAGCAGCAATGAAGTTATTATCCTTAGCCCCCAAGATGCTCTATGTGCTAATTCTGGGGTGTGGACAGGGTAAATGCAGCTGCTGAAGCACTGTCCGTGTTTGGAACAACAAGGAGGGTTGGGAGCATCAGCAGAGCTCTGAGGGCTCCTGTGGCAGCTGCATTTGCATCACAGGGTGGCAGCTGCTCCCCAGCAGCACACAACACCTCAGAAGAGCTGCAGATTCTTAATTCTGAATGGCTACATCCAGTCAGGGAACTCGGGACACAGGATTGGCAAGACTTTACTGTGATGGTTTCAGGCCTCTTTCCCCTCCCCAGACTGCTGTCCTTGACCTGAACAGGAGCTACAACCACATCTTGGGATCAGGCAGCCTAACAGCTTTTGTGCCAACCCAAATCCCACGCCACAGTCACTGCAGGAATGTTTACAGGACAGCAATCTTCCCTGGAGACTCTGAAAGCAAGCCTCTGGATACACAGGGAGTTGGTTAGAAGGCCTTCCCTCAGGTGTTTGCCAGGGACATAAAAGAAAGTCTCTGCAGAGTGTCCTGTCTTTGTAAAGAAATACCCTGGCTGTCAGCTGACCACAGGCTGCCATGAAAACAGTGTCACCTTTAAAAATAAGGAATGCAGTCCGTGGAAGGTCGTCAAACCAGTGCTCGCGGTTCCGTTTTGCCTGGAAGCAGAACAGCCACGTCAGCAGCAGCCAGGGCAAAAAAACAAGGCAGGGATGGAGACCCACCTTACCCCCATCACCTGCTTCGCTTAGATTGCCTTTGTTTTTTACCCAGCTCCTCTCCAACCACTCCTTTTCTCTCCCTCCCACACACAGTTCCCTTCTCCTCCACCCAACAAACTCTTACCTTCCATTTTAAGCCAACAACTTCATAGAAATTGTAAAAGTCCTTTAGACTGCAAAACAGAAAGAAACATCTGATCAGAGCCTTGAGGGTGACCAGATCCTTAATTGTCCTTGTCACCAGTGGAGAGTTTCTGGAAGTTATTAACTCCTCATCAGAACTGCAGCCACAGCTGACAGAACTCCCCAGTGACCTCTTCCCAGCCTGGCCAAAGGTTCCTGACTGACAATAGCCAGAATCTCCTTTCTGTAATGCTTCAGCCCTTAAGGGAAACTCTGACTCTACTGAACTCCAGAACTTTACCACTGAGAGGGAAGACCTGAGGCTTAGATGCCAACTCCAAGGGATGGAGATTGCACTGCTCTTCATGAAGTCTTAATTACCCGTACAGTCCTTTTCTAACATCTTTGCACGTTTTCTTTTCAAGGTGAAAATGAAGTTTGAAAAAGGACACGAAAGCAAAGAAACTCATAGAACATGAGTGCCTGTCTAGGTGCTCAGGGTCAGGCCTGTAACAGGTTTTATGTGTCTGAAAGTGAGGATGCTGAACTTCTCAGACTCTTACTGGTCATATCAGCGCCTAGATTTCACAACTCAGTCTTTTTCCCTGTGCCATTTTCAATACTTCTCTGTGGCACTTGACTTCAAGGAGAAGCATCAGCACTAGTTTCATAGGAGAGTCACTTGGAATCTGTCTGTGGCCAGAACAAAGGAAAAGGAAGAGAAAGTCTCCTGTTCTAATTCCCTCTGCTCCCTTGCTGGCTGGAGATAGCTGCACCCACCCCCCAACAGAACGGCAATTCTCTGCCTCATAACACAGAGGATGGCAGCCCTGAAAGCATCAGCAGAACCAAATTTTAATTAACAAAACCCTGGGGGAGACAGCCAGCTGTTGGAAAAAAAGCAAAAACTTGTTAAGCTGCGAGGCTGTGCTGTGTGTGAGCTGCTCCTGGCAGGCTGCAGCACTGCTCCCCAGCCCCTGGCTCTGCTGGGGCAGGGCACTGGGAAGCACATCCTGCCTGGGAGAGCCAGCACAGTGCTGGATCCACAAGGGGGCATGCAGCAACTCCAGCACCTCCCAAGGAAATCCTCAGCTCTCAGGGCACCTTCCCAGAAAAACCCTTCCTGTGTCAGACAATGCTCATTCCACAAACCCAGAGCACAGCCCAGAGCAGGGAGTGCAGCAGCAGGGCAGTCCTACCTGACTAAAGGGGTATTGCTCTGGTTCAGTGCTTTGAAGGTGAGATATCTCTCCCTGGCACACATCCGAGGCTTGTAGAACCGCAGCAGCCCTTCGAAGTGCCTGAAGGAAATTCCAGACGGCCTCTGGCAACAAAGAATGCTGTCAGAAGCAGCAGCATCAGGCAGGAATGAACAGAGGCTTTTAATTCTCACTCTGGATTTGTTTTAAGCAGGATTTCATACATGATAACTGAGCCCCCTAAGTACCCTGAGCTATTACTTTAACATCCTGAGCTCATCCCAGGGCACAGAGATCAGAAAGCCTTCCTGGCAATTGGTCCCTCCAGCAAAGGCAGAACTGCTCCCTGCTGCCCCATCACCTGAAAATTGTCCAACCAAACACCCCAAGCAGAGTTCAACCCCTCTTCTTGGGAAATTAGCAGGCAGCCTAACAGATCCCACCATGGCACTTTTTAAAGACCATCAGCTATGTGCACTAAACATGAACTAATCTTCTAGAAGTGGGTTAGTTATTTTTGAGTCTTATTTCTCTTGCTGCTCCAACAAGTTAAGCAAGAAATAATCCTTCTCCCCACAGTGCTTGTCCCTGTAAAATGTTGTTTGTATGTACATTCCTTCTGTCTCTGCACTGTTCATTTGTGCAGGATTTAGAAAATGGATTCTATCTTCAATTGTATGACCCATCCCTCCTCTCAGTAGTGATGCTTGGAAAGCCAAACAAGTCCTCAAGTGACCCAGACTGATTCAGAAAGCAATCAATGATCACATGCACTCCAGAACAAATTCCCCTCATTTTACCAAGCCACAACCTCACACAGGGCTGAAATTCAGAGCACTCTGCTTTTTCTCCGCAGAGGTGAACAAGTTACAGGAACAAAAAAGCCAGCAGGCTGTGGTGAGTCTGATGACAATCAAGAGGGATAAATCCCCTGTTTTTGGAGGTGCAGTGTGAGCAGCCCAGCCCAGGGTGCTGCTGACACAGCTGTACCTGTTTGGTGACCAGCAGCCGGTACGCGTGCTGGATGGCCGTGCGCTTGTGCAGCAGCAGGGACTTGAACTTCCTCTTCTCAATGTCATTGAAAGTGTCAAACACTACAGCCAGAAGCTGAGAAGACAGGGAAAAAAAGTGCTGGTTTGACCCTTATACTCTGCAGGGTTTCAGGGAAGCAAGGAGACGGATGCTGATGGAGGCAGGATGGAGTTGGTGAGGTTATGATGGCACGAGAGATCCCACAAAGGGATCCCCAAGCTCACAGCTCTGATCCACTTTTTGGAGAAGGTCCAGATGTTTCTGGCCTCTCAACACTTTTAAGAGCTACAGCTAAACCACACAAATGCCAGTAGAAAACCAGATCAAAAGATTTATTCAAATGCCCTGATGTGTTCCTGGAAAGCAGGGTTTGAGGGCTGCTCCCTGCATTCACCCTTCCTGGGAGCTTTGGCCACACAGAGCAGAGCTAACCCTCCATCTGGGAAGGCAGTGAAATCCAACCACGAGCATCAAATCCCTCCCCTTGGGCTGCAGAATTCCTCAGCTCCTTTGGCAAGCCCTTTTCCAGCACTCACATCCTCCCCTGGGCAGCCATGCTCTCACTCTGCAGTGATCAGCACTGCAGTCCTGCCATACTGAGTGATTCCTTCCCCTTCAAGCTGATTTACAAAGTATTTCAGGCAAGTCCAGATAATAAAATGCCATTTTATGATAAATAATTAAGACAGAGAAGGATAATAAATTTCATGCAACTGAGTATGTCACTCCAAGCATGATATTAATGGGAGACTAGTTGAAAGATGCTCATATAATTTGGTTTTCTGTGATTTAGTTCAATTCCTCGTGGTTAGACATTAAAAGAGTTCTATCTGTAGCCAAGCTGCCATTTCTAGAAGTATTCTGCCAAAGGGTCTGAGATGATTGCAGAGCAGTTTTGGGAATGGGGAAGGCTCTGCTGAGCAATGAGCTCCAAAAGCAGGCAGAGGGAAGTGAAATGCCCCCCTGGGGACTCACCAGGTTCATGATGAAGTAGAGCTCGATGGAGAGGTACACGATGAAGAAGACACAGGACCAGGGGTTCCGGGCGTAGGACGGCATCATCACATCAGGGAAACTGCATCCCAAAGGACACAAGGCAAACACAAACAGCTCATGGCACACATCCCACTGCACAGGCAGGAGGCACAGGGCACACCTAAATAGTTCCACGTTTGTGCAAAACTCGTGGGAAAAAAATTAAACATGGCAAGCACATCCCTCACACATCCCAAACACCAAACAGGACTTGTGCTGTGGTTAAGGGCTATGCTTTGATACTTAACAGCAGTACAGCCTCATGCAGGTGTTACAACCTCAGATTTATTCCATCCTTTGGTAATTTCCTAATCCTCAGGGCTCTCCCTGACAGCAGATCAATATTTACTCACTGCTGTTATCCCAATTTCCCAGCAGACAGGTGAACTGCAGCACAGGAATAGGAAGTTACTTCTCAACAGCGAGCTGTTGGCTGACAAAGGAGCACAAACACAAATTTTCCCTTCTTGGACCAAGGCCTAACAAAGCTGTTTCCCCCTTACTGCCCTCAGAGTGATGAAGATGTCTGAGTCCTTAGAGATAACTCTGCAGCTGAGGTCACAGTGTCCTAAAGGAAAACGTAATACCAGTTCTTCCCATGCACGCTGACCCTGGACATCTCTCTCTCTCAGGCAGAGGAAAGGGGTCACACATTTGGAGACACAGCATTCCTGCAGATGAACTCTTGGCTCTGCCAGACTCCTTTGGGACTAAGGAAAAGACTGAGATAGAAGAGCATGAACTTACTTTGAAGTGGTCAGAAGCACAAAGAGATTCACGAGGCTGTTCTCTAAGGTATTGAAGTACTGGAAGAAAAAATTCCCATGATAAAATGCAAGCAGGAATTCATAGGAACATTTAGTTCAAAAAAACAACCAGTCCCCCCCAGCTTTGGATACAGGCACTCCCACAACTCCCTGATGCCTTCCCTAGGGAAAAGTACTTTTTAAAATCCCCTGAGAAATGTTGTGTGAAGGGTTAAACCAAAAGCACATTTTCAGAAGTACTTTCTCCCAGCCAGCCACAGCCTGGGCAGCAGCAGGAACCAGTGGCTGTGACCACAGCAGTGGAAGTGGCCGAGCTTGCCCCAGATACCTCCTCCCCTGGGGACAGTGGCAGGTGGCTTTTTTGGCTGAACTAAGGCATCAAGAACAAGGAACAACTGTGAGAATGTTCCCTTTGGGACATCCTGTCTTGGAGGAAGCTCCTTCCAGAGTGTTCCTCCCCAGCAGAGGGTAAAGCAGGGTGACACTGCAGCCTTGGAGCAGGCAGCACTTGGTCTCACATGGAATAAACTATGACTGCACTGTCAGGTTGGATTCTTAAAGAAGGAATCAAGATACTCACTGGATCCGAGTGGTTAGGAGAAAACAAGTAAAAACCTAAAGAGGCAGCAGAGAAAATCGAGGAGGAGGGAAAAGAGAAAGAACAAACAAAAATAAAGTCAGTTCAATGTTGAGCAGTGGAGCAGCTCCCAAAGGGAAGGTTCCACTAACAGTGAATCCTCTCTGACACCCTGAAGATGGGAGTATCTAGAAGATTTTCTCCACAGAGATTTGCCAAGAGATGTCATTGGCATTTTTCTGCTCCTTTTGGAAAATAAACTTTCTGGGGATGGTTTGGGCTGTAGCAGGTACACTCCAGACATGGATTTGTGGGGATGCAGATTAAACTGACAACACTGAGGAAGAGTTGGTGGAAGCAGAGCTTGAAAACGCCACTGACTGTACTCTGGAAAAGGTCAAAAGGACTTTTGTCTCAAAATCAAATACTCAGCTTTCAGATAATTTGGATGTTTTAACTCTGCCTTCCAGATGACTGCAGATGAAATGGGATAAATGGAAGATCCTGGCAACACTGAATCTGATCAGCTTTCTATTCATCCAGGCTGTTCATGCTGCTTTTGGACAATCACTGGTTAAGAGCATCACTTCTCCATCCATAAATACAACTCACCCAGAATAGCAAAAATCACCATGAAGAAAAGCAGGAGGAGAAGGATGTCAATAAATGGTGGGAGGGACTGGAAGATCTGTCGCAGATTTCTGAAAAATCAGAAAACATTAATAAACTAAAATTTGCACATTCACTCCTCCAGGTTGTCAGGGGAAAGAAAAAAAATCCCACCACCACCACCCCACACTTGAAGGCTTTCTTCCCACTCCCTCCAAGGATTAAAAGTAGAAAACTTGCTAAATTAAGATCACTCCCAAGCTCCCCATCTGTCCTTTGCAGTCAGCTTTCAGGTACTGCAAACAACACTGAAGTCATGCTGTGGCTCTCCTTCTCCAAAGAGCAGCCCTGATTCACTGTGCAGTTTCCAGGCCAGCCAAGGAGCAGAGGCAGTGCAACCACACCCCTGTGCTGTCTCCCTGAGGTGCTTCACACACCCAAACCCTGCGCACCACCAGCACATCCACACTTAGCTCACCATGGAACCACCTCCAACACAAACACAGTGAAACACACTGATCCTCCTGGGGTGCCAGCAGGATCTGAGTGCTTCCCCTCCAGCCCAGCCCCAGGGATGAGGGCAGAGCCCCAGCATCACCTTCTGACAGCCCCGCAGTAGCGGCAGTCGACGAGGAAGATGCAGCGCAGGGCGCGGGTGATGCGCACGTGCGAGGTCTGGCGCACCAGCACCACGATGGCCTCCACGAACTGCACCAGCAGCACGCACGTCTGCAAGGAAGGGGGAGCAAAGATCAGCCTCAACACCTCTCTGGTTGGGTGTCTGAAGGGTGGAGGTGTCCCTGAGTGTTTAAGGATCTCACATGAATCATCTGGCAGCTGGGACGTAGCGGCTACGTCACCCCGCTGCAGTGCAGGCCAGTGTTCAATCTGGCTCTTTAGTTCTTTGAGGTGCTAAAGGAGAAACCCTGACAACCAAGCAGATGAAACACTAATCTTAGAAAATTAGGATTTTAGTTACCTTGCTGAAAATAATTAAAAGCTAGAAGTTAGAAGGGAGTAGTTATCTGAAACTTAAATAATTGATTGTCTGCCATTTTATGTTTGCTCAGCTGTGCTTACAATGGGAAAAGATGAAATTAGTGAGCAGACCCGAAGGAACATAGACAATGCAACCAGAAACCCATTCTTTGAAAAACTGGACTATCCCCAGAAATCATTTGTATTGTCATTGATAGAAAAGGTCAAGAGTTTAGGGTGA
>JANRGV010000049.1:9717676-9734776 GCA_024734035.1 Alethe castanea
GGAGAAGGAGGAGGAGAAGGAGGAGAAGGAGGAGGAGAAGGAGGAGAAGGAGAGCATTCCTCTCTTGGAAAGCCCACCTCAGCTGAACCAAGGGAACACTCACTACAGAAGGTGCAAATCCATTAAAAAACCATGGAAACAAGGTAGATGCTCAGCCTTCCTCAACACAATCTGTGCAGGCATCTTCAGTCCCAAAGCTAAGATTTTAGTCAAGTATTGGAGTTGTCCCAGCACCAGTGATGGCATTTTCCTTTCCAAAGGCTCATAGGCCATGCAGCCTCACCTCCAGAGGATTAACCTTCCCTCCCTCTCCCAAGAAGGCTGATAGGAAACTGCTCCTTCCAAGCACTGAGGCACACATGGGCACTCATCTCTTCAAGGCCAGGCTCACCTACCCGGCAGAAAAAAGCTGGAAGCTGCCTGGCAAGCACAGCTGGTCTGGCACTTGGCCACACAACTCAGAGGTGAGACAGACAGACAGACAGACAGGGAAATCACTGCCTTTGCTGCCTGATTGCCAGCTCAGTGCTGTGCCCACGGGAGCACGGCACCGCTGCTCTGTGCAGCCCAAAATGTCTCGGTGCCTGTCCTGTTTCAGGGGACACGGTGGGAAGGAATAGAACAGCCACGGGGAAGTCTAAACAATTTGCTGTCAGTTTGTTGCCTAGGAAAAAAGGGCATCTCCAACAGAGAGCAGTGCCAAGCCCTTCTGCTACAAGAGAAATAATCTACTTCGGAATATTTCCAGCCAGCGTAACTGAGTCACGCTCTTCCTCAGAGACAACGGCACAGCAGAAACATATGCAAAGGCCTCGGGGCTCTTTGTGTTACTGTATTCTCACAGCACTCACTCGCTGTGAAGCTCAACAAATAAAGTCACTTCAGCTTCCTATTTAACACAGGAAAGATTTTTCAAAAAATCCGGATGTTGCCGCTTCCGGCTGGTGGTAAAAGGCGACTCGAGCCGGCCGTCCTCGCCTCGACTCGAGCACGCAGCGAGTTCCTCCAGCACCAACACAAGCTCACATCGTGCCTCCATCACCACAGGGAGCTGAATCCTGCTGAAGGAGGAGCAGATGTCCCTCAGCATGGTAAGTCACATTTTATATATCACTGCCTCTCCTCAGTCTCTGGAAGACAGCTTATGCCCAGCGCTGTTTAATTAGGGGAGCGCTGCATCCTTGCGAACATCTGCACTGCACACATGTAAAACCCCCGGTGCACGAGCTGAACACGATGCCAGCAGAGCTAAAGTGTGCTAGGAAATGGTTTAGCCCCAGCAGAAAGCCTGGCTCCATCCAGCTCTTGCTCTGAGTGAGGCACAGCCAGTTAATCCTTCGCTCTGCGGCTCCGGAGAAGAGCCACGGTGATTCACTTGGATATTCACTTCCTGCACCACCCTCCTGGGGACAGAGACATTTGTAAAGAACAATCAACAGAAAAAATAAAGACTTCCAGGAAAATAAGGAAGAGGATAATTTTACCCATCTACAGCAGCCAAGCTCGGTTAGTTGGAGATCCTCATCTGTGCAGTTCACTGCCTCGTCTCCCCAGGACACCTGCTCTCCTCTGATCTCATCTCTGAGTCACTCTGGCTTTTTTTTTTCTCCTCTTGAAATATTACGTGGGAAGTTTTGGCCAGGAACTGTTTGATCCTGGGACAACTTTCACTTCTGAATACATAGCAAGAGGCAGAGGGGCAGATCCCATCCTTTCTGGGGTGTTTGGGATCTATAATTAGGTTAGCAAGACTTCAGGGGCTGAAGATGAACTGACAGATGCAAACCACCCCCTGTCTAAGCCCTGTTCCACAAGGCTGCCTCCTGACAGATGTGGGATTAAATCCTCCTGCATCTGAGAGTCCATGAAATATCACAGGGAGAGCTGGAACCAGGCATTCCTTCAATATAAAACTGTGGAACACAGAAGTTCCTGCTTCTTAACATAGCTGCAAAGTACAACCCAAAGCATTTTTATTCAGTAGAAGTCCCACAAAATGAAAGGCTGCATTAGGAAGCTATAATTAAGAATCTCACTTGTGTCAAGGCAAATTGCTGCCAGCTTCATATCCTTTATTTCTTATCTTAACAAATGAACCACAACACCACTAAAAGGAGAAGCCAAAGCCACAACAGAAGGATCACCTACAACTCCCATTATCCATCCTTTCAGCAGCCAATAAGCTCCATAACCTCCCCAGCCCGATCGTATCACGGCAACAAAGGCTTCACACACGCTGAGATAAAATTATACCATAACTGGAATCAAATATCTGAGTCATTGAGGGGCTCTATGCAACAACTAATGAATGGAAAAAACAACTGGAAACAGTTAAGGTTTTGCTGAACTGAACCAAAAAGGGAAAACAGAAAAGACAACTCTGCCTAAGGCAGAGAGAGAGGCCAGACGTGAAATACACACACACACACATACATTTTTAATTCATGATTTTTGAGGAAGCAATGGAAGGAGACAATATCAGAGTCCCCCAGCTATAGCATTTCTTTAACATATCCTGTTACACAGAGGAATTTCCTCTTTTTGTTCCAAAAAGGAAAACCAGTGTCTCCTGCTTTTAACACATTAAAGATCTGCTCTGGCTCTGGTAACAACACAATGTCAGCAGTTTGAGAGCACGTTCCTCATTTCAATTCTCCAAAGCAGAGCCTTTGGATTTCCCTGATGCAGTTTGGAAAGATGTTTGATGAAGCTGCAATCTGGCCTTTTTAACGAGAGCAGTGTGCTGCCAGGACTGACTGCCAGCTCCAGCCGCCAGGGCTCTCCAGGGAAGTCACAAAGTCAGCACTGGGAAGCACAGAGGAAGCTCTTCCCTCTGGGAGAAACCAGGATTAATTTGGGTAACAAACCTCCAGCACGGCCAAAGCAGCACTAGAATAAGAAGGCAATAATAAGGTATGTGCCTTACTGACCTTTTTTTTCCCCTGAGGAAAGAGGGATAGCAGGAAAACGACATAAATTTAAAAGTTAAACAACAAACTCTCAACATCTTACCACGACAGGCTGAGACCAATTAAAGTTATTTGGTGTGGTGCAGCAATGATAAGGAGGTAATTGTGTTTTGCAGTGTTAGAACACGACTCCAGCACACTGATTCCTTTGAAATCCAACACTGCCACATCTCCTCTGCCTTGTCCTTCAGACAGGAAGGAGAAGTTGCCAACTTCAGAGACAGACACGTGTAAAGGAGCAGGGAAAACTCCAGCCCCAAGTGCTGGAGCTGTTCTCCATTAGGAAAAAAGGCTTCTGCACACTTGGTGGAAACCACTGCTGGCAGGAACTGGAGTTTGCATTTAATGGCTGGAGAGGAAGGAAGGAGTTAAACATTAATGTGACATCTGCTAAACAGCTGATTTTCCCTCAGCTGGTCCTTACTTCAAGTCCTACAGCCCTCACACAGAACCACATCTTCAGAAAACGGACAACTTCGACTTCAAAAGTCTTCCACACACAAAAAAATTGTTCTTTGAATCCAGATTTTAGAAGAGCTACCGCTGGTTTCCCACTGTTTTGCCTGGAAATCTTGGCTGGCTGGCCTGCAACCTCCTGCCTAGTGCAAAACACCTTCTGGGGCTGGGAGAAAGTCACTCTCACAGCCATGTACACACTGCCTCAGCTGCTGCCTTAGAAATCAAAAGTCATCTGCTGATTTTTAAATGCCAGCCTTTAGAATCAGCTGTTTAATCTCTATTTACTGTGGAGATGGAAGAATAGGTCATACAATGACTGTGTCATCTGGCTTTTCAGCAAATATAGAATACATTCAGTATTTCCTGAGCTTCCCTGTAGCACTATTGGAGTGTTAAACCCTCAACTCCTGACAGGCTGCAATCATTTAATATTTTTTTTTTCTTTCTCAAGTCCTTTAGAGCACCTTTAACTCTGCTGACCACATTTCTCTTCAGGATTTTCCTCCACGCCCAGGTGGAGGAAAATTCCTTCATTTGATATAAATTCCTTCATTTGATATAAATTTATCTACATACCCTTATATCTTTTGTGTTAGCCAACCCAGGCATGCTGGTACTGTGATTTTTTGCTGCCTCTCCAACAGCTTTAAAGCTTCCATGAACATTTCTGTTTTCTATGCATCAGTGCTGCCTCAAAGTATAGAAAATTTTGAATGTTTAAGTCTTCTCCTTTGCAATCAGTAGAGATAAGGCTGCCAGCCTTGTATTTGAAAGGAAAAGGCTTTGACTTTGTCACTTCACCCCTCTTACCCAAATGTCAAAATTTTCCTCAGTGCTCCCACTTCCAGGATTGATCACTTAGTCTTAATTCTACAGGTATTTCTTCATTTGGTTAGTGAAGATCAGGAATATATTTGTGCATTCTAGTGAAATCCACTTTGCTCTTGTGCCATAAACTTTCCCAAATCTGTGGGGGGTAGTGAAAATGCTCTCTCCCTCTGCAAAATGGTTATAGCTGGGATAAAACACAGGCATTCCCAAGTGGCAAAACAGAAACACAAGTGTAGCTGAGATGTCCAGCCCCACAGAACCAGGGGGTTTAACACAGCTGTGCACAGAGATACACCCTCAATTTTCTAAACACATAAACATCCTAAATCCCCACACATAAGCAGGAGAAGAAAAGCCTTTTGTTCCAAACAGACATCACCAGATCGTGGCTGTAAAAGCAGCACAGGTTGCTCCAAACCAGCACAGGATGCTCCAGACCCCCACAGCATGATGCAAACCACAGCAGTGTCCTCTTGCCACGCTCAGGATGTGTCCCCAAGGCCAGGGTGCTGCTGTGACTGAACACCAGCTCAGCTTTGCTGTCCCTGTCCCCCAGGTGAGGCTCAGGTGCCCGAGATCCTGCAGAACCGCTCACCGGGAGCAGATGGCCCCAACCCCAACGCTGCTCCTGCAGCTCCCCATAAAGAAAGCAGCCATGTGAAACCCAGCCTTCTTCTCCACATGCAAAAAGCAATTATGCTAAAGACACAGAGAGAGCCCTGCGAGGTCCAGATCAAAAGCCAGAGACATGGGAGGCAGGAGAAAAGACCGATCTAATTCACCGCGCTTTTCCCAGCTTAAGGATCAGAAATGGAGCGTTCTGGCTCATAAATTCTACTTCCAGCAAATTCAAGCCTAAATCCCCTGAAGGCAATAAGGAAAAGGCAATCAACAACAACTCTAACCACTTCACAGATGCTCCTGTTTAGTTTATACAGCACTTCTTACAGCACTGAAATGGGTAAAATGGGATTTCAACGCAGGGGGGCTGACGGCAGCAGGCAGGATTCCTCAGTGAAGATACCAAGGGCAAAGGAAGTTCTGAGAAGCATCATATTGGTTATGATGAGTGAACTCAGCGTGCTCAGCCTTTGCTCATTTTAATCTGCCAGTACGCAGGCTTGGCTAAACTGAACATCCTGCATCTACAGTGCCTTAAAAATCCACGGGAGCCACAAAATGAGGGGGGAAACAAACAAACTGATGCATTCCCTGGGAAGCCATGAAAAAACTAATCACTATTTGTTTCCAACTGTTGTTCCGCTTCCTGAGCCAAATGTTTCCAAGTCAGCTGTGGTGGCTGAGGAGTGACCGGTTCGAGCTGGAAAGCTGTCAATTTAAAATTGCAGCTCCAACACTTTCAAACTCCTTAACATCTTTTATAATTCCAGGACCACCTGTTCAAAAAAGCAGAGCCCTCTGATGACACGACACATGCCCTTATCCCACATTTTCCAATGAAAGCAGTCAGCTCAGGGAGGAAACACCTAAGACTACCCTGTTTTCTCAGCCCAAAAAGATGGGAGTTGTGCTGGAGAAGAGACACACAAAGGGGCTCCCTCCCTCAAAGCATCAAGGTCATCACTCCCATCTTCAGGAAGGGAATGTGGAGCTTCCAGACCCCTTGCCCCACTCTGCAGTATCCCCCCTGGATTTACAGTGTGAGATGATCTCCATCCCCAGTCCTCCAGGAGATGACAAAGGCGAAAGAACCATTTGACTCCAGGATAATGGAACACTAACCCAAGTCTTCTCTACCTTGTAGACGCAGTTACCAGCTCAGATTTGAACAGCATGGGGCATTCAAGACAAAAATCACTGGGATTTTTCTTTTTTTCGCTGCGTGAAAGAGTCAACAGTGCCGAGATTCTGTTTGACAGAGCATCCTACTGTGAGACACACAACGTGTGCATTGTGCAAACCGCTCTCCTGCAGAGCTCAGAAAACAAGGCAGGCTTGGAAAAAATACCCACAATGACTGCAGCCCTCGATACCTCCTGGTACTTTACTGTGCTTGGGGCTCTTCCTCTACAGGCACCACGCTCACAGAGCCACGGTGAGAATGTCTCCACACAAATGCTTGTTGAGTTTTGGGCAGCACAGGGCTCTTTCTTATGAAAGAAAGGCACCAGCTCTACCCAAGTATTAAGCATAGCCCTGCCTAAAAACCTGAATTCTCAGGACTAAGACATTCTCTAAACCAGAGGATAGTTCAGAGCAGGAACATATTTTTCACTATTTGTAACATCATAGCAAAAGATCCCCAACATCTCCTAAAAAGCAGCATTTCCCTCCTTCCTCTGAGCTTACAGTGCTCATCACCCAGGGAAACGAATTGTAATGAAGGAGAAAACAATAATCTCCTTATGTTTTGGGTGTTCATTTCCCTTTCCAAGATTTTCACCCTCACTCATCTCAGAGGCAGTTTTGCCTCGCTTTGCTTGCTTAAAACATTCATTTTAAGTCATCTAGGCCAGGAAAGGATTAGAGGAGCCCTGGCAGAAGTTGCAGAATGCAAGGCTGTTAGGTCAGAGAAATGGGACTTTCAGAGGCATAACCAACAATCCTCCACAAAACCACCACTTGTGCTTTGGAAAAAATCCCTCTCTCTATAAATTTTAAGCAGGTGCATATTAAGAAAAATGAATCACGCACAGCAATGCGAAGCAGCACCTCCTCATAACAAAGGAATGAAGTGAAGCCTGTCCACTCCCACCCAGGTGTAATTATCACTTCCCAGGTGAGATTGTGACCTACAGTGGCATTACCTGACTTACCCCAGGTGCAAGGAGGAGCTGCTCCAGCAGCAGAACCACACTGCTCCCCAAAATGAGATCCTGTGCTCTGGCCATGTTTCACCTCGAAAGGCAGCAGCAGAAGCGCTGCTGCTGGAACTAATTAAAGGCAAATTGGTAGAACTAGGGGCCATGACGTGAGAAAATATCCTGCAAGGCATCCAAGAAAGCCACCAGATAATCCAAAAGGCTGTTTAAGAGCCTGGCTGTCAGAAATCTTGGAACCTGCCAGGTCCAGCGCAAGCAGTTGCTTGTTCCCTCATCCCCTTCATTCCTTCACCTTAATTAGCTGCAGCATTTCATACCCAAACAGCCACCTCTGAAACCCCTGCTTCCACACCAGGACCAAAACCTACAGATTATTAAATCTGCCAGGGGGCTGACATTTGAAATGCCTCTTTTCCTCCAGAGGTGGCAAAGCCAGAATGCCTCCCCAGCAGTTCAGGTGCTTCCACAAGAAGCACAGGTCCCAGGAGTTGGTGTGGTTGCAGCATTTTCCCAAAGGTCAGGTGTTTATTCTCTGCTTCCTCAGCCCTCCAGGAATTGTTTTACACCTGGAAATCTCACCCGTGGCAGGATGGTGGAATAGAATGAGTTTTGAGGCCCCTCCAACCCAAACCATTCCAGGATTATCTGAGATGATTCCATAACCAGATGGGCTGAAGCTGTGGACTGCATGGACAGGTTTAACTCTCCCACTGCCAATACAAATGTGTTCTGGAACCAGACCCAACACAGAAGAGATTTCTGTCACTTTGGGTTGTATTGGCTACCAAACACATCAAAACCCAGGTAATTCACATGGCTCAAGAAGAACATTAACTGCCCTAAATCCCCTAACCTGGGGCTTAGTAAAGGATTTTGTTTTTTTTGTAAGACGAGTTTGGTGTCTAGAACATCCATTAATGCTGCAATTAGACTCTGTGTTCAGAACCAGCACCTGAGTCTCCACAGCCAGTTACAAAAGGAGCAGCTTTGCTGAAAGCCCCTTCCCACACTCATCAGGGAACTATCCCAAAAGGCAGAGGGTCCCTTCCAGCACACCCCACACTCTGTCCTACAGGCACAACCAACAGGCCCTGGGCTTTCCTCCCCCACCATGCCTGGGGCAGCCCCTCCAACCTCACCAACAGAGAAATCTTTTTCTTCACACACCTGTTCATTCCCAGCAGTGCCAGCCACATATTCACCTTCCCAAATAATTCACCTTCCCAAAAGGCCAGGCTGGCTCTGGTTTTCCTGACAATTCACTTCTCAGGCAGCAGAAAGTGAGATTGCAAAGACACCTCACTTAAAGTTATAACTTCCCATTTTCCAACAATCCTTCTAGAAAACATCGCTCTTGGCTGTTGCAGTTGCTCCCCCACTTCCCTAATAATTAGTTTTTACCTCAATAGCAGATGCAGTTGATTTCTTGTAAAAACCCAGAGTTGAAAGATGACTTCTTTCCCCCTGCCATCACCCATTGTGTGGGAAAACAGACAATATCCCATTGTTCTGTGTACAACACTCTGAGCTTTACTTTCTGCTCTGAACACACTGAAACTCTACTTGAGGCTACAGCAATTTCCATGCAGGAGGCAAAGGAGAGTCTTGTATCTGATCTAATACAGGATAAATCAATGTGCACTCATTATTGTTTATGGCTCCCATCAGCTCAAGGAGAGACACTGTCCTAGAGTTTCAAGGCTATCCATGCTGCCTCTGTAGATGGAAGAGACTTAGGAGATGTTTTGAGAGCTCTGTTCAAACATTTCCCAGGAGTTCAGGAGGGATGGGAAATCACTAAACCCTGGCAGGTTCTCATCACTCTCAGGACAGGATTTTGGCAAAGGCCATAGCCAGGTTCACATCTCCCTTCTTGCCTTCTACAGAAATTCATTTCCTATCAGTCATTGCCCTCAGGCAGGGGCTGGGGAGCTGAGCTGGAGTTTGTAGGGAGATGCTCAGATAAGATGTGCTAGGGAAGGGCAGAGTCACATTCATCACTGTGGATCCAGGTGATGCAAGAGCTTCTCCCTGGCTCCTTCAGCTGCTGGAGCTGCAAAGGAAAATCACCCAGCCCCTACACAGCACAGTCAGAAAACCAGCAGCACCACATTTTTCTGGATGTGGTCTGAATTCCTGACAACTTTGCAGGATTCTGACCCTTTGTGGTGGCTGCAGATGGGAGCTCCCTGGAAGCCCTGTATCCCAGCACAAGCCAAGCAAGGCAGAGTTTAATATTCCTCCCCATGCAAGTATTTTCTCTCATTAAATGCTTAAGAGCTGGAGGATTTGGGAGATTAACTTTTGCAGCTGGACATTTTCTTTAAGAATGCAATTTTCCACACTATTTTCTCCTTTAGCTCTCTTTTATTCTAACCCCAAGACACCCACTTACCCAGGAGAGGACTCTTCTGCAAGGTTTGGAAAGGAATTCACTCCTGCACTTCAATCCCTTCCTTCTTTTTACATTTGCTACAGGCTTGCTTTCAGAAAACCCTGTTTCTACTTATTTCAACCCAGAAACTTGTCTCCAGTTTCAGGAAATCAACACCAAGAATCCACAACTACAAATTCATTTATCCAAAGACCAGACTGGAACAAAGCCAGACCATGGATAGGTTTTTTTGTAATTTAAAAGCACAAGAAGTTCTTTAAAAAACACAAGAGCTGATATACACTGAACCACACAGGTACACAGCACTCAGTGATATGGTTGAGACAGGCTGGAGAATGGACTAAAATTTAGAGGAGTTTGTGCACACAGGAACACAAAGCAAGAGAAAGACTTAATTATTATCAACCTTAAACATGGGATTGAACAAGGCACAGCTGCACAGCCACTTTGTCTTTCCCCAGGTGTCACCTGGAAGAGGATGGTGGGAGAGGAGGCAAACAGTCCCAGCCTGTTCTGGGGACACACCTCAGTAAAAGTTTTGTGTTTAACCTGTCACTGAATCCCTTGGAGTTGATGATGGCTGTTCCTCCAAATTCTGGCTGAATATTCACTTGTGAGAGTTTAGCAAAGGGAAGACAATGTCAGAAGGAAAGACCCTCCTGACCTTCCCTGTCCCCATGTTCTCATCTTCACCCTGGCAGGCTCCCTCTCCCCTGACAAGGACTTCTCACACACTTTTACCCTGGAAAAGAAAAGCTTCTGACTGAAAAAGTGACATCACACAGTTTTGTTAACACCACTTCAGAGCTCAGTAGCCAAGGGGAGGGAGGCAGAGCAGAGGGGACACATTTGATTCCTCACAGCCTCCACGAGACACAACTTCACTGCATTTCACAGCAGATTTTCTGTGCAGGCAAAGAGCAAAGCTAGACTACATGTCCTGGTTTTTAAACAAGCTTACTTTTGCCAGTGCTGGTGTCAGTGGGCTCACTCCCTGATTTAAGCTTCCCGCTTCCCAGAGATAAACCTGCCTTTCAAGTTGTTGATGCCAGCCTTCCCCTCCTAATCCTTCATCCCACCCTGACTTCAGAAGGCTCTGTAATCATTCCCTATCGCTTCCAGAGCATAAGCTTTATATTGCTGCAGCAAATCCCACTTTAACAGTGATTAAAACATACAAATAAGAGACATTTCATTTGAAGGATCCCAGGAAATGAGTTCTCAAAAACCACACAGCGATCCTGTAAGAAGCACAAAATTGGTCCCTAAAGAACTTCCCTGTATTTCAATGTGGAGAATTTTATTTATTAATACATTCATTCTCATGCCTGTGCTTTAACACAGTCATGCTGGCTTCAAGCAATTGTTAAGCCTCACACAACTTCTTCTTTGAAGGGATGGGAGGCGGGGGAAAGAAAGAGGGAAGAGTGATTAAAATTAGTCACAAGGAATCCTATAAATATACTCGTGGATGGAGGAAGAAATCTCTCTTTTATTTAACTTAAAAATAGAGGGCTAAACTTTAAAAGACAAGCAGATGGGATGAAGCAAGGATAAAACAGAGCTTAGAGAAAGTCAACTAGGCAATTTTGTCAGGGATCTGCACTGTGGGGTGGCAGAGGAAGAGGAGGGAGGAAGAATCTTGATTATCCAAAATTAATTCCTGAGTTGGGAAGGCAAGAATGAGAAATTTAAGGGAGCCCATCTTATTGCAAGAGGAATCAAATCTCATAGGCAGTATAGCACAGAGGGATAATGTGGAAAAAAAAAAAAGGGGGATGCCTGGCCAGGAAATGATGCATTTGCTCCAAATGTTCAGCCTGTGGCAGCAAGGGCTGAAACAGCATCACAAGACCTGTGTGTGTGCACCTGCAACTGGAAATCACGGGGATGTGCTGGACAAAAGTGCAGATACATCCAGCGAGGTGTAACAGCAACCAGAAACTCTCTGAACACGCTCAGACACATCTGCTGGCCACATCCAACCTGCTGCAGAGTGAGGGCTTTAATGAAGACCCACTGAGGAGGAAAGCAAAGCTTCTGAGGGATGGGGGCTGCTGTTTTCCCCCTCGCAGTGCTCACAGGCTGGCTGTGCCCCCAGTAAATAGCCGGGGCCAACGTGAATACATTGTGTAAAAGTACTCCGGGTTCTTTGATAAGAACACAATAAAGATGTGGAAGGGATTTATCAACACTTCCCTTTTTGCAAAAATCACAGTGTAAACTAGAAACCTCACAAAGTGCAGATGTTTATGGTGCTGGGAAAGCTCCACACGAGATAACTGCAGTGGGACAGTGCCAAGGGAAGGAGACGCTCTGGGACAAGAAGCAGGAAAGGGACGAAGGTCACAGGTTGCTATGGGGAAACCACAAAACTGTGAGATAGAAACAGCACTGGGGGGACCTGTCCGGCCCCCGCTGAGCTGAGAACGACAAGCAGTACAACAAGCGGCACAACAAACAACTCGCTGAGCTGCTTTCACCGGGCAGCCCCAGGCACCGAGCGCCAGCTCTGCGGGTCTCACAGCGCTCACCCCAAGACACAAACAACGCAGGCAATGGCAAAAGGCTCTTACTTTCGTTGGGCAGCTCCTCCCGATCCAGCTCGTCCAGAGGGGCTGAGGCGCTGCTCCCGCTGTCGTCCAGGGTGAGGATTAGGGGAACATCATCGTCCATGCTCACCGCCATGCCGTCCCTTCTGCGGCTCCCGCTCACACGGAGCTTGCGGCAGCGCTTTGTGCAGCTCGGCTGGGCAGCGCAGGGGTCAGAGCCTCTCCCCGCACAGTCCCGGCCCGGGGCTGCCGGCTGGACACAGGGACAGGGCAGAGCGCGCACCCATCTCCGCACAGCGCAGTTCAGAGCCGCTCTCTCCCCAGGGCAGCGCAGGACACGGGACTCGATGGATCCGGGCCAAGCTCAGCTCACAGCGCGGGGCCGGCGCTGCCGATCCCGGCCCGATCCTCGGGCAGCTCCTGACCCCGCGGCACCGGGAGCGGCGGCCCGGGCCAGCATGGCGCTACGTGTGCCGGTCACACATGGCTCCGAGCCCCGCCGTGCGCCAGCCCCTGCACCGCAGCTGCGGGAGAGCACGCGGGAGCGCCGCAGGCCGCCTGCAGTCCGCGCTCATCAAGTGCCCGGAGGGATTTTTCAAACTGCGCGATGCCACAAGGTCACGGGTTTCTGGGGAAGGTGATGGAAAAGGAATATGAAGCAGGCCCAGGAGAGCGCCACTGGGACACCTCGCAGACGCCGTCCCTGTCCAGCGGGAGGGACACCGGCACGGCGCTGTCACCGCGCGGGGGAGGCCTGGCCCGGCGCCCTCCCCGCGTCCCCCTCCCAGCCCTGCGTGAACCTCCTCCTCATCAGCCCCCCGTGCCCACGGCCCCGGGACTCCCTGGACCCTCCAAACCCTCCCGGGACCGCCCGGCCTGGCCCGGGACCCCGCGCACCCCCGGCCCGAACCGACCCCGCCGAACCGGCGCCCGCAGCGACGCGGCTCCTCCGCGCCCCGCCCCTCGCCTCCCACTGGCTGCTACAGCGCGGGCCCCGCCCCAAGAGGCGGAGCCTCCCCGCTCCCGCCAATCCGCGCACCGAGCCCGCCCCCACTCCCTGCCAGGGGCTCCGCGTTATTCCCACCTCCCCTCCCCGCCTCACGCACTTCGCCCCGCCATTGGATAGAAGCGCTGTCACTCAAGTCACACGGCAATGCTAATTGGTCCGAGACGGCGGGGGTGGGCTCTGGAGGAGGGAAGCGCGGGCTGCCATTGGCTGCGCCGAGGCCCCGCCCCCGGGCCGGGGAGCAGAGGAGCGGTCGCCGCCGGAACGCGGGCGGGAGCGGCTCGGGGACCCTGAGGGGACCCGGCCCGGGATCCCCCAACCCGGCCCGGGCTGGGCCACCCGCCTGTCCCCGCTCCGGATGGACACGGCGCTGTGGCACGCCCCGCTGGCGGGAGGAATGAGTGGGGCCCTGAGTGCAGCCCAGCCGTGAAGGTGCTGTGAGGGGTATCCAGGAGCGCTGCACACGAAAGGTCCTGCAGCACATGAAGCCTGTTAAGGTCAGGCTGCTGCCTCCGTCAGCTGAGCACCTGGCTCCTGCCAGCTGAGCTGGTTTTTGGGGTGCACCCGCTCCATCCCAGTGCTCTGCTGATTTCAGTGGGAAGCAGCCCTGCAGCAACGCTTCAACCCCCAAGTAAGCAACAAGCCAGGGTGGAGTCAAAAGTGGAGGGTGAGATTTATGTCAGTGCTGAGCAGGCAGAAAAATGAGAGCAGCAGCAGGGAGGATCCCCAGCTTGATTCAGGCCTCTGTATCAACACTGGCCTGAGCTGAGCACCAGTGACACTGGCAGGGCGAGGCAGGAAACAACTGAACATTTCCTCCACATCATTTTATTCACATTTAATGTGTTTTTTTTTTCCATGTGAGCACCAGTTCCAGCAGCAACAGAGCAGTTTCTGTTCTCATGCTGGGCTGCACAGATCTGGCAGAACAACAAGACAGGGCAACAGTAAAGCACCAATGTGAGTGAGAATCATGGAACAAAATGCAAACAACCCATTTATACTTAAGCAACATTGTCCTCACATGTAAATAGCAAAGAAATGCCAGTTCTGACCTCCTGGAAACCCTTGGGTAACCCACCTGGGCCAGTGTGGGACAGGAAAGTGTGGCTGATGACATGGGCTCTAGTTTCTCCCACTGATTCCTTGGACCCCAAGCACAGCAGTGGGGGTAAAGTGGCCAATCCTGGCCACACAGGCCACTGTCAACTTAATTTTCAGATAAAATCCTGATTTTAAGAGGCTTCCTCCTCCAAGGACTCCAGCTCTCCAAGACTGCACAGGTTCAGTTCTCTGCTGCTTAGATTTCAGGGCAGTTGCCCCAGTTTGCTGAGGACTTGCCTGGCTGGATCTCCCACCTGCTGCTGGGAACAGCGTTCCTGCTCCTGTGTCAATCCTCAACCCTCGTGTCTCCACCTAGTGTCCAAATCACATCTGGATTCTGTCCCAGCCCAGTGATTCCTGCAGCCTTCACAGCTTGCCCGTCACTGTGCTCACACCCCAAATACAGCTGATCAGTGGGATTGACAGCAGCACTCCCAACCCCTCCTCTGAGAAGGCCACAATTGTTTCATGTCCCTCTGATTTTACCCCAGGAGAAGAGCTGCTGGATTGTCTCAATGGGAAGCATAGGGAGAGATCTGAGAGCTTGGAGCTAATCACAAGGATCCTCACTCACCTTCTCAGGTTTTTATAACGTCAGGTTATTCTTGCTTCCTGTCAGGCCAAGAAATGAGCAGAAATTCCACTCAGCACAGGCTCCTGGCTGGCTCCAGCTCCACCTGCTGGGGTGGGTCAAGGCCCGATCCTGCTGCTGCTCAAGGTGCAATAAAATCATTTCTGGGGGCAGAATGATGCTCATAACGTGGCTTGGCGTGTCCTTGGGTGAATTTGAGTGTTCCCCTCAGCATGGGAGCTACCAAACTCCCAGTAACTTCAGCAGCTCCTCACCACAGCCTCCCCACAGGGAGCAGTGACTGCAAACCCCAAGTCCCCCACCCCATGTCCTTCATCCACCTCCACACAGACAGAACTGCCCTTTCCCACCCCAGCAAAGGAAGTGGAGGAGCTCTGGAGGTGCCCAGATCACTCAGCAGCATCCCACAGATCCCAGATTTGTCTCGGAGCCCTTATTTGGCAACACCAAGGCACTGCTGCGAGCACCTCACAATCCTCAGCACCAGCCACACAATTATGGATCTACTCAGCACCTCCTCATCACCACGAGCTGCCAAAATCCCTGCAAATCCTTCTGTGCCACAAACCCCATCCAGCCTGGGACCCTCCCACTGCCAGCAGGACACAGGGCAGTGCTTTCCTCACCTCTGTGCTCGTCCTCCCTTGTCCTGCTTTGTCAGAGGAGTCCACAAGGCGTTGGTGACACAAAGCAAGGACAGCAGGGAGACACCAAGGCACATCCTGTGCATAGAGGCAGAGGGAATGGAGCTCATTTCCTGGAGAAGGGAACCTTTTGGGGGACCTCAGAGTAGCCTCTCAATACCTGCAAAGAGGAGGTGGCTGTGAGGGTTGGGCCAAGGTTTGTCCTCAGGTGCAGAATGAGAAAACAGACACAAAATTCAAACCAGAAAGGCTCTGACTGGATGAAGGGAGAATTTTCACCCTGAAGACAGTGGAGCAGTGGGAAGGAGGCCAGAGAGGCTGTGCAGCCTCTATTCTTAGGGGTTTCCACCACCTGACCGGACCTGCCTTGAGCAGGGATGTCCAGCATTTCTCCAGGCACAGGTGGGATGGAGCAGGACTGCTCTCACCACACGTGGTCAGCCAAGGTCCCTGTCAGGGCCCTCAGGACTCACCTGGGACCCCACCCCAGCAGCACTCCCTGTCCTGGGAGCTCCAGGGAGCTCAGCCTCTGCCTGTCCCCACGGAGCTACACTGCCCATGTACCTGTGCCAGGACGGGCCCTGCACTGTGGGCACTCCTGCCTCCTGCTGCTCCAACTCCCCAGCTGCATTTCCCAGCCAGCAGGAACCTCCCCTGACAGCCACGGGACACCACGGGGAGCAGCTGTTCCCACCAAGGCTGTCCCACCCTGGTGCTGTGGGGTTGTGCCCTGAACAAGGAGGGCACTGTCCCCAGCACTGTGGTCACCTTTGGCTCCTGGCTTCTCTTCCAGCATGGAGCAGCCCCATCCTTCATTTCCAGCCACGGAAAGGCCCAGGGTCCTCGTGGGCTTGGTCACAGGGAGGCCTCAGGTAGACTAAGGCTGTATGTACATCCAGAGGGACACTTGGCATCACTTCCAGGGGGGTCTGGCTTTGCAGCCACCTGCTGCCTTGGCATTGTGGAGCACAGGAGATCCGGACACGCTGTTGGACCGACCCCTCACCACAGGGCCCTGGGGGGCAGCAGGGGTGGCTGGAGCGCTCTGGTTCTTCCACCTTTCTGTACCGAGGTTGGAAGACAGGCGAATCCTGTCCGGGGGGGTGCTCAGCCGGCTGGCAGACTGGGAACGGCCTCTGCCAGGAGCACTCCAGCCTTTGGAGCAGGCATCGCTCCTGCGCTGCCTCCAGCCACACAACTCCTCCGTGCGGCCGGGCTCGGATGCGGCCGGAGGAGCAGAGACCGGCGGGTGGACGGCTCGCAGGGGAGCGCCCGTGCAGGGCGGGGAAAGGCCAGGCTGGCTTCGGGGGGCAGGCGGGGGGCTCCAGAGCAGCGAATGGAGCTTGGCCACATCTTCTTTCTTCATCCGCGGAGCTGCCCAGGCACCTTGGGGCTTGGCACCAAACAGGGACTCGTCACAGAAGGACGGAGCGTGGCTTCGGGACCTTGGAGGGCGACAAGCGGAGAAACACGTGTTGGTTACAGCGGGGAAACGAGAGCGGGAGTGCCCGAGAGCCGGCGGGGCAGCCGGGAATGCAGGGGCTCCGTAGGGCGCCCCGGGGACACCGAGCGGAGCGAGCCCCGGAACCCGCGACAGCGGAGATGCGAGGAGCGGCCCGAGCCGCCGCTCACCTGCACTGAGTGCCGGGCCGGGAGCCGCCGGCTGAGGGAGCCGCCCAGGGCGGCGGGAAGGCGGGCGGTGGCGGGCGGGCCCCGGCGGGGCGGCCGAACAGCGACTCATCCACGAAGGACGGCCGCACCCGGC
>JANRGV010000049.1:9742142-9787531 GCA_024734035.1 Alethe castanea
CGGCCACCGCCATCCCCCGGCCAGCCCGGCCACCGCCATCCCCCGGCCAGCCCGGCCACCACCCCCCGGCCAGCCCGGCCCCGAACCCCGGCCTGCACCTTAAGGAATGAGTCAAAGCTGCGCACGGCGTCGCGGTGCTGCTCTTGCCTGCGGGCCAGCTGCTGCCGGCGCTGCGCCAGGCGCTGCATCCGCTGCTGAAACTCCTGCGGGATTGCAGGGTGCGAGAGCATCGGAGCACGCTTGTGCAGCCCAGGGTGCCAGCCCGTGCTCAGCTGGGGACACGCTGCCAGCCGCCGTGTCCCCATGGCACACCTGGGGCCGCCCTCACCTGCCGCTGGCTCTGCAGCTCCCGCTCCAGCTCCGCCAGCTGCCGCCTCTTGAGCAGCACTCGAGTGGATGATGGCAGCAGCGTGCTGGGGTCCCGCGCTGCCCCCGGGCTGCCCCGGGCTGCGTGCAGCTCGGCTGGGCTGCGGAGGGACAGCCTGGGCACGGCCTCTGCCGCCGGGGCACGGGCGGGGCCCCCTCGGGCCGCCGCTGCCGCGGGGAGCCCGCCCCGCTCGCCCGGGTGTGCGGGCATTGTCAGGAGCCACGCAGGGTTTGCCCTGCCTGCCTTCGTCTTATTGCCCACCCCTCCCACTTCAGACCCCATTGGAGACCCCCAGCACCAAGGAAGGCCAAGTCACACCACAGCCTCAGCTTTCCTGTTAGCACCTGGGGAATCCCCCCGCCTCCCCCCAGCCCATGGCTGCACCGTCCTCTCCTCCCTGGGAGCCTCAGCTGGGGACACCGTGCCCACCCAGTGACTGCCGGAGCTGGGAACACAAACCGAGATCACGGGGCACACAGGACAGGCTGGGCTGGTTTGCCAGCCCCTTGGTTCACTTGCCGGGGGAGGGCAGAGGGGGCTCACTCACAGCAGCCGCAGCTTGTCCCGGAAAGCCGCTCGCAACCGCTTCTCCAGCTCCGAGTCCATCTCGGCCGGTGCCTCCTCCTCACCCGGGGACCGGGACAGCCGAGGTGGTGGCAGCACAACAGAGTTGCCGGGGCAGCCAGAGGCTCCCGCAGCTCCCTGGGGTTTTCCGGGCTCGGCTCCGAGCGCTGCTGCGAGGGCGCGGTGCTGGGCACAGGGAATGCACCAGGGCTGCTTGCAGGGAGGCTCCGGCTCTCAGCCCTCGAACCATCCCGCCCTTCCACCCACACTCCGTTCCCTCCAGCCCCCAGACCCTGCTCCAGCCCCTCAGAACCCTCTGTTCAGGCTCCATGCCTCTTCAGAGACCACTGTCCCCACCCCTCCCTGTCCCTCTCGGCCTGCTCCAGCTCACACTGACACTGCACGGATGGCTCAGACCCCCTGACCTCACCCCCAGTGCAGACCCTGCCCCTCTCTGCGTGTCCCAGGAGTGCTTCCCTAACACTGCACAGCGCACCAGACCCCCTGGGATCCCCCATGTGCTGTCAGGTCCCCTTTGTCCCCCCATACGTGTGCTCATGTCCCCATTACCCTACACCCACACTTGACAAGGAACAGATTAACTCCTGACTTGGACACAGAGCAACACTGCAGAAGGAATAGGGGAAAAATATTTATAATACAAACAATTCAGCCTCCCCAGAGTCAGTGCCACCCCTGTCCTGCCCACACAGCCCTTGTTTCTTCCTCTGGCCCAGGACCACTGTGGCCCCCTGGTGACTTTCTCCACCCCAGAGCTGCTCAGGGGACTGAGCCAGAATCCCACACGAGAATTCGAGTCTGTCACAGGCATCAAAGTGAGGGGGTGTTCCCATGTTCTGCCTGTGCTGGGTGTCAACCTTGTTTTAGGGACACCCAAGGCACAAGGAAGAAAATGGAAGAGGAGAGAAGAAATGGAGAAACATGGCTGGGGAAGGAGGGAGTGAAACTGTGGCAGGGGCAGGTGGAGAGAGAGGTGAGAAGGCTCTGCCTGAAGTGTCCTGGGACAGGACACTGACAGCCTGTGCTCAGCCACACACAATGAGGGCCTGCTTGATGCTGGATTCCAGCTGGAGCTCCGTGTGCTTCCTCAAGGAGGGACGGAAGCTATGAGCCTCATGTCTCTTTTCTCTTCCTGTGGAGACACCCTGCCATGGAGCTCGTCATCCTCACCTACGCAGGGCACAGAGCAGCAGCACCTCAGCTACAACAGCCAGCACGAATTCCTCCCTCCCTGAGCTGCTCTGGGAAGGCTCACAGCTCAGCAGGGCAGGTGGCTGCTCACCTTCCCTGAGGTGGTTCAGGCGAGCAGCCTGGGCCCTGCTCCCACCGACCAGCGCCACGGCCTCGTGCTCGGTGCAGCTGCTCAGGGCCTCCTCAGACCCCTTCCCCTCCTCCTCATCTTCAGAGTCCACCAGCACCAAGACATCCCCTGAGTCTGCACTCCTGGGAACAGCAGAGCAAGCTGGAGGAAAGGCTGAGAGAGCCTGCTCCCTGCCCTGCAGGAAAGCTGAGTAGTGATGCCATGAGGGACTGGGCTGAGGAACGTCAACTCACCTGAATGCAGCACCTGAACGGGAGAGAAAAGAGAGCATTAGAAACTGCCCCTCTGGGAGTGCCACTGGTTTAACTGGACTGGACAAGCCCTGCCAATCCTGCCTCCACATCTGTGCCTCCCCCAGACGGTCACCGGCAGCCCCATGCAGATGTGGAGGTGACCTGCCTAGACATGGCACAGGCAACCCTGACTGACTCCAGCACCCAGGGAGAGACAAGTGGGATAAAGCCCCATTTAGAAGAAACCCAATCCCTACCTCTGAGGCACAGGAGAGGATTGTAGTACAACACAACCCCGGTGACAGTGAGGACAGTCAGGAGGGACAGGACCACCACAGCCCCCACGACCCCAACGATGTTCACTGGCTCTGCAGAGAGGGGACACAGATGGGTGAGGAATTCTCAGTGCAAGCCAAGGAGCAGGTGTGCTGTGTGCCCAGGCCCTCCTGCCACAGCCCCACTCACCTTTCACCGTGAGGCACACAAAGAGCTCCCTGAGCCCCACGGGGTTCTGGGCCTTGCAGACATAGCAGCCGCCGTCAGTGCCCTGGGAGCAGTTCTGGATGGTGAGCCGGGACACGTTGCCCTCCTGGGAGATGAGGAATCTCCCCCCGGGCTGGATCTCTGCCTCGGGCTGGGCGATGTCCCGCAGCCAGCTGAGCCGAGCTGCCGGCGTGCTCTCGGTCACCCGGCAGGTCAGGGTCACATTGTCACCCACAAAGCAGGTCTGCGGGGGATCAGATTCCAGGGAAGGGAGCTCTGAACAGCCCCGGGGGAAAGGAAAGAAAATAGGAGTCAAGGAAGGAATGGAGGCAATTAACGTAACATCAAGCTTCTGGCTGATTAATAATCATTAACAGAAGGGAGGCAGGCAGGAGTCTGGAAGTTGAGCACTATAGGTTTGGCATCTGGCTCACTCAGGAGCCTCCCAAGGAGTAACCTGAGCAGCTTCCGTGGTGCTCAGTCCCTTCTGACACCTGTCTTCATATCCCCAGGGAAAAACAGTCTGAGGGTAGCCAGCAGGTAGACGGCAGAGAGGAGAAGAGCAGCCCAGGCATTATTTTCCTTGGGAAAATAGAGTTCTTGTGAAGCCTTGGCAACCCTTGGAGGACAAATAGCCCAGATTCTCATCAGCCACTCAGGTCCCTGAGATGCCTGAAGGGCACACACAGCCCTTACACCCAACCCTGCCAAACCCCATCTCAGGCTGCCCACAGCCCTCAAACCACCTCTCACTTTCACACAGGTGTGTGAAGCTTTCCACAGGTGAAAACACTGCTGGGGTGATATTTGTTAATCCCTAAAGATGGGCCCAAAACACAGCTCACCTACAACTCTGCCGTGATGGGTGTCAGCTGCAGGACATCTGTGCCTCTGCTGCACATGTGCCCTGCCATGCTTCCTCCTGGCTTCCCTCAGTGCTCTGGAGAGCAGGGAGTGACCAGGGTACCCACCTGCCCCACGTTCACAGCTTCATTAGCAGCTAATGAGGCAGCAAATCCACTCACTGATCTCCACAGTGCAGGCAGGCTGCTCCTGCTTCACCACGTGGCTGCCCACACACTTGAAAACTTTTCTGTGGGAGAGGTGGGAGCTGTTCAGTGTCTCCACGTGCGTGTCCGAGGAGCTGGTGGAGCTGATGACCCAGCTGGAGTTCTCCAGATCCTGCCCCTCCTCTCTCCAGTGCAGGGTGGGGTGGGGGTACCCCCCGGGCCAGCTGCAGAACAGCTGCAGCATCTGCCCCGATGAGGTCTCAGCCCAGCACTTTGGGGTTGCCTGTGGTGGATCTATTAGCAAAGACAGCACATGGTCAGAAACACTTGCAGGGCTGGAATTCATTTGTCATCATTCCCCTTGAAACATTTCTTCCTGTTTCCCTGCAAGTCTTGCTCCCTGACCTGCATCCCACAGCTCCAGGCATGCACAGCTGTAAGTGACAGCCAGCAGGGAGCAAGAGAGGCTGTCAGTCCCCACAGCCAAGCCTTGAGGGAGGGAAAATATTAATGCCACAGCTTTATCCAATGGAAATGAGATAAACACAGCAGGAGAACGAAATCCCACTGCCCTGGTTCTCATGGCACAGCTACCAGGGAGGGACACTGAGTCATCACCTGAGAACAAGGCACAGTCCTGGCTCTCTCCCAGCTGCTCCTGCCACACACAGATCCATACACGTGCAGATTTAACAGCCAGAGGGATTCTGGACTCTGATTCAGGCAGAATTAACAGGCCATGCCCCTGTGTGTGCCTAATGCAGTGCTCAACAAGACCCCACCAAGAGATCAAAGCAAGCTGCACACCAGAGGTGTCAGAGGGGTATCTGAGGCTTATTCTGGGGAACATTTATTCAGTGGACTTTGAAATGACTTAATTAAAAAAACATCATGACAAACCCTTGTGGGAGCTGCAAGGACACCTTCCTGGGGCTTGGCTCTCCAGGAACTGTACGCACACCTCAGGTGATCTTTGAAACCACCCAGCTTTGGCAAGAAAGTTCTCTGCAACACTCCCTGTGTCCCACCTCTGGGGAGGATCAAACTGCTCCCAAACCCTGGCTGTGGTTAACAGGGCATCCCGTCGGCCTGAATCAGCAGAAACTGCCCCACATCAATGGGGCAAAGCCCCTCTAGGATGGCCAAGTGGACACAGCCCCTCCAGGATGTCCAGCCAGAGCTGTGCTTTCTGTGCTGACCTCAGGAGCAGTCTCCTGAAGCCATTTACATCCTGAACTCCAAGGCTCTACCAGCACAACTCTGTCAAAAGAAATCTGCTCCCACAAAGTTAACAAACCAAAAGCCTCAAAATCTCCACCCTCCCAAAACACCAGCCAAAAGGACCTGTCGTGGTTTGAGCCACAAAAGTGCTTGCATCAACCCACACACAGATGTGCCAAGGAATCCCTGGAGGTGTGGAACTGTGTGTTTCCTTCACAGGTGCTTCCCATCCAAAACAAACACAGAATCACAGCCCAAGGCACGCCTGCACCTTTGTCCTGTCACTAGAATGTTTACTATACTGCTTGTGGGGTTTTCAAAGTGCAATTTTAAATAAAAAGAGAAATTTTTTTTGGTACCACCCCTGGGACAGGCTGTCAGCTGGTTATTCCCACACAAAACCTCTACATATCCTGAGAGGCTCTTCCACAGCAGTGCCAAGTTTGCGCCCAAAATTTGCTCCAGCCCATGATAAGATGTTCCACCAACAGGGATTGTGAAAAAACAGGGCTCTGCTACAGGTCATAGGTTAAACTTCTCACTTTTGCTGCTGCTGCTCCTGCTGACCTAAAGCATCTCCAGAAATCTCCTTCTCACCTACCAAAGGGTATGCCAACATCACCTCTGTCGTACTTGGAAATCAGTTGACACAATTAATTCCAGACTAATTAATGAAGTTCAGAATGCAGCACCAACACTTGGCGCCTCATAAATATCTTTTGTTCCAGAGTGTTCTGCCCTAGTGCTCCTGATTTGGGGCTCCCCATTCCTAAGCCAGGCACCTATGTATCTATTCCCTGAAGCAGCCTGGGGTTCAATCCTTCCACACCCCATCTGCACGTTCCTTGCTGCAGGAAGAGAATTTTTATTCCTGTAAACTTGCAAGAGGTCAATCTGTACAAAACAGGTGCAGTGTTTACACACAGGCAGAAGGAAGGAACACCCTGAAGGCAAACAGGTCTCATACATGGGAAGAGCAGCAAGAAACGAAGGGGCCAAGGGAGTACAGAGGGTCAAAATGAGAAAGGCAGCAGATTTTTCCTCTTCTCAATCCTGAAGGGATCAAGAGCGGCACCAGGCACAGGACCTGTGCTCCCTGCTAATCTGGAGGGGGCTGCTCCCACAGAATACATGAGGCATCAGGGCAAAATAGTGGCTCCCTGGCAGAAGCAGGAAGGATGAGCTGGCTTGAGCGCTTTCCAGCCTGAACTTCCACCTGTACTCTGAACATTTCTAAGGCAATGAATGGATGAAATAGAGATGGAAAAGGGAGAGAGCACCAGAAGACACAGAAGGGCTGAAAGAACTGGCCTGTGCTGACAACAGGTATGCTCTTGGGACACTGCTCCCACATAAACCTGAGGAACTTCGTGCTTCCATCAATGTGAGACTCCTCAGCTGGGAAGAGCTCTCCCACTAAAAGGATGGCACCGAGGAATGGCACAGCACACCTGCCCCAAACAAGGGAAAGCAGACAGCGAGCAGCAGCTCCTACCCCAAGGTTTATGGAGACTCAAGTCAGCTAGATTCTGAGGCACACAGTCCCCCTGGAATAGTACAGGGAATGGAAGATGCCCCCAAAAACTCGTTTATCACCAGCAATGAAGAAAAGACACAGTGAAGACTTGAGAGCTGGCATTCCCTCTGCATATGCCAGATCTGTGACACACATCTTGCTGCTTGTGAGCGGATGTGAGAGAGATTCTGCACAATAAAGCTGTTCGCACTGTCTAAATACTATTTTTCCACCAGCGCCAGATGAATTTGGGGATGTGGAAGGCGGAGGGGAGGAAGCTGAGCTGTGGGGATGACTTACTGGCCACGAGGAGCTGCACCCTGTGCTCGTGGTCCGTCTTGTTCAGCACTTCCCTGCAGGTGTAGTTGCCCTCGTCCTGCACACGCAGCTCGGTGATGCTCAGGGAGCTGTTGTCCACCAGGGAAAAGCGAATGTCGGGGGGGAACGAGACCCTCGAGGAGAAGAGAGGTGGGAAGGCATGCGGGTCCCCTTGGAACCAGACCACCTCGGTGGCTTCCCTGGACACGTTGCGGCATAAAAGGAGAATGCTTCCTCCCACCTGCCCGAAGACCACTTCATCTGTTCCTGCAAGAGAGAAGGGACGGCGTTAGGGATGGAGGGAACGGGCAAAGCCGCCTTCCGCCAGCAAAGACCTGGATATCGGATCTATGTCAGCCCTCTGAGGTGCGTGTTAGGGGCTGCTGAGGGACCTCCGAAGTGACTGCAGGATCAGGAGAAGGGACGCAGCTCCCTGCTCCCCCCTCAGCCCGCGCTACCTGCGGCCTCCCGGCGCGGCACCAGCCTCCAGAGGCAAAGGGCGAGCAGGAGCCGCGCCGGCGGCAGCGCGCCGAGCAGCTGCATGGCCGAGTGCCGCTGCCACGGCCCTGCGGAGGCGGTGCTGCCCGGCCACCGCCCCGCGGGCAGGCCTGGGGAGGGCGGGCGTGCCCGGCCGGGGGGACGACCCGCCCGCCAGGGCCCGCTGGGGCCCGTGCTGGGGTCGTCCATGGGGTCCCGCCGCCTCAGGGCCGCCGGTTTGGGCGGCCGCCATCTTGGCCCCCCCCCCACCAGGAGCCGCCCGCCATGTTGGTGTCACCTCGGTCCCCCCGCGGCCACTGGGGCGGCCCCAGCAGAGCGGGGCTGGCGCTGCCGCCCGGTGCCGCCCATGGGCCGGGAGTGTTTGAACCGCACGGAGTGGAGTTCGCTGAGTGGTGTTTGCTGAGTAGTGAGCGAGCCCCGCGTCCAGAGAGCTGCTCTAATCCACCCTCTTAGAGACATCCCACAGGCAGCGGAGCGGGAAGAGCGGAGATAAATGGTTATTCCTCTGTGTAACCCCGCAGCAAGGGCCGTCACTACGCAACTATCGTCGGGTTTGTCCAGGACACCTTACACGTGGCAGCTTGGAAGCATAAGGCGTGCGTGAAGCAGAGCACTGAGACCCACAGGGCTGCCCCACTGGGCCTTGGCACATTAATTGTTACTTAACCTAATTAGCGGTAGGGGTAACAGTGCTGGCCCAGGTAATCGGGGCTAGGCCGGCCCCCCTCGGATCAGCCTGGGGGCGCCATAGCGCTGGCGCAGGTGCGTCTCTACCAATGGGAGGGAAGCATAGCGGCGTCTCCGCCAATGGGAGAGGAGCATAACAGCATCTCCACCAATGGGAGCGGAGCGGGGCGGTGCCTCCGCCAAGGGGCACGGGGATCGGGCAGCCGGGAGCCGCCGCAGCCACAAACGTCGCCATGCCCGTGGACCTGGGGAAGTGGGACGGGCCGCTGAGCCTCGCCGAGGTGGAGCAGAAGCCGGCGCAGCCGCTGAGGGTCAAGTATGGCTCCGTGGAGATCGACGAGCTGGGCAAGGTGCTCACGCCCACTCAGGTGAGCAGCGCCCGGCCCTGCGCGCGGGGGTTGGCGCGGCAAAATGGCGGGATGCGGTCGGGCCTCTTGCGCTGCCGCCGGAGCTTCGCCGGGTGCGGGGGCAAGAGAGAAGGGCTGAGGTTTGGGGGCGGCCTTGCTGCGGAGGCAGCCGTGCCTCAGGAGAGAAGGCGCGGGGCGAGCTGGCGCGAATGGCCTTGAACCCCTGGGGTGTCGCTGCCAGCGCAGGTCGTGCTGGCGCTGTGTGCAGGGCAGGCGGCCGGCGGGGACAGCGGGGCTGCTGCTAACGCTACTGGGCATCCCTGCAGGTCCAGCATCGCCCCACCAGCATCGAGTGGGACGGCTGCGATCCCCAGAAGCTCTACACCCTGGTCCTCACAGACCCTGATGCGCCCAGTCGGAAGGACCCGAAGTTCAGGTAACGGGGGTTGGACAGCTCCGTGTTTTGCGTGGGGAAAAAGGAACATCTCTCTTGGGCTGAGCGGAGGCTTAAGAAGGAGGTGGGACTGTGCTCCGCCTGAGATGAAGCTGTGCGGCTGTGGCTTGACATTGAAATCGTGTCCTTGCATCTCTCGTAGCCAGGGACAGCATGGTAAGAGCATGGTGGCCAGGTAAGCATGATAAGAGCAGCTGCTGTTATCAGGGATATTCAAAGGTCCGTTATAGCTGGAGCAACACAGCATTTATTGCTTGCTCTAATTTAGAACATATGAGAGTTGGAATTAAGTCTTTGCTGGTGGCAGAATTTTAAATCTGGGACCAGCTCATCTCCCTCAAGTCAGCCTCAGCAGTGTGTGGAATACCCACTCTCAGAGGTCAGACTGTGGGTTTCCTGCAGCCACGGGGAGCTGCTTTTGGCAGGCTGTGGATCCCAACGAAGCTGTGCCTGCTCTGGGACTGGTGCTCTTCGGGTTTGGCAAACCAGGAGTGGCAGCTGTTTGTTTACCTCATGCTGACAGTCTCATGGAGAGGCAGCAGCTTGGAGTGACAAAGGGTCTTCTTATCTGCGACTCTGCCAGTTTGATTGTTCTTTGCCTTCTCCTTTCAGGGAGTGGCATCACTTCCTGGTGACCAACATGAAAGGCAACAATGTGGGCAGCGGGACCGTGATGTCGGATTATGTTGGCTCCGGGCCTCCCAAGGGAACAGGTCGGTACCTGCAGCAGCTCCCACATGGTGCTGTGTGGGTCACACCCAGTGCAGAAGGGTGGGGGGAAAGCCTGCAGGGAACTGCCGGTGGAAACAATCCATGCAGGATTGCTGATGTAGCAGGGATCAAGCGCATCTAGCGCATCTTCCCTAAGCTCCGTCATCCCGTGGGGGTCACCCGGGAGCACGGCGGTGATGCTGTCCCTCCCCGCAGGGCTGCACCGCTACGTGTGGCTGGTGTACGAGCAGCCCCAGCAGCTGGCCTGCAGCGAGCCCGTCCTGTCCAACCGCTCCGGGGACAAGCGGGGCAAGTTCAAGGTGGCCGCCTTCCGCAGCAAGTACGGGCTGGGGGCGCCGGTGGCGGGCACCTGCTACCAGGCCGAGTGGGATGACTACGTGCCCAAGCTCTACGAGCAGCTCTCCGGGAAGTAGGGCCAGGGCCCGCGGGGCACTGCAGCACCCGTGGGTGGGGCCGGGCACGGGGCTGTAGTTCTGTTCTGTTAATGAGTTGTTAATTGTCCCGCTCTGACCGCTGGAAATGTCACTGTCGCTATCCCTGCTCCGTGTCCAGGCCTATGCCAATGCTTGTGGTATCCTAGCTAGAGAGCTGCTGATGGGTGTCCCTGGAAGGGCCACTCCCTCCAAACTCACCTGCTTAAGGGAATCAAAAGCTTTTGTGGATTAGTGTCAGTCAAGGGGTCTCTGCTGTCTTGGGGTGGTTTGAGGTGGCAGGGGTGTGGGTACACAACCACTTTGGAGTGGGTGCTGGCTGTGGAGACTCTCTTTTCCAGGAGAGGAGAGGGCAGTCAAAGGGAAATTTCCTCCCCGTTTTTTTTTTTTTTTTCCTTTCTTCCTTTCTACATTTAACCAGTGCCTCCATAATACCACTACAGTAGTGAAGGTGCAGCTCGAGGGGGAGGCAGGAGCTGACCTGGAGCACTTCTTCTGTTCTTTGCTGCCACTCAAAGCTGAGACCACTTTGTTTTGTTCAGTCCTGTGGTGACCTGCCCCGTGCGCACAGTGCAATTAAAAACTTCCCAAGGCCCTTGGTGTGCTTGGTTGTCTTCTTGGGGGATGAGGGCAGTGCTCAGGGAGCAGTGGGGTGGTGCTGTGTTCCTGGGATGAGGCTGGACCCTGTGCCCAGGGCTCCCCATTCGTGGGACTCACTGATGCTGGCGGGACACAGCTCAAAGCCATCATGTCTTTCTATCTTAAAAACATTCCCAGCATTCTGTTCCTTCCCAAAGGATCTCCCCACACTCCCAGACCTGTGGAGACTCCTTCCCTCCACAGGAGCCCCCACATCTCCACAGCAGATCTGACACCCCCAAGGTCAGTCTGGGCTTTGACCACCAGCTTTACTGACCTGAAGCCGTTTCCCAGCCCAGCTGCAGGTCCCAGGTGCTTCCTGCTCCTCCAGCAGCTTTGCAGTGAGGCCTGGGGGTGTCTCCCAAGTGCCTGGAGCAGAAATGAGCCTCTGGTAGAGCCTGATGGCTATAAAAAGGTAAAAAAGGTGAAGCCAATGCAAGTCAACTTCATGAAATCAGAAGCCTTCCCCCTTTTTTTCAAGCTGCTGTATCAAAGCTCTGCAGTGACAAGGGTCTGACAAACAGGAATCAGCAGCATCCCTGTGAAAATTGGGGATTCCAGATCTCAGGTGGATGGTGCTGCCCCAGGGCAGTTTTATCAGCCCAGCAATGAAAACATTTCAGCAGGATCGATGGATTTCCAGGAAAACATCCCCATCCTTCAGACCAAGGCCCACCAGAGTTAAGGATGGAGCAGTGCTCACAAGGCTGGTCAGTCCTGGGACTCAGAGGAAATAAAAGAAATAAAAAACCCATTACTTAAAACTCCACTGTCAGGAAACCAAGCCCTGAGGGACACTGCAATGGGACACCTGTGGAATGTGTCCCCTCCCCATCCCCACCTCACACCTACGCTGGGCCACGAGCCGCCCCTCCCGCAATGACACAGCCAGGCATTGTGATGAACACTTTTATTTACAAATATAATTAAAAGCTCTGACAGTTATTCATGCTCTTCCCTGGAACCTGAAAAATGTTTTTTGTTGTTTTCTTGGTTTTTTTTGTCCTTTTTTTTTGTTGGTTTTTGTTTTTTTTAAAGTGCATGCAAAAGAAGTAAAGCCTTTTTTTTTCTCTTTTTATTGTAAGAAAATACACAGTTTGAAAGTGTGAATAATGCAATATTTATGACCAAGATCATGGGGTTGGGGGTGGACTTGGGGGAGGAACTAAAAAAAAAAACAAACCCCAAAAAATCAAATAAAAGAAAAACTGAAAAGGGCTGGGATGATCTAACAGACAGTGTTGAGCTCCAGAACAGAACTGGAGAGTGGGGGGTGGCTGGAGCAGGAAGGAAGGGAGGGAAAGAAGTAAAAAAATTTTTGATCAGAGAAACAGTTAAAATACAATATGAAAATAAGTAAAAGCTCTCCTTAAATTCCTTCTATACACAAAATACACGATTTGACAAAGCCCAATTTGTGCTACTGGGATCCTGTGGGCTCATTTAAGTGTATTCACATTCTCTGCGACAGCAGAAAATGATTTATGATACAATCAAGAATATGCCCAGGGGCCAGGGCTTGTCCCTGCTGCCCCTGGCATGGTTCTCCTAAAAATCACCACGTCATCACCCACCCCTCCCCACCCCCAAAAAAGTAATAATATGTCACCACTGATATGTACAGCACGATTAAGTTTTTTTTTTCTGTAAAATGTATCAAATTTTTTTCAATCTTTAATAAAATTTTTTTATTATTTAATTATTCCTGATGAATAAATACCAAAAAAATAAAAATAAAATAAAATTATGCAGCAGCTAGTTAAGGTAAGGCTGCGGATTCAGTCTCTCTCCCCCTGGGATCGTAGATATCTTTTAATTATTAATATTTTTTTGCTTGTACTTTCATTGATTGGTGGTAAAATGAGTGATTGCTCAGAAGCAACATACATCCACTTGGTGGTTTTTTTTTAATGTCGTGGTTTTTTTGTTTTTTTTTTTCTCCATTAAAATTGTCTCCAAAGTTTTCACTGAAACATTTTTAATCATTGCACAGAGACATCAATACTGTGACATACTATGGAAAAGACTGCCAGGAGCTGTCCTGCACCGGGACGTGACGGGGGAAAGGGGCCCCTGATGGATAAGAATATACAGGCACTGGTCCGACACGATGTCAGTAAGAGAGACAGAAAGAGAGAGAGCACGCCCGTCAACATGGGGAATGTTGGGTTTGCAAGTTTCATCCTTACTCTGTTTGCTTTTGTGGTTTTTGTTGGTTTGCTTTGTTTTGTTTTTAAATGGCAAAGAAATTTAACCTCATCTATAGTCCTCCTTGGGATATTCTAACGTGACCAAATTCCCAAAGCCCATCCGCAGGCTCTCCATGTCAAACGTCTCAATCTCTCGCTCCTGCCTTTCCAACAGAAACTTGATCCTCTCGCTGCGTTCCTTCTGGAGGGCGGCGAGCTCCTCTTCGATCTGCAAGGAGCACAGTGAGCAGCCCCACAGCACAGCCCTGCCCCGTGTCCCCACAGCACGGCCCTGCCCCGTGTCCCCAGCACAGCCTGCCCCGTGTCCCCATAGCACAGCACAGCACAGCCCTGCCCCGTGTCCCCACAGCACGGCCCTGCCCCGTGTCCCCACAGCACAGCCCTGCCCCCTGTCCCCATAGCACAGCCCTGTGCCATGACACCTACCTTCTGCTCCAGGTGTGCCCTGCGCAGCGACACCCGCTGCTCCAGCTTCTGGAGTTCCCTTTCGTGTTGTGCTTCTGTCTGCATCTTAATTTTGCTCTGGTACGCGTTGAGCAGCTCCATCTCCTGCTGCAGTTGCAGTCTCAGGGCTTGGCATTCTGCTTCCTGGGCCTCGTCCAGCCGGAGCTGTGAGAGCATCGGGAAAACAACACTCAAACCCCCGCTGGGAATTCCTCTGCACACAAGTCACACACACTCCACTCCTCCTTCCCACAGCCACTGGTGTTGGTGGCAGAGGGAGAAAGCAGCAAAGGTTTCATGAGCAGCAGCTGCTCTGCTCACTCTGAGGCAGAGCCTCAGAAGATCCAATCCTAAAGCCCCCAGCACGTGAGGGGAGCAGGGGAAGGACGTGTGTTCCGCAGGACACTTACTCCAAGAGGGAAAGTGCCACCTGACGTGTTACTTAAACAGATTTTGTAATTCAGTGGCTGGACAAGTTCCCCCCAGGGTGCTGCCAGGCCCCAGAGCCCCCCAGCCCCCTGCACGTACTGCCTGCGAGGCCATCATCTCGTTGATGCTCTGCTCGTACTGCTCGGCCAGGATGGCGAGCTTCCGTGTCTGCTCATCCTTCAGGCTCTTCAGAATTGTCTTGTGCTCACTCTTTGGAGTTACTTCCAGCTGGTGATTCTTCAGTGCTTTGTACTGCTTAGTTTGCACTTTGCATGTGTCCTGGAACTGCTTTTTGATCTGCATTTCCATAGCCTGCCAAGGAAGGAACGACGTGAAGAGTGCGAAAGGCTTTGGGAATGGAGAGGTTGTGGTAGGTCCACATGGGTGGGGTGCTGGGAACCACAGCTCCCCTGTGTGTGCTTCCCACAGGGATTCAGCAGCAGCAGCAGCAGCTCAGGCCCTGCTGCAGCCTGGCCAGGAGCAGCACCCACTCAGCCCAGGGCACTTCCCTCTTCTGCCCCTGCTTCCTGCAGATCACCCAGCCCATCACACCTGCCTTCCAAAACATATTTGCTTTTCTGCAGCATCATTCCCCTTCCCTGTCCTTTCCCACCTCAACCTTGCACTAAGTGGAGGCTGCAGATCTGAGAACTAGCAAAGGTGTGACAGAATGACAACAATGTGCTTTCTCTCTGGTGACCAGTGACCCAGGGAATGGCTGGAGTTGTGTCAGGGAGGTATCAGGGAAAGGTTCTTCCCCGAGATGCAGCTGGGCACTGCCCAGGCTCCCCAGGGAATGGGCATGACCCTGAGGCTGCCAGAGCTCCAGGAGCATTGGGACACCTCTCCCAGGGACAGGGTAGGATTGTTGGGGTATCTGTGCAGGGCTGGGATTTGGACTGGATGATCCCTGTAGGACCCTTCCAACTCAGGATATTCCGTGATTCTGTGACACTGGGAGGAGGAAGAGAGAGCAGCTCGCAGGTCTGTAACCACACTGGGGTGTGCACAGAGCTCAGCACACATTCAGAGTGCTCTGTGTTCTCTGGGGACTGTGAAAGCACCACCAACCGCTCTCCTCATCACTGAACTGACACCAGCGAGGGCCTGAACAACACACAGCTTGTCAGAAACAAGTTCTGTAACACTTTGCTTAGGACTGGACTATTTTACCCAACAGCCTCAATCAGCACAGCACTTAAAAAACCCTCTGAAAGCTCCGGGCTATCCCAGCCCACAACTTCCCTTATCCAGAGCTGCTCTTTGCGAAGGGAGGGGATGCAAGGTAGAGCAGGGGGTGTGGAGAGCAGTGGTGCCATGGGTGGACAGAGGCTGGAGGAGGAGGAAGAAAAGCTTGCAGCACCTTCAGGTTCTTTGGTTGCTGCCGGAGCTCCATGAAATGCTTCCTGTGCAGCTCCCGCTCGCGCCGCTTGTTGTACTCCAGCTGGTTCTCGAGCTCGGTCTGGTGCTGCAGGCGGATGAGGTCCATGCGCAGCTTCTGCAGCGTGTGCAGCTGCCGGTACTCCAGCTCCCGCGTGGACTCGTCGTGCCGGATCAGCATCGCGTGCTCCATCTCCTTCTGCGTGCGCTTCTTGTTCAGCTCCTGCACACACACACACAGCTGAGCGGGAGCTGTGCGCACACACACACACACACACACCCACACACACCCACCCCTGAGCCGGAGCTGTGCACACACACACACACACACACACACACACACACACACACACACACCCACCCCTGAGCAGGAGCTGTGCACACACACACACACACACACACACACACACACAGCTGAGCGGGAGCTGTGCACACACACACACACACACACACACACCTGAGCAGGAGCTGTGCACACACACACACACACACACACACACACACACACCCCTGAGCAGGAGCTGTGCACACACACACACACACACACAGAGCTGAGCAGGAGCTGTGCACACAGACACACACACACACACACACACACACACAGCTGAGCAGGAGCTGTGCACACACACGCACACACCCCTGAGCAGGCAGCTCTGTTACAGGCTCCAGCTCCTCGGCCTGAGGGTCCTGCTCACTGCTCTACACGACTGCAGGCACTGCATGTGTCACAGGGACACAGCAACCCAGCAGCACATAGGGATGCTGAGTGACCACCTAGCGACCATCTGACCATCCATCCCTCCACCCATCCATCCACCCACCCATCCCCTGCTCCTCTGGCAGCTCTGGGATGGCCCCAGCAGTCCCCAGCAGGTGGCACCAGGACCCCACACAAGCCCTCTGTGCCTGCAGGAACTCTCAGCAGTTTTCAATGAACACATCAGGGTGCTCAGGTGACAGAACCAGGGCTCTTGTCTGGTTTAAATTCCCCTGTGCCCCTGGTGGGTTCTGGGAATGAGCTCTCCCCCATCACCTACTAGAGTGGCCAAAGCACAGGTCAGTGGCTCTAACACCACCTTGGGTGAGAAAATGAATTGTCCAGGTGGGATTTGGCCCACGGTGCAGCACTCAGGTGGAGCCTGAGGCTCAGAGGGTTTTGCAGTGTTCACCAAGAGCTCCTGCACAGGGTGTCCACAGTCTGGATAACCTTCCCTAAGCTACAAGGAAGGGGAAGACACCCGTTTTCTCCCTGATTACTGCAAATATTTGTGTTTCAAGGTGTCAGCCACATCCTGACTGCAGCTGTGCCCCTGCACAGAGTGCTGGTGCATCCCTGATCCAGGCTCAGGTTACAGCCTCAGCGCTGTGCTCCTGCTGCATCAGCCAGGCACAGCAGGGCTGCCCCAGCCCACACTGTGCCCAGCCCAGGGAGAGCCCAGTGCTGCCCCAGCCTAACGAGTTTCTGCAGCAGAAGCAAAAAAATGTAATTATTCTGAGCTGCTGCTCACATGTAGTCCTGTTGTAACGCTCAAACAGGAGCACCTGCAAACTTCAGCCCCTGGAGCTGCTACACCTGGGACAGGTTTGAGCTGAGAGGATGGGGAAGGAAACAGGGCCAGGGTTTCCCTCTGTCCTCTTGGCCCTAAAGGTGCAGCATATGTTTACATTTAAGCAAAACTCGACCCCTGACAGCCAAGTTTAAAAATGACATGTACTTGTGTGCCACAATGACTTCCCACTGGCACAAAGCAGGTGGGACACTGACCAGGCAGGCAGGGAGCTGTGCCTCCTGTGCCTTCATCCCAGGATAGCTCAGCCACACTGAGCTATCATTTCCACACCTGATTTCAGTTCACACAGCATAAACACACACAGTCATTCCACTTCCCTCAAACACTTTCCCATTTGCACAAAAACAACATCTGTGGTTAGTTAAAATATGGAAAACACATTTTGAAAGTGTTATTTACATTAGGTGATCCAAGTAGTTAGTACTGGCACATTTGAATTTGTAGAGATGTAATTTTCAGGGAATAAAAACTCAGATCCTTCTGAAAATTAGGTCTCTCATAAGAGTTTAAATGCAGGAGATCAGAGGTGTGTTCCTGGTTAAATGCCATGCTAGGTAACATAAGTCTGTTCTCATCCCTGCCACAGAGCTGACATGCTGTGATAAAGGTGCTCAAACCTGAGTTTTTGGAGTCAATCATTTTCAGGGTGCTTGGGTTGATAACTGGATCTCAGCAAAGCGGCTGAGCAGCCCCAGGTACATCTGAACCCAAGGGCAGCAAAGCTCTGAACAAGTACAAAATATACTGGAAAACCTGGGCGTAGCAGGCTAAGCACAACTGGAAATTTTTGACCACTCCTCATTCAGTTTTCACTAAAACATCCTCTCATCTGACAGTCTTTATCAAAAAATAACGCCAACGAAAAATTCAGATACTACAGTGATGGCCACAGCAACATCTCCAAGTGGGAACTGTTTCTCCAAAGGGGTGTTCGACCACAGGCAGCCTCCAGGCAAGGGGCAAAAACCAACGAGGGGAAGCAGGCTGTGCAAAGCTGCTCCTTGCCAATCCATATCCCCATCCCACAGCTCTCCCTGGCCCCCACCACAGCCCAAACTGGGGCAGGACCCCCAAAGCCAACACTCAGGAGCTGGGATGAGGCATCAGGCCCAGAGGAGGGGCCCACAGGGTGTTTCTGTCTGCAGTCAACACTGCCATCCCTCAACTGATCAAAGCAGCCACAGCTGCACGGAAAACCATTCCCCAAACCTTTTTTTCTTACATTTTTCTCAGCTCTATTTAGCAGCTAGAAACATGAAGACCTAACTTCAGCCAAGACACGAAGCTAAAGCAGTTAAAGAAGTGCTGGGAGAGGAAGTGAGGAGTGCCATACTTCCCGAATGTTCTGCTGCTCCATCTCGTGCCTCTTGATCATCGTTTTTCTCTTGAAGAAACGGCAGTTTTTGTCGTAGTAGAGTCTCTGCTGGCTGAGAAGCTGGGCCTCCTCTTCAGCCTGTGTGTGCTGCAGGTTCTCTTTGTGTTTGGATATCCTTTCTTGCTTCTCTTTCTTGGGCGTGCTGTGGTCCTCATTCATTTCCTGCAGGGTCAAAACAAGGCTTCCCTTAGCAGGACAGCAACACAGGGCTTGGGGACCTTCCTGGCTCCTCCTCTGCCATTCAGTTCATGAAAGGACACCAAAATCCCACTACAAAACCAACAGAACCACACCCACCACCTGGCCATGCTCAGCCCTGCTGCCTACAGCTGTACTGGGACCCACACCTAGAGCAGGAGAAAAAGTGGCCATTGAGCTCCTTGATATTCATTTTCTCACCTTTACCTTAACAGCAAATTGTTTTTGCAACGTGGTGGAGGCACCACTTAAATAATGCATTTTAGCACAGACAAGCTACATATGAAGTTACTTCTCTTCCTAATTTATGTAAGTGATCATAGAGCTTTTAGTCAAGGGACATTGAATGGCTGCTCTGATTACTTGAAAAAAAAAACAAACCAGATACAGATGAGGAGAAAGGGGAAGAAGAACTCTCTGTGAAGTCCCATTTTCCCTCATCACCCTTAGTTTCAAAGATTCTGCTCTACAGCAAATTGTGAAGGCACCTGTAGCCACCCTCACAAATTATTCTGGAAATGCTGCCAGATGCTCCCAGTTCCTGAAAATTTACTTGCTGAGAATCCAAATTTGCTTTCAAGCCTGACAGTATCCCTTAAACCCCTGGGCTGGTCCAGGTTTATCAAAACCAAAGACTGGTTCATGTCCATTCCACACCCCTTCAGCCCCAAAAATGAGGGTTTCTTGCCTCTTTAATCTTTTCCTTGCAAAGCTTGTATTGTTTCTTCTGACTTTCTAAAAAGGTCGCCAGGTCTTTCTTTTGCTGAGCCAAAATCTGTTGCTGGAATCTCTTTTCATCTGCTGCAGCTGCCTTTGCCTGCAATGTACAGAGAGGGGAAAAAATAACAATAATAAAAGAAAGGTGAGCGAGGAGGTGCAGAACCCAGCACAAATCAGTGTTGTGGTTTTTAGTCATTCTGGTGACTGTGCTAGACAAAGCCATGAGCCCTCAGCCACAGAAAGCTGCTCACACAGACAATGCTCACAGAAGTCTGAGGGCTTCCTTGCGCTTCTTAGCTCCCCATCAAAGCACCCCAGAGGAACAACCATACAGTTTATTATGTGGATTAATGTGCTGGTTTTTAGACTGAGTGACAGCTTTGTCACCCCCCAGCTGAGGCAAAGCTCCCACCGAGGTCCCCACAGCCCCTTTTGTGCAGCTGTGGCACTGGTGGATGCCAACAGAGCCATCAGCCAGAAGGTGACTCAAGGCTGCTTCACCAGGGAGTACAAGGTCACAGAATCACTGGGCTGGAAGAGACCTTTAAGATCATTGAGTCCAACCCCTGCCCTAACACCTCAACTAAACCATGGCACTCAGTGCCACATCCAGTCTTTTTTGAAACACATCCAGGGATGGTGACTCCACCGCCTCCCTGGGTATTTCAGTACTTTATCACCCTTTCTATAAAAAGCTTTTCCCTAACATCCAACCTAAATTTCCCTTGGCACAGCTGAAGGCTGTGCCCTCTCATTCTGCACCTCAGACCATGGGTTAGAGCAGCAACTCCCACAGCCCCCCTTGGAGACCTGCAATCTCCTGTCCCTCAGATCCTGCCTGCTCACCTCCTTCTCCATCACAGCCACCTGCTTCTTGGCCAGCTTCTCCAGCTCAATGGACGAGTTGTTGGCGTGAGTCTCCACCTCCTTCTGCAGCTTGAGGCGGTGCTCGTCCATCTCGGCCTTCAACTTGTTCTCCAGGGCGATCAGCTGCTTCTGGTGCTGGCGCCGCATCCGCTTATATCCTGACATCTGTTCCCGCAGCTCGTTCTCCTGCTCATGCTCATGGATCTGTCTTGTAACCTGGGGCAGGAACAGGCCAACAACTGCTCCATGCACTGCTTCCACTCAAGCTGCTGCCACGCTGGCTGCTCAAGGGAAGCCAAGCCCTGCTCTGAGGAATCGGTCAGGGTTTTGGAGGTGCTGCTGTTCAATTTCACAATGCCACGAGGCTTCTCTCTCCCAAATTTTAGCCCCCATCTTTTCCTGAGACTTTAATGTGCAACACACTTTTCCGTGACACAGCAGAAAATGCCATATTACAAATAAAGGAAGGGACAGGTTACTTATCACTCCAGGACACACTGGAGGGGATCTGGAAACAAAGGTGGCTGATGGACAACATTCTTCAGACACAGGGGACAACCTTACTCAGACACAGGACTCAGATCCTGAGGGTGGCATGGACTGCCAAGATGCAGCCAGAACCCTCCACAAGCCACCCATTCTTTCCTTCCTCCTCAAGACACCCCCATGCCAATTCAATCCCTCAACATCTATTTTCTGCTACGAGAAGCCTCCTTCAACATTTCCCCTTAAAATTCAAGATGATGGCAGACTGAGCTTGCTCCTTCCCAGAATTGAAAGTTTTCTAACAAGGGAACACTGTTCTGGAACTGTGTGCTCTTAACAAGATTGATCAGATGGTCTAAGCAGATTTTAAACTCTGCTCAGCTGAAACAAACTCACAAGTTCCACATTCATTTCCATGCCCAAGTGTATCCATGTGAAAGGAAGAAAAAAAAAAAACCCAACAGGCTGTGCCAAAAATTTTCAGAAGAAAATGCAAATGGTGATGCTTCCATTTCAGAAGAAGAAATGTGTCCAAGACTGGCTTTTATTGTTTTAAAGGCAGTCCACTTATGAAGATCTGCTGATCATTTATACGACCTGAGAACCAAAAACTTGTGTGGAACTGCAGCTCCTGATTCTGTGCAAGAGAATCTTTGCTTTCACATTTAAGTGTGAAGAGCTGTCCTTTGAAGGTGATCACTGAAGCTTTAAGAACCAAGAGTCCCTCCTGCAGCCTGCAAGAGCCCAGCCTTCCTGATGGATTCACAGCAGCCCAAAAACTGGCCCCTACCTCAGCACTGCTGCCATTTGAAGGCAGTTTTGTGGAGATTTCTGAAGTTCACACATCGGATGGGATACACCTACAGACCTGGGAAGGTTCAGGTTCAACAGCAGAGCAGCTGCTTTAAGGAGCTGCCATCCCAGTGCACTTGCTGGCTGCAGGGCTGGGAGGTGACAGGAAACCATGGCCAAGCCAGAGCTCCAAAATCAACAGATGAACACCCTGACTGAGGTCACCAAGGCAGGCAGCAAGTGCCACCTGTCTCAGTTCAAATGACTCCCAACACTAGGGAGGAGTGTGGACAGGAATGTAGGAAGAGCCTCCCAAAGACTGCCTGACCATAGCACAGTCAGACTGGGGCTGATCACTTCAGTGAGGCTGAGAATCCACCACGAGGTAATGATGCACAAACCTCTTCCTTCCTACAAGAAATTTCAGAATGTCACTTTGGAGTAGGCTGGATTAAACACACACCTCAGCAAGTGGTGTAACAGAGCAGCCTGTAAATGCCTGAGACCCAAACAGATCTAAGGCAGCCACAGGAGTGTGGGGGATTGTAGGAATGACCACAGAAACCCAAACACTGTGTGAGCCCTGTGCTCTGCCACAGTTCAAAAAGCTTCTGGCTTTTCCAAGAGTACCCAGGACAGCCAAATGTGGAAGAAGTTGGGAAGTGTTTGTAGGAAATTGAACATTTCAGTCAACTTCAGCAAGAATAAGATCTCTGCCAGAAGCTTCCAGGTAAGGAAGATTTCTCTGAGAATCCAGATTAATGATAAGAGACAGATTCCAGGTAAGACAGGCAGACCCCCAACACTTCACAAGTTGTCGTGGCATTGACAACATTCAGTGACATCCAGCTGGGAGAGAACAGCCTTGGTCAGGCACTTGAAGAGAAATGGAGATCTGGGAGCCACCAGCAGTACAAGATTTTCTAGGATGTGCTATTTTTGGGGCCCAGCCCTTTTGTGAGCAATGGGATGTTCTGCACGGCACGCTCCGTTCCAGACCTTGGCAGAACAAAGCAAACAGCAAGAGCCTAAGAAAAATCATGGATCGAAGGATCTTCCAGCAACTTTGCCAGTCTGCTCTGGCCTGATCTCTAATGAGATGTAGAATGTGCACTTGTTTTATTTACAGCAAAACTCATTAACTTTTATCCTTGTTTTTTCCCCTGCTCCTCTGCACCCCATTTCCAATTTTGCTCAGCTTTATCATGACAAGAATTCCATCTGGGAAAGATTTCCCATGAAATCTAGGATATTTATCCCTAACAATGGGATGCAATTGCTAATTACAAGCCTAGCTGATAAAGCCTTCCAGTCACAACAGAAGATGAGACATTAAAAAGTCAGAAGAAAACAAAAGCAGTGTCTCATCCTAAAGATGAGAGAGGAGAGCAGCAGACTTGGTGGACACCTCATGGATTTAATGCCTGTATTCAGCAAGCTCATGATAAAGACTTCATTTATCACCATAATCTCCAGTCAAGTCCAACACTCCACAGGACAGTCCTCAAAGACAAAGTCTGCACATGGTGATCTCAGGGATGGGAGAATGTGGAAGAAATGAACATTAGTGACTGAACATGCCCAGTTCAGAACCAGAGAAGTCCTTCAGACTATGAATGAATAAAGGATTATGGTTTTAAAGACTAAACCCCTAATGAATGAACAGCACCAGCAACCATTTTAACAAGAAAATTTGGGGATGTTTCAGTGATCACCTTTCTGGTGTTCTTAGACAAAGACTCTTGGAACTCCATGAGCAATTTGGAATATCCTGAGTGGGAAGGACCCTGCAAGGATCATGGAGTCCAACCCCTGTCCCTGCACAGACACCCCAACAACCCCACCCTGTGCATCCCTGGGAGAGGTGTCCCAATGCTCCTGGAGCTCTGGCAGCCCTGGGGAGCCTGGGCAGTGCCAGCACCCTCTGCAGGAAGAATCTTCCCTGAAATCCACCCTAAACCTCCCTGACACAGCTCCAGCCCTTCCCTGGGTCCTGTCCCTGGTCACACAGAGCAGAGATTGAAGCTGCCTCTCAGGAAGAAATCCACAAACATAACCCCATGATAACAGATTATCATGAGGCAAAAGGTGATAACTACAAAATTTGTTCTCCACATAACCAGGAAATGCCAGGATCTTTCACACCAGAAATCTCCCTGCAGCACACAACAATCAACCAGGCCACCAGGAGAACCAAAAACCTGTATAAACCAGAACAGCTTTTATTAAAGTATGACATTTTCTCAGTTTCTTATCTCTCTGCATCTTTGGCACACACACACAACTGAGAACAGAGATGTATTTTCCAACCTACTCCCACAGGCAGTTCATTTGCCATAAAATCCAAACTTACTTTCACCCCTCCAAGATTTTAGCTTTATGTAAGGAAGTTGAGCTCACAGCTTCTCCTCCAAACCAGCAGCTGTTTAGAGTTCCCTCTCCTACACTGTTTATCCAAAATACTGCACCTCCTCCTAAAGGACAGGAATTCTCACCTCTTGATAACCAAAATTCCAAGCCCCTCTGTGCTGGAGGAAGCAGAGCTCTGAGCAAAAAGCTGCCAGCTGCTTCTCACAGCAAGACGGGACGAGAAAAAGTCCAAATTTTAGAGGAAAGGTCTACAAAAGCAGCATCCAGATGAGTTCATTGGGAGAAACTCAACCCTCTGGAATAAAACATCAATGCTTCAGCAGAAGAGGGTGCAAGGGAACAGCTCCATGTGAAGGTATCTGGTTCTGGAGTCAGGCTGCCCTGGTGCCATTTTCCTGCTCACATGGACACAGACACTTGGCTCTGCAGGCCCTGGATGAGATGACATCATTCTTTTGCTGGCATTTGGATTTCAAAGAGAACACCAAGGCCTTTGATAGAGTCCTCACTGTCTGAACTTTCTATGAAATGAGATGTCACAGATGTGAGGGAGGAATTCTTGCCCATGAGGGTGGGCAGGCCCTGGCACAGGTGCCCAGAGAAGCTGTGGCTGCCCCTGGATCTCTGGAAATGTCCAAGGCCAGGCTGGACAGAGCTTGGAGCAACCTGGGATAGTGGAAGGTGTCCCTGGCCATGGCAAGGGTGGAATGAGATGAGCTTTAAGATCCTTTCCAACCCAACCCATTCTGAGATTCTATGAAGTTTTAACTACTTGATCATTGCCTTTGAAAACTGTAAAAGCAGCTGTTGAGGAGATGCACGAGGCAGGGGGGACCTAAGGGGTCAAGCTTGAAAGACACCCAGAAGTGCAGATCAATGCATCTCTGGAGAGACTCAAAAAACAGCTTTCCTTGAAAACATGGAGAGGTGTAGTCTCATCAACATGCAGAACCTCTGCCCTTCTTTTCAAACAACAGCTTGCTGAGCTTCAAGAGATTTCTGGCTGTAACTTTTAATTTATGGATCACTGATAATCTGTGAAATAATATGGAGATGTAGGTGTCTGGTCTCCATTTCAGATGGCAACTTTTACTCCAACAGCAGAAATATGCAGGGTATTTCCCATCACTGTCCCAGTTGAGTGATGGTTACTGTTACCACCCAAAACTGATTAAAGACAGAAGTGTTCCAGGAAAAAAATGACTGCTAAAATTGCTGATTGAATTATGACCGAAGTTAAGCTCCTTCATCTTTCTTACCTACATTTGCTCATTTTCATTATTTTCTTTAATCTGAGCAATATTAAAGCACTACTGCAAGACTCAAAAGGGGATATCCACAGCCTGTTTCTTTGTGGATAGTTCACCTGACTGTTTTCTCTGGAGGTCTGTCCAGTTCCCTTCATATTCACATGATGCTTCTGCAGAGTAGCAGGGCAAGGGAATCACTCTTCAAACCACTGCGTCACCCAGAGTGTTCAGATGTCTAATGTAAGTTCCTCTGTGACCTCTGCACTCCCTGAAACTGCTTCAGCTTGTTTTTGGAAAGAGATCCAACCTGTAGGTTGGATTCCTTTTAGGAATGCCAGCCTTGCCTCCATCTGCAATATCCTGAGCTATGGGGAGAAGAGCAAGGACTTGAGGGCCCCAGATCCTGGACTGCACCAGCAAGAACAGCTGTGGAGTGACCAGCCCAGACTTGGTGCTTTTCTTCTAAAAACACTGCCCTGGTCTCATGTTTGGGGGTGGTTTTCAGCAAATTCCATAAAAGGAAGTTTTTACACTCAAATAGCATCCCATATTATTGAATCTGGGGCCAGAACCCCAGTTTTTGATTCTCTGCAACACAGGCCACCTGATGCTCCCAACTGCACAACCCTTCTGTGCCCAGGCAGATGTTCCCAGCTGCTGAGAAATGGGCAGCAGCCAAGATGGAGGGAACCATCAAAGTCTGCTGGTTTGCTTTTCAACCACTGAGCACCCATTCACACAGGAAAAATCTTTTCCAGCTGCCATTGAGAGTTAAATTAACATGGAGAGATGAATAAAGCCTGAATTTCTGGGTTTGCACTACAAATTCAGGCACGTTCAGCTCTTTCTCCCTGTACCATCTCCATGACTGATCTTGCCCTCCCCAGAAATACTGGACAGGGAAGCAGGAAGAAGCTCTCCTTTGGCCAGAGGAGCAGCAGCATCCAGCACCTCTCCTCACTGACATCTCCCAGGCACTGAAGAGTGACAGTTATAAAAAGTGCTCCAACACAAGCACTGGCACCCAGATTCTGTGTAATAGGTTTACACTTTTATTGTTTCCCCCTAGATTTCCATTTTGGAACATGAAGAGGTGATGGAACATGAATGGAAGGTTACTAAAGGGAAAGCTCTACACTGGGAAGGGGTGTTGTGCATGGTGGGGACAATCAATGCAACAACAGAGCATGTGCCACAGAAAACCCAAAAAAGAGAAGCTCTCCAAAAAGCTTTCCATCTTCCCCACCCAAAATTAATTTTATCTTTTTCATCTCTTGGTCATTGAAGCAGAGGGATTCAGCAAATCCATGTAAGTAAGGAATTAAGGCAGACACAATCCCAGCCCCACAGCAGGCTGCCATGGGATTTAGGAGTGACCTTGGGATATCAGCTGCCTTCCCCAGAGCTCAGGGATCTGGGAATACCTCACAGCCCATGTTTTCAATAGCTGCCAATGTGGCCTGGCAATGCAATCCCTTCGAGCCACCCAAGTAGCCCAGGGGTGACATTTCCAAGGAAGACACAAGTTCTGGGCTCTGCTGCTGAAGGCAGGCCACAAGGTGCAGCAGCTTTGCACAGGGAGTAAAAGAACATGAATATATTCATCACACATATCAATTTATCAATGAAATTGTATGTCTGGAGTATGATACATGAGTCATTCATCATTTCTGCCCTCCAGCCAACCTAACTGGGTCCTACTTTCATCTGCTCACTGCAGGCAGTAGAAGAGCTGGCACTACACTGGGTGTAAACACACACACACAAAAAAAGGAAAAATTTCCCGGGCAGAGGGTCTCCAAGAGAGCAGGGATCCTGCCCTGTCAGGTGTGCTGCATGAAGTCCTTTAACACACACATTTCTAGGTCACTCTAAACTGAGGGGAGCAGAGGACACCAGCGTGGGGGGCACTCAGGGTATGGGCACCCAGAAATACACCTGCAAAAGATGGGATTCAGATACTCCCAGGAAGCATCTGGGCAGAAACCTGAAAGCCACAGCATCATTTTAGGTTTTAACAGCAGCAGCAGCAGCAACAATCACACAGAAAAATGTGGGCTGCTGGCACTGCTGCTGCAGCTTCCCTCCAGCCACAACCTTCAGCTGTGGTCACACACACACACCCCCTGTGCATGCAGGAATGGGAAGCGATTCTGGGGATGCAGAAATGGTGGTGTGGAAGGAGAAGCCCCATGGTGGAGGCAGGAGAAGCGGGAAGGGGAGGGCTCGCTGGTGTCATTTCGGGGTTGGTCCAGGATGATGTCATAGCACTGAGCAAGTGCCATGGCCAAACCGTGGGGACTTTCTAACGCTCCCCGTCCATCTGACCTCTAATACCAGCGGGCTGAAATATTTAACAGCACATTCATTTTCCCTCTGAAGGGCCATTTTTCACTGCTTTCCCTGGAAAAGGCTGCTCCCAGCCCGGTGGATGCGGGGTGGGGGAGGCGGCACACGGCACACAACTAACTCTTCCGGCACACACCCCTTTCCCTACTACAAAGGCATCCACAGCAATCACATTTGCAATAGTACAAATCTTGATGGATTCATCCCATCCCCCTCCCCTTTGTAAGCCCACAGCCCGCTGTAAACCCTCTCTCTATCTTATCGCAGCCCAGCCATCCTTCTAAGGGATCAGGCTGGAAAATGCAGGCGCTGTACAGTGGCTTGAAATAAATGAATGAATGAAAAAAAAAAAAAAGGAAAAAAATCCAAGCAGCAGCTCAGGGCGGGCAGCAGCGATCTTATTGTTCCCAAAGCCACCTGCATCTGCATCTCCACGGCGTTCCAGCAGCTCTCACACACCTCACACACACTTTATGCACATGCAGATAAATATATTAACAAAAGGGACATGTGGGAAATGGAGGAGGAAGGGGGAATGAGATGATATTGACTTCACCCAGGAAGGTGGGTTATCTCACCCTGGAAATGCACAGAGAAATTAACCACATTTCACATTTACATCTCACACACACACACACAGAGAGGTAAAATCCCTTTCGGTGCAATATCCAGTTGCTATGCCAACAGCACCAACAGCACGGGAGGCGATGGCAGCGAGGGGCCGCGAGCGGGTGGGATGCGGCGGGGTGGGGTGGGGTGGGATGGGGGCTCTTACCAAAGATGCTGATTTGATTGTGGCAAAGCGCTCTCGGTTCCGGTAGTGGAGGGCCTGATTCTGCACTGACTGGGTAGGCCGCACCTCAGGCCTGCGATCCCTGTGGCCCACCTCATCCCTTATAAATACATGATCCTGCAGAAATGGATAAAAACAAGGAGAAAGTCCGGCTGTGCTCTTCCCGCGGCGGCTGCCTCTCTCTCACCCCTCTGTCTGCACAAGCGCGGCTGTAGGAGAGGCATAGTTCAGCTCTGCTTAGCCCCGGCAGCTCCCACCGTACAAAATGAATAAGCAACACATTGCAGCTCGGCTCGGCGCGTCAGCTGATCGCTAGCAGGATGCCTCCGAATCCCTGGATCGGGCTGCCTTTTTTTTTTTTTTTAAAATCTCCTTTTTTTTTTTTTTTAAACCTCCAGTATTACATATGTGTCAGAAAAAAGCGAGCCGGGAGCAGAAAGCAGAGCAGGGCGATCGGAGTCCTCGGGAAGGTCGGGTTCAAGCACTGCAACCCAGCGATCCTGGTGAAAACGTGATTCCCATGTCTAGGCACGGCGATCCTGTTCCCTTTTAACACCACAGCAACATCCTGCCTCATTCCCTTTGCCGAGCCGTGTGTCCTCGATGGGGTTTCTTTGTCCCTCGTTTGCTATCTGCTGTGGGGGACGAGCATCCTGCCTAAATCCACAGCAGGCTGGAGAGGACCAGGAAAGCCTCCGTGACCACTCAGGGATCCTGCTTTCCAGTCATGATCCTGCACAGTTCTAGCACTTTATCTCCACCGCCCACAAAGGATTTTTTTTTTTTTTTTTTTTTTTTCCTTTTTAAAGCAACAGCTCCCAGGTTTTAGCAGGAATGGTTCCCGGTGCAGCTTCCCTCCTGCTCCCTGGTAAGGCTTTGTCAGGAGCAGCTGTGCCTTTCCCAAACAGCGTGGGCAAATTTGGGAGTGGAACAAAGCTCCAGGAGAAACCCTCCTCAGAAATGCCAGCAAAAAACCACATCACCACGATTTTCCCAATTGGAATGGTGGCTGCCAAAAGTCAGCAGACCTGCAGGCTGCACCTTGGGGATGGAGCAGCCCTTGGACACCTGGCACAGCCCGGCAGCCTCAGCTCTGCAGGGCCACACTGTCACCCACCACGGTGTCATGACTCCCATCCTCAACCTCCAGCTCCTAAAGCCTCACAGGAAGACTGAGATTCTTCCTGAATTATATCAAGTTCTCTGGGGTGTAAAAAAAAGGCTGCCAGTGCCTAGAAAGCCCTGGCAAGGAAGAGCTGCCCCCATGAGCAGGAGCAGCTCTGCTACCCTGCCACGGCCTGGCACACACCAGGAAGGTCAGAGAGCCCCACCAGAAAGCAGCCACCATGGAATGGTGTCTCCATCAGGACACTGCTGTCATCCCCATGCTCCTTTCCCACCCACAGACATCTGGTCTTCCCCTCTGCTGGCCTCCATTTCCAGCTGCTTCTCACCCAGACCCACACACTCAGCCCTTTTCAACAGGATTCTGGAAATGAGTTCAAGCAAAAGCCAATTAGGTGCAGAAATGCTGATATTAAGAGCTGAACACGACAATGATTAAAAGCAAAACCTTTCCTTATCCTTCCTTTTGAGTGTTCCCAGTCCATGCTCACCTTTCCCTCGCCTCTGCACAGTGCCCAAGGCCACCACAGAGCCAAGGCTGCACCAGCTCCTCTACACCCACACAAGGGACACAGAAAGAGCCAAAACAGCTAAACAGGACAGTCCTCCATAGAGATATGGAGTGTCACAAGAAGTTGCAAATTTCATTTTATATTGGTCATCCTTATACTGGGCATTTGTTGCACTGTCTGACAAGAAAGGCTGTGAGACCACAAGAGAAATCACTGAGAATTGGGCTGATCTCAGATTTTCAACATGTGCACCTTGGTGAGATGGGCAGGGCTCTTGGACTCGCCCACATTGCTGAGAAAGGCAGATCTGAGGCTCTAGAACAGCCATCCCCAAAAAATCCTGGTTAAACATTTGAAGTCCAACAGCACCACTCAGTTTAACTCAGTTTGATTCATGGCCCCACCAGAGGGATCTCAAACCCTGTAGTGAAAAATCTACACCAGACTCACCCACCTGAAGCACAGAGGAAACAACAGCACACAGGAGCTACCAGTGCTGTACTCCAGCCATGAAATGAAGGTGGGGACAGGACAAATGTCACCCCTGGTCACACACACAGAGCCTGCAGCAGCACCTGAGAGTGCACAGGGCTCCCAAAGCTTGCTGAGCAACACCTCAACCCCTGCATCACCCTCCTCCTCTCCATTACGTTGGTATGGCAGGGGCAATAGGAAATATTAAATCCAGAGAAGCTGCACATCACTGTAAAAAATCACAACTTCTTAAATTGGCATTAAGACTTTTCACAATGCTCCAAAACACCACCTAAAATAATGAGTTTAAGTTGCAGTTGCTTTTTATGCTGGAAAATTAATCTCTGATTTACTTTTTGTTATCCAAGAGGTAGAATTTTAGAGGGCAGAGTGTCACCCTGGCTTTGTTTCATGGGATCTCTGGTTACCTCAGGGCACATGAGAAGCTCAGAGCAGAATTAAACTGCCCCTCAGGAATGTGAATTAACCACATTCTGCATTTCAAACTCAGCTGGGCAAGGAATGGGAAAATTCCTTTGCAACTGAGCAAGCCAAAGGACCAATTTCAAGGAGACAAAAAACCCAGTGGGTTGTCTTTGGCACCCCATAATCTGAGATCTGAGCATTCTGCCCCCACCAACTCTCAGCTAAGCTCAGGGAACCTTCACAGGCATAACATTTTATTGGAAAGCTGTCCCACTACCAAAATTAAAACCACCTGGCACGAAGAGTTACCAAATCTAACAGGTTCCACTGCCCAGGGATAGCTGGTAAGAGAAATGAACCTGTGAGTAGCCACATCTCCACCAGCCTTCCTCAGATGAGGTGACTGATGGCACAGACAAACATCTTCCTACAAACCCAGAAAAACAGAATTTTGCTACTTCTATTTTAAAACAAATTCTTCTCCCAAAAACTTGCTAAGAGATACTGCAGTTGCAACTGTTGGCACAGATAAGGAAATTTTGTTTCCAGCTTTAACCTTCAGATGTGTGGGAAACGAAGACCCAAAATTTGAGGTCAGCTCAAAACTCACCAAGTTTGGGTCAGGGTACCACTCAGCCCCAAATTTGCATTTCAAAACCTAGTTTGTTTTTAAAGTAATGTATCTTCTGTATACACTTTATTTTCCACCCGTTTTCTGTGGTTTTTTGCAATATTTGCATTAAGGATGCACCTTTGGGCATGCTCAGCTCACAACTCACTCATTAAAATCCCTTTATTCAGGGCCAACAACCCAGAAATCTTCAATCTCCTACTCAAGGAATAATTTGTTCTCCTGACTGTATCATCCACATAAAACAAAGGAGGGGATTTGGCTGGGACATTGCCAGGACAAAACCTTTCTCAAATATTCCCACAGCATTCTCTGACCAGAACTGGTGGAGCTTCCAGTGCCTCAAGTGGTGCTTCCAGCTGGATCTGAAAGGCTGCTCCTGGTGAACTGTCCAAGCACCTCACAATGAGTTTGTGTCAAACCCCGAGTTCAAAACCCACTATAGAGTGGATTTTGCTCTGAGTCCCATCTCAGTTCTGCCACACACTGTCTTTTCATCCTTCTCCACACTGAAAAAAGGGCTTTACCATCCAAATTCTGCTCAGCCCAAAGCTGGGAAACCTCCACCTTCTCCTCAGGAGGAGCACTCCATTCCACACTGGGGTTTTTGGCTGTGCACACCAAACAAAACCTCCACAGACACAGGAGGACTCATTAACTGTGAGGGCTGCCAGTCTCCTACACAAACAGGAAAGGCAATTTCCAAGCCACACAAGGACTTCTATGGAATTGCAGCAAATCCCTGCTTTCCAGGAATTTAAAGAGCAAGGAAAACAGCAGTGGGGCACCGTTTGTCCGAACACCCTGCATTAAGTGCTTCGACAACGGACAGAGCTTTAAGCTCTCTCCATGCACAAAATTCCCCACAAATGCTGAACTTAATTGGAGCAGCAACAGGAGATGTGCACAGGTTAATTCACAGGATCTGGGAAGTCACTCAAGTTGCAGCAGTTACTGCAGTTACTTTATTATTATAGACATTGGGTGAGAATTTGTGATGATCAACTACAAACATCCTCTTTTCCATCTTTTTGTTATAAACCAGATTTTCATCACAAGATTTCCCTGGCATTTTACTGCCCAAGTTTTAGAAAGCACTGATGATTTTAAGATTGAAGCAAGAAACAGCAACAACTGAGTACTGCAGTTGAATAAAACCAATATTGTACTGGCTTTTTGTTTAGATTAAAAGATTACAACATATTATTATAGTTTTGTGGAAATAAAATAATAATAGATTCATTGAGGACAATGAAATAATATTTCTGGGAAGCCACCTGTGCCCACATTGCCATTTACCAGCAGCTGAACAAAGCAGGTGCCAAAACATCGCTGATGCACCAGCTGATGCCTATACTCACTTTATTGTCTTACTCTGGGAGCCAAAAATCTTTATCCTCATTTTTAAGATGAATTAATTGATATTTATCTGATTTTAAAATCTGGGTTATGTGTCTTTGAAGCACAATGTATTGGGAGTTTAACTCCCTGCCCCGTTTTGTCATTTTTAGGGGATCTCAGGTACAATTGGGTTTTTATCAGAGCTGTCACTTACTCTTCAGCTCTCAACCTGTGCACCTGAAGAACTCCTGAAGGGAGATGGATGTGAGAATGTGCAACAATAGGCAAGATGAACCTTGCATGGAGTAGCAGAGCTATTTATTGTATTCAGAAGTGACTCAGAGTTCTTACACTGAACACTTACACCAACCTGCAACCTGCAGAAGGGCAAGGAAAACCTCCTCATCCAAGCCAGACATCTGAATTTCCTGAAAAGAATATGCTGGTGATTAAGGTGTCCTCTTGAGGGAGCAGGGTTTGATTCCAAGGATGGGCTTCCTGCCTGAGCAGCTCACATGATTGCCATTTTTTTCCTCCCAGCAGTTCAGGACAGCTATAAACTAAATAACACAAAAAGCTCCACATTCAATTATGGCTGGTTATTATCTCCAATCTTTTATTCCTGTTCAGTGATTTTTCTTCCAGCCTAACCAGTGTACTCTGACAGGTGGGAGTCACCTTAGTTCCAAGCACAGGTTTAAAACCATGGAGCTCTGCTGTGTTGTGGAAGGGATAAGGCTGTGCCTGTTTTCCACAGAAGGATTCAATCCCAAATGCAGCAAACCCCAAGCACCTTGGCTGCCATGAACTAGCATAGCCAGTGACAATTAACCAGATCAGAACAGGTCATTTCACTTACCCTGTGACCACAAAACATTTTTGGAAGTTACAGCCAACTAGCAGCTGTTAAAAAAAAGAAAGAAAATGAGTTGTTTACAAGTGCTTTTACTCCATCAGCCTCTTCCCCAAGCCTCAGGGTTGCTGGTCATGGGACAGATGCCAGGAGTGCACCTTGGAGATGCCTGAGGCTTCTCCAGCCCAGCAGCACCCAGGGATGGGCTGCTCCTCATTTCCTCCAGGCCAAGGCCACCCCAGCCTGGCTCTGCACAGCTGGCAGCAGCTGGAAGCACTGAAGGCTGAGAACTTCATCTCACAGTACCACACACTCCTCCATCCTGCATTTCACTCACATGGGACATTCTGGGGCTGTGGCCCAAAACACCAAAGGGTGACACTTTAGACCTTTGAGCCATAGAAAACACCAACACTCCATTCTGCCATCCTGGACCTTGCCACTATCTGGAGGTTGTTAATTAACACGTTTGAGGAATACCACAATTTTACACAACACTTCTGACTTTATCCATGTCAAAACCATCTTGTATGTGACCCTATACTCACAAAATGCTACTTATGTTCATCAGTATTTTCTTTTCAGCCTTTAAAGGTTGATTAAAATCAAAACAAGAACTTAAATTAAACTGGAACCCCAGGTTCTTCTCATTGTGTTTATGAGGGGCTCAGAGTGATACCCAAAACTCAGCTTCATCCCAGTTTCCAGAAACACAGTTAGAGCACAAAGACAAACTGAAATCCTGGCAGAACAAGGAACTCTACCTTGAAAATAAAGTAGGATGTATGTGGATATGACCCCTCCCCAAAAGGTCCAGCTCCAATTTTATACTCTTCACATATATTAATACACATATGAAACAGTTTTCCATTCAAAACTGCATTCCCCAAAGTAACAAAGAATTTTAAAAAGAGTGTACTAAATTAAAACAATATATTTACAGACTAGAACATTTTCCAGTGGAGAAGGAATCTAGTCCAAGAATCAGCAGACTTAGCCAATCATTAGCAGTTTTGTGAAGACCATCAGTGCAAACCTGGGCTTTCTGCTCCCAAAATTACCCTAAAACACCTGTGTTAAGTGATCTAGAGGTGATTTCTATTATAATACTTCAGTTGAAAGTGTGCAAGACACCCTGGGTTTTTTTTCAAACCAGATAAAAACTTCCATGTGGTGTCCTGTTTGTGCACCCTACTCAACTGAACAGCTACACACAAATCTAGGAGGACTGAATTTACAACATCAGAAATCCTGCATTTGTACTTCACAAGTGTCATACAACCACTATAAAACATAATACTAGTCTTAAAACAAGCAGGAAGTCTACTCCTTTCACAAATGCCATTTGTGTCTGGTGGGGGCAGCTCATGTTTTGTTTTTATCAACTGTAACAACTCTGAGCAGCCATTATAACCCATTAATTCTGTGTAAATCAGTCCCTCAAACTTCATTTTAATGCACCAGTAAATATGGCTATTTAACAACATGAAATTAAAGTCAACACACATTCTGAAAGCCTATACAAAATAAGAGAGAGCTCCAATCATAACCACCCAGAACATCCATCAGGGGCACTGCTCCTCACTCAGGACAGTTCCATGGGCTGGCATTTGGTACCTAACACATTAATTTCTCCTTTCTGAACAAACAATCTTCTCTAAAGATGCTGTCAAGAGTTTTTAGGAAAGAGGCAAATCTCTAAAACCTTTGCAACTTCCCTGCCAGTATCTTTAAATATGTAAGACCAGGTTTTGTTGAAGACAAAAATTTTCAATAGTTCTTAATATTCAATGACACAAACCCTGCACTTCAGGAGGAAAAACTGCTTCCAAATATTTAGTTAGTTACAACCAAGCTTTACTGTAACCTTACAAACAAGAAATTCATACTTTTCATGCTGCTGCAATGTTTTAGCTCCTCTGGCAAAAAACAAATGTACACTTTGAAGTTTCTTGCATATGAAACCAACACAACCAACCTACATTTTGCTGCCCACTAGCAAATGACACTGCTAAGGCCAAGCCAAAATTATTTCGGTCAGACAAACAGTGGAGATGAGATGCTGGCTTACAGCTAGACAACCTTAGCTCGATATCCAGCCCTAAGAAAATGAAAGGCAACAGATCACAGCATGCAGCAAAGGAGCAGGAAAGCATCGAGTGGAGCTTGACTCCAAACATACCTCGTGGGAAGGGTCCAAAGTTCTGCACACTTCCACTCCTCACAGGGGAAATCCAAGTGCAGGCAGGTTTTAATCACACACTGAGCCTGGCAGAGGGTTAGCCTGGCTGCCAGGAGCAGCACAGAGCACAGGGCAGGCATTCCCAAGGAAACAAGGACGGCCCAAGCACAGAGAAGGGGTGCACATGCAGGGCTGGGCATGCGGGGAGTCGGGGTGGCCCTGCCTAGGCACTGACAGCTCTGTCAGTGGCGACACCTTTGCATGGGCAGAAGTTGTTCAGATGCTTTTGAAGACAAAAACCCCACAGAACTTGACTCTGGCAAGCCCAGCAGCAGCTCCTGTCTCAGCACAGAGCACCAGGGCACACGTACCTTCTTGTGAACAACGGAGGAGGTGGAATTAATGGTGCTCTCGTCACTATGCATCATGACCAGCTCAGGGCTGCTCTCATCCAGGACCTCCTGCATGCTGCTCACACTGCTGCTCTGGCTGCCTGTGCTCACAGACATGCTGGGGATGGAATGGTTGCTGCCCAGACTGTCCATCTTCCTACTCAGGTTTGATCCATGCTCACTGTCCTATAAAACAAGGGGCATCAGTTACAGATCCCGCAGGAGATCACCTGCCCAGCACGTGCCTGCAACGCCCAGAGCTTGTGTTAAAGGTGACTCTGCAGACTTCAAGGGTCTTTGGGCATTATTTTGCCAACTGCACATCTCAAAGGGCTGCTTGGGTTCTGGAATGCTCCATATCAGGCAGGCAGCTTCTGCCTTTTCCCTGCAATCTGATTACATCAGGTTTCAAGCCAGTTTTTTTCCACATAATCCTTAAGTCTGGGCATGGCTCTTGGCTTGATAGGAGACATCCAGGAATACTGGATGGCTGGTGAAAGGAGCCTCACAATTAAGAGAAATGATTTGTTTTGAATTAAAACAACACTGCAAGTCAGGATCTGCTATAACACATTTCCTGAATCAGACAATATATAAGAGCATGAACCCATTTATTATTTGATACATTCTACATGGTGTAGAGGTTTTAACCTCCATGTCCCAAGCAGTCAGCAACTTGATATTATCAAGCTAAAAATCCCTTGAATCTTGTGTTTTTTCATCCAAGATAAAGGTGAATGAAGAATCTCAGCAGCTGACTCAGATGAGCCTGCATTATTATAGGGATTAAAACTTGGATATACATAAATAAAAATTCCTCATGTAAGAGGTATTTTTGATTCTACAGACAAATATCAGGAGTTAGAAGCCTTTCTTCTTCTTCCATACCCAGAAGAGTACAGTAATGCCAGAGTATGCACTTAGTCTGGACTGATTCAGAGAATTTATGGAGTCCTTTGTAATTAACTAGTGGCACCAAAGAGGCTCGCAAGGAGCTCACAGTGAGGACAGAACTCTGAACACCCTTCAGCAGCTCCTGGGGTGAAGCAGCCTTGACTCACTAAAATGAGCAGCCTGCTGCTGCATTCAGTTTGCCCTGGCCTCTGAAGGGAGCTTGGGGAGAATTCCATTACCAATCAATTAACAGGGAGCTCATTTTGTTGGAGACCGACAGAAAGATAAAATTGAGACTTGACAGATTTGCCTTTGATTGTGTGATTATTTTTTAAGCAATCAGCAGATCATTCAGAGCCTGCGTGAGAACACTTAAAATCCAGAATAATACTGTTTTACAGAGAACATAGGCACAGGGGAATGAAAATACTTTCAGGATGCTTATATAGAGTTGCAGAAGAAATCACATACTGAAGGATCTGAGGCTGTGTCATTAATGAATGTTTATGCAGGAAGGACAGAGATGAGATTGCATATGCAACCTTAGCACTGGCTTCCTGACTTCAACTTTCTATTTCTTTGAAGGGCTCTGAAGAAAGCATTAGTAGTATTTTGCATGTTAAAGATTTTTAGGGCTCATCTTCCACCTTGGAAAGCCCAAGGCAGAAGCAGGAAGTGCCTGGTGGCATTTCCCGTGGGCAGGTTGTGTCCCCAGCTCAGCAGGAACTGCAGCACGTGCTGGGTCTGCTTTCCCTGCCCAGTTAGTGACACACACGAGCAGTGACACCTCCTGTGGTGGGACAGGGCTCAGGGGTCAGTGCAGAGCATGCTGTGCACATGCAGAGTGTCAGCTGCATCCCTGCCCTCCCTGCAGATCTGACACCTCTGATCCCTGCTTTCTTCAGGAGCAGGGACAGGAGGAACAGAAGACACACCTTGGAGCCAAACACTACCACGTGTTTCCTGTGCAGCTTGGAAGTGCCTAAGAGCCAAGTGGGAACCCCCTTCCCTGGCACTGTGCGGCCCAGTCCCCAGCTAAGCTCCAGTTCTGGAAGCTGGAGGGACCTTTAACCACAGCAGGTGCTGTTCTTGCTCCTTTGGGGCATCTTCACAGGGATGGGGAGCACAAAGTGCCAGTGCCCTCCTCCTGCAGCTCCACCTGAGACCCACACGCCCATTTCTTCAACCAGTTTAGCTTTAGAGGAGCATCTGACACCCTCAAACCTCAAACCCATGCCCCTGAAGATTCTCTAAGCTTGGGCACTCGCTGTGTGTTACTGCCCCACTCCACTGGAGCAAAAGGAACAGACATCGATTTGTCTGTCAGTGCTTTTCACTGAGAAGCAGCCATGGATTTATTTATGCATTGTGCCTGCATCAAGTGACATTAATTTCCATCTAAGCTCATCAATTGAAAAATGACTGGTTTCCTTCTCTCAGCCACAGGGTCAATTATCATACACTGATTAAGTGGGTTGTTTATTACAAGATTTACACTGAAGCTGCATTTTAGGTCTTTAACCTTTTTCTTCTTTAACATTAAAGAATTTTTTAAAAAATAAGTCTTACTAATTTGGTGATTTGCTTTTCAGCTCATGAGAGGCCAATTACTTTACAGTAAAGTTATGGTAATTGAAAAAATATTAACATTAATGGAGTTGTTTTGACTGTGCAGATGAGAAAGAAAAGCTTGGGCTGTCAAAGACCCTCCTCCACACAGGCTGGGAGCCACTTCTCACAGAAGTGAGAACTCATTTTCCCTCAGAATCAGTTTCTTCCCTAAGGCTTCCAGAAGAAAGGGCAGCACTGGAAAAAATCCAAAGTTTCACATGTAGAGTAATTGGCAGCTTTAACACTGAGCAAGGACTACTATCACTCATTATCCTCCCCTGTGTCTCTGCTGATGCAGATGATATCCCAACAGCATTCCTCACCTGGGCTGTGCTTGCTCTGCCACCCTAAGGACAGGAACTTCTCCCTGGCCCTAAAATTACGTGTAACAGTGTAAATGGGGCAGCAAAGGCTGAGTACCTCCTCCTCCTCCTGGGACTCGTTGAGGGGCCCGTTGCGTGTCTCCTGGAACAGGATTTTCTTCATCTTGCGGTACTGCAGGTTGTCCAGCTCCCTCACTGCATCCTTGGTCCTCTGGATCAGGTCTATGAGCACCCTGGGCGGCCGCTCCCGGCGCACAAAGTCGTGCTGGGTTAGAGAAAACGGAACAGCTCACTTCAGAGCCCTCAGGTGACAGCTCTCATTCTGGAATTTATCTCTTCATATCCAACAACTGGTAACACCCTTTCTCAAAGACTCCAAACACACTGAGCTTGTGCTGGGGTTGGGTTTTCTGAGCTCTCCAGGCTACACAGACATTTGTCCCTTCCTGAGCTGGTTCACTCAAAACACACAAGGTGACACTTCAAACCTTGGAGGGACAGGAATGAACAAAATGCATCCAGAACAAAGAAGAATCAACCTGCAAAGATTTATCCTGCATCCATCTATTCCAATTCACACATAAAACCAGCAAGGAGACCACAAAGTTTATTTGTACCAAAAGCTTTTGTAGCCAGAGTTGAAATCAAATCAGGCTCTTGCCAACACCTGCACAGGTTTTAAGTGCAGGCTTCATAAATTCTTTAATGGTATTTAAGAACATGATTAAAGCCTCTTCTCTGATTTATCACATATGTTCTCCTGAACTGGACAGCTGGCAGTGGATATAAAAGCCTCCAGCTTTCCCATCTAACCTTGGCTAAAGCAGACAACCAGAGGGTGCACTTGCCAACACTCTGTATGGGATCCCTACAGCTGAGTGTGCTGCTCAGCAGTTCCCAAGGGGGATGGCTTTAGGGCACAAACATCCTCTGCATGCTTGTAGAAAAATCTACAGTGAGAAAGAAAAATTTGCAACGGAAAAAAAAATTGGGCAAAGAAAATTGTTCTCTACTGCACACTGCAAATGTCACAAGGGGCTTTTGTTAGAGCCTCAAGAAGCTGGACCCACCTGCAAGGAAACCCTCAGGAAATTCTCAGGAGGGTCACCTTTGCCTGCTCAGCCTCACAGCTCCCCTGTGGGCTCGGCTCAAGGGTGAATTCACCCCCTGGAGCTGGAGTAACCAGCACATGGAGCCCCAGCCCAAAAACAGGAGTCTTCAACAAAAGAGCTGAAAGGATGAGCTAATCATCTTTTAATGATTTGTAAATAAACAAGGAGAGCATCATGCCACAAGCTGATTTCTCATTTTTAATTGAATTCAAACTGTTCTGCATTTGAGTTTTGCTAGTGGGGACAGCCAGTCATTTCAGTACACATTTTCTGCTTGTAGTGATGGTGTTTATTTTTGAATCAGAGCTAAAAGTTCTAAACATCACTTCACACAGAAACAAAATGAATAATTTCTGCTCCTCAACACAGATAACCACCATTTATTTCTGAACAGTAACAATCTGCAGCTTATTTATGATTAGGAAAAAAGGGAAGCCATTTTTATCTCACTGTAGATCATTTTTAGAAAGCAGCAAAGCATTTGGAACCATGGTCCTGAACCTAAATCCATTCTTTGTGTGCACTCAAATACTAAAATGTGACCGCATGAAAAGTGTAGGGCAGACATAAATATAAACATAATATAAAATACAGAATATACAGGATTTCAGACTCAGATATCAGCTCTAATTGTTTGTACAGACTCCAACCTAAGGTACTCCTGAAATCACATCCCTCAATGAACTCAGCCTGTTCCTAGAGAGCAGCAAGGCTGCCAATCCCCAGGAATGAATCATTCCAAAACCCACAACATAAACCTATTAGCTGCTCAGGGTGCTACAAGTAGAACCAGGGAACAAAACACTGATTATTTGCCACAGCACAAATCTACCACAGGAAATAAAAAATACACCTGGTGCCAAAGGGAGCACAAACAGCTTCTTCATCATTTACCTGGAGAGGTTCATTGGCACCAGCAGCCAGAGGGAGAGCAGGGCCAATAATCAACTTTAAAGAAAGGCAACACTTAAAAGAAAAGCCAAAGCCTGATGGAAAAGGGGCTGGACAGGACTTCACACCTCCCTACCTTCTAATGGAAGGCTGCTCCTGAATTTCCCAAAAGCAAAGCCCTTGGAGCTGTAAACAGTTCCTCTACTTCCCAGGTAAACTGAACCCAAATGACTTAAACTGGAACTGATTTATGATCCACTGACAAAACCTTGGCAAACTCTGCACACATCACTCCCAGGTCCCCCTCCTACAGGCTCTTGGCAACTATGCACCTGTAAAAACCCCTTCCAAAATGATCCAGTTATTTCCAAAACAAGTTTAATCAATTGGGTTCAGTATAGAAATCATTAAAGGGATTTAAACAACTTTTGGGTCTGGTGGTTTGATTAAAGTCAGCCTTGGCCTATCCCTTTAATGCTACTTTTAACTGCTAAGTGTGATGCATGAATGGAGGGGAAAAGAAAACCAATAAAACCAACCAAAGAGTGGACTTTTGTAAGGGCAAGTATTTGTTCACCATCTTTACAATTATTTTGGTGGACAAACAAGATTTCCCTCCAGATTTCTGGAAAAGATTTGATAAATTACCCGTAACAAATCTGTTGATGATGGCCTTTCCTGAGGTATTTTCTGTAAGCAGTAATCAACAAATCCCCTAAATGAGTCTGACCTGCAGATGAAAAAAAAAAATTAAGAATTTAAAAAAACAATAAATTTAAAAATCTAAATGAAAGAAAGAAGCTCAGGGTCTCGAATATATTCAAACTTATCAGCACAAAGCAGAAGAAAAACGTTGACTAATTTGTTCTTAAGTTCTAAGGCAGTGAAAGTAACTGGGTTTTTACAAATTCCAAGTTGATTTCATCAATTCCTTCCCAGTTAAAAGCTGTTGAAAGAACATGGACACACAACTATTCCCAAGCACAAACAAGTTAGAACTACATGTACCAGCCACTATTTGTGATTTATGATTTATGATTTTTATTTCAACTGCTTAAAAACAAATGGCAGTGGAATTATTGGGAACTGCAGAAATGCACTCACTGATCTCTGGGAGGTTACAGAGGGAACCCTGCCTCAGTAAAGCCCCTCAATGCTCAGTTCAACACTTGAGGCTTTATTTGAGGTTTTATCCCAACTGGAAAGAAGGAAACTGATCTTTTCAGTGCCACTGGACTCAGAAGGAGCACAAGAGGCACCTTGGTGACTCCAAGAGAGAAAACAGGGCACTGTAAACTTGCAATCAAGAACACTCAGATGGTGCTGTGTTCATCCAGCTGTCTGCTCTGCATTGCAAATCCTGCAATCCATGCTGCAGGCAGTAAAGCAAACTCCTGAAACCTTGAAAAATGGGCAAAACAGAGAGGATGAAATAAGGAAATTGGAGTAGTCTGGATAAAATTATCAGCAATTAAACAGTTGTGCTGCTCAGAGAAATGGGGGATCCTCACACCTCACCAGGAGCTTTTGTTTCAAACCTTCTGCAGACTCTGCAAAGCATCACCCCACAGCAACATTCCAATCTGGGGTACAGGGAACAGTTATCCTTTGCTCCCTCAGAATAACAAAGTGTTCTTGTATCCAAGCTCAGATTCTGGAACAAGCCTGGAGCACAGTGAGTGTTCACTGACCACGGAGCTCTGAGGGCTTTTGGAGTTCCCCACTGACAAAAATATCCAATTACCTCAACTTTCTCCTCCCTTTCTCCACACTTCAGCTGCACAGCAATGCTAACAACTCTTCTGCCAACAGGGATCTTTGGCAGCTGGAAACTGCTGATGCTGAGCCATGGCTGGTTTAACACATCTGAGAATATTTTAATTCCTACAGCTGCTACACCCCAGAATTAACATCTCCACACTTTTAGACTGTAGAACAGCCAGAGTGACAGAAGGTCAAAACTGAGCCAGCCGACACAAGATTTGAGAACACACACAAATCACTGCACTGCAACAAACATGTTCATTGTCAGGCTTGAACTGTGCAGTGTCACAGGGCATTTTCAGGGAAATGAACAACAAAAATCAGCTGTCAATGGCTCTCTTACCATTCATTTGATTGTAACCTAGGGGAATCGTTCTGGGCTATGTGATATAAGGCACTCATTGCATTCATGTTGAAAAGTGGAGGCTTCCTTTCAGCTGGAAAGAAAAAAGAACAGAAAAGTGTGATAATGCTGTCTGGAAAGAAAGGAGAAATGTATGGAAGTATGAGCAGGGTATCACTGCTAAATCAACACTCAGTGCTGTTCTCATCACACTTAGGCCAATTATTTTAATATTCCAAGTTAGATCAGGACACCCAGTCAAGGAAAGCTGCTGTTCACTTGGAAAGGGCTGAAAAAATTCAAAGAGAGCAGGATACAAATTCTAAGGAAGAGTTTGCAGTAAATTTTAGTTTAACTGCAACACCTCACACCTGATCTGCTGCGGCAAAATAATCAGCTGAAACTGAGTAAAACTTATCTTAGGCACAGTTCAGGGCCAGGATATGCTGTATCAGTCCCCACAGATCTTTGATGCACTACTGGAACATGTGGATTACAGGGAAAAGTGGCTGCCTGCCTCATTTATCACTGCAAGTGGGACAGGTTAGCAAATTCACCTGCCAGATGCCATGAACTCCCTCTCAGTGCAATCTTTCCCAGTCCTTGCACCAAGAGGGCACCTGCCCAGCAGCCCCTGACCTCTCAGCAGGGCAGAACTCAGAGTTCTGGGGGAGGCTGGTTCAAGGTCAGTGGTGCCAGGATTTCTCAGTTCTTTCAGGCCAGAGCAGTCCCTTGCCATGCAGGCAACCACCACATCTGCTTTTCCTTAATCACTACTTCAGCTACACGAGGAATTAAACATCAGCATTCAAAGAAAGGCAAGTGCTGCTCAACAAGAGATTTCCTCCCACTGCTGCCTGACCTTGTGTTCAGATTTGGAATCATTCAAAGGCAAAGTTCCAAGTTTAAAAAAAGTTTAATACTTCTCAAAAGGGTGTTTTTAAAGAAAGTAAATCCATCATCTCTGTAAAGTGGCTTTGAGATTCCTGAGTAAGAAGCTCCACAGAAATTCTGGTACCAAGATTGTGTCTACACAGGGGTGCAGTCTCTCTCCCAGTGCTGTGATTTACTCCTTGAGAGGCTGTGACACACCTGAACTCCACACAAACAAAAATCATGGCCATGCACAACAACAGAAAGCTAAAACTTCCAATTCTGGCATTCTTTATGTCAAAATACAGACTGTGTCAGCATGCTGGCACATGAAATACAACCATGTTAGTTACTGGTTATCTACACCATCTCAGTTCTGGAGACAACATTTCTTCTGCACATCCCCCTCTTTCTTATCTCACACATTTCTGCTGATTAAACATTCACCACTGACATCTTCAATGAACTCACTCACACAATAAGTTATTAGTGTACTGCTGTTATGAAGAATCCATATCAAGGCTGATTTTTGAAAATAACCTACTCAGCACATGCAGTGTCAGTATTCAAACCTGAAACACACACCCAGAGTCTGCTCTGTGTACCTGCCATCACATCCACCTCTGCTCCAGGCTCTGTGGATGTGCATCATCTGCCCTTTGCAGTGCAAACCCTTTTCTTCTCTTCCTGTACAGAACCTGTCCACGATGATTTGGCACGAACTTCTCAGCTGAGACTGAAGATTTTTGATTTAGAGAGCAGGGAAGTAAGAAGAATTGAAAAGTAAATGTAGGTCCTTCTAACACACAATCCTTAGGACACCAGTTCCTTGACACAACAGCTGGGACAACTTTCTCGGAGTGCAGCTTGGAAAAAACACATGACAAACCATAGTTTCCTCTCACTCAAAAGCAAAATGCTCTGGCTCTCCAGGGAATAACTGAGCACACCAGACTAACATGAAAGCACAGTGCATTAGTGACTTGCTCTTGATTTGCCAGCAAGAAAAAAATTAACTCAACTGTCAGAGTTTTCCAAGTCAGGTATTTTCAAGGGAAAAGCTGATGAGGAGTAAGGATGTTCCCTTTCTGCAGGAGCTGCTAACACACTGCAGAGGCAATGGCCCAGCTCAGCTGCTGTGTGTGCACTCACCTAACTCGATGCATGTGATCCCCAGAGACCAAACATCCACCTTGCCATCGTACTGCCCCTCGTCCATCGCAAGGATCACCTCTGGTGCCATCCTGCCAAGCACAGAGCAAAGGGGACACACAGGGTCACTCCAACACACCAGCTCAGGTGTTTCACCCCCTTCAGCAAAGCCACAGGCCAGGAGAGACAGCAGGGAGCTGGGGAAAAGTGTGCTGGAATGGAACACGCACTGACCACACCAGCAACTTCTCAGAGGAAGGGGGAAAAGCAAAAGAGGGAAGGGAAAGGGGAAAAGCAAAAGAGGAAGGGAGGAGAAAAAAAAGAAGAAAGGGAGGAGAAAAAAAAAGAAGAAAGGGAGGAGAAAAAAAAAGAAGAAAGGGATGAACCCATGGGTAAAGGAGAGAGGAAATATGT
>JANRGV010000049.1:9787631-9822857 GCA_024734035.1 Alethe castanea
AAAGGGGAAAGGGGGGAGGAAGGTAAAAGGGGAAAGGGGGGAGGAAGGAAAAAGGGGAAAGGGGGGAGGAAGGAAAAAGGGGAAAGGGGGTAAGGGTCCACCCAATCATCTTCCTGTCAGCACAGTGCACTGGCAGATGGGAGACTCTGCTATTTCCAAAGGCATTGTAGCTGCAGGCTGACAGCAAGGGCTGGGAGAGCCCTAAAGGCACCCCTTGCACCCTCCCCCAGGCTTCCCCTTGGCACACCAGGAGCATTTTGAGCAGACAAATGCAGCCTGTGGGTGCAGCTCTGAATGGAACAGGGAAATTTGGAACAGTGGGGACATATGGTGGCCCAGGATAAAGGGATGAAGTGGGGACAGAGAAGCAGCAGGCCCAGCCTGCAAAAATTCAGCCTCTTAATTTGTGTTCTTCCAAAAAAAGGCTTCCTGCCAAACAGCCTCATTCCAAGGCTGGGCCATGGTGACCTCCCAGCACTGCCTGGGGACTCTGCCACAAAATCAGTGGAGCGTGGAGCTGTGCTGGTCCTCAGTGCTGGGAATGCCAAGGAACTCGGGTGACCCTTCAGCAATTCCTTCAAAACAGGATTTAAGTAGCTGTGTGACTTCCAGTCAGACTAACAGGATCCCCTTTCTCCACCAATGTCTCAGTCCCATCACCTGTGGCAAGTGAGAGTTATTTTTAAGCCAAAGGCATTGCAAGAGTGGAGCCATTTCCAAGCACTGCACAGTCTAAACCTCTCTTTATGGACCCTGAGGAAGGACAGACTTCCTGAAGATCTGGGCACAGGGAAGTCAGGAAAACTGCCTGGCTGATGAAGATGAAGGTATAATTATTGCATTGTGAAGCACTGAAAAGGGAAGGGAGCAGTTTTATAAAGGACTAAAGCACTGCAGTCTTCACTCACCAGTAAGGCGTTCCCACAAAAGAGTTGGCAGGGGAGACTATAGATGCAGACCCAAAATCAGCAAGTTTCACTTGACCTGGTTCTGTTAGAAGAATATTCCCAGCTTTAATATCCCTTTAACAAAGAAAAAAAAAAAAAAGAAAAAAAAAGTAATTTAGCGTGATGCAAACTCTGGTGAGATGCCTTTGTCTGCAATTTGTAATGCTGGGACAGAGAGGAATTCACTGGGAATGTTTCAGCAGCAAGCCCAGAGTAACCTCTACTCCCCATTCCCTGGAGAGCACTGCTTCCAAAGGAATATCATGGGATATTTCATCCACAAGTGCTACTTGTACATCCCCACACTTCTGCTGCAGGACAAGTGCTGAAGTCTTGTGTGTGCAAGAATGAACAGCTCAAAAGTACAAGAGAGACAGAACAGGCTGTCCCCTTCACTGTCACCTCCTCTGCCACCTTCCCTGTACAACAGCCAAAGGGATGGAGCCCCTGTGCCACAGGGAAAGGCTGAGAGAACTGGAATTGTTTAGCCTGGAAAAAAGAAGGCTTCAGGGTGACCTAACTGTGGCCTTCCAGTACCAGAAGGGAGCCTACAAGAATAAAGGAGAGGGATTTATTCCTATTTATAACGGATGGAGGGACAGGACACAGGGAATGGCTTCTCACTGATAGAGAGTAGAGTTAGATGGGAAATTAAGAAAGAATCCTTCCCTATAAAGGTGGTGAGAGAGCTTGGCACAGGTGCCCAGAGCAGCTCTGGCTGCTCCTGGCTCTCTGGAAGTATCCCAGGCCAGGCTGGACAGGGCTTGGAGCACCCTGGGCCAGTGGGAGCTGTCCCTGCCCATGGCAGGGGTGGCACTGGATGAACTTTAAAGTCCCTTTCAAGCCAAACCATGCTGTGATTCTATACCACGGCTCAACAGCCACATCAGCAACACATCTGCCAGCCTTGTGCCTGCAATTAAACAACAAAACCGACAAGAATTCCCTCCTTTTCCATCCCCAGCGGGACCGGCCGCGCGGGGCCCGCAGTGCCGCTCCCTCGCCACCAGGTGGCGCCCCCGCGCCAGGACCCCGCGCGGGCCGGACCCGCTCCCAAAATTGGGACCCCGGTCCCTAAACTGGGTCTCTAGCCCCAAAATTGGGCTCCTTCTTCCTTAGCCTCGCCGTTGGCACTGGCAGAGGAGCTTCTCCCTGGGGCTGTGCACAGCAGCACAGCCAGGGCTCGCCCTCTTGCCTCTCCTTTTCTGCCACAGCAGCCACAAAACCAGGAACGTGTCGCTGCTGCTCATTTCTGGGTGAGCACATTGGCCTTCCCACCTGAGCAGGTAAAAGGTGGAATAACCTCTGGATGAAATCCAGAAGCACAGGACAGTCGGGGTTGGAAGGAACCAGTCCAAGCCCCCTGGAGCAGGTGGCACAGGAACGTGTCCAGGTGGGTTTGGAATGTGCCCAGGAAGGGAAAATCCACACCCTCCCTGGGCAGCTGCTCCAGGGCTCTGCCACCTTCTATGAAAAAGGGCTTCGATATCTCCTTTATCCTTATCAATTTTTATCCTTGACTTACACTTCCATCACCTGATTGTGACTCCATCACTCCTCTGTGGCCACCCTGCTACCAAAAACCAGGCTGTGCAAAACCAATACAGTTTTACTTATTCATATGTAAATATGAAAAAATATCTACTCTTAGAAATAGTTTAGCTCAGCGAACTCCAATTTATTTGTCACATTTAAGGTGATATTCTATTAGTGTTTAGTGCACCATTCCTGTGTAGCCTTTGTTACCAGGGTCTGCACAGAACAATTGCCAACAAGGCAGAGAAAATGTTTTTGGAATAACTTTTTTTCAAGGCTGTTCAAAGGCAGTGGAGCAGCTTTGAGACTGCAGGGAGCAGCAGATGGAAGGGCAGCAGCCCCAGCCTCACCTGTGGATCCTACAGTGGGAGTGCAGGTAGGCCAGCCCCTGCAAGGCACCGTGGGTGATGGCAGCAATCTCCACTTCCTGAAGTGGTTTCTTGTGAACTATGGGGGAAAAAAAAATCAAGAAAATAAAACAAAACAGAAGAAAATAAATGGGATGTTTTCCTGAGAAAGTGTTTTTTAAAGAAAGGAATCCCAATCTGCTACAAAGGGAAATTAGAGAATTCTTCACTGTGAGGGTTTTAATGTCCCTCTCAACCCAAACCATTCAGCGATCCTGTGATCTTGGCCCCCAAGGAACACTGGTTTTTGTAAACTTTGGCTTTGATTCCCTGTTCTGACTTAGATTCCCCTATTTCTTTGCAGGTGCTGTTCCAGGTGCTGCTGAGGTCTTATCAACCTCCTGTTCTAAAACCCATTTGTAATTATTCCTGCACACTGAAAGGCAAGGACAAAGGTGATCTCTGCAGGATTTTATTATGGATATTCCAAAAACAGGCAGCCTAAAGAGGCACAGATTACAGGAACATACCTGTACAATTTTATACCTTCATTTGACAAAATTAAAATGTGGAGGCCAACTACCTGTAGCACTGGGAAAGCCTCAAATTATTCCTAGAGAACAGAGCAGGACAGACAGATCACCTGTGCAATCTGCAAAACCCCACTCTGTGAGGAAACAGCCTCCCATCAAACTCTGGGATGCACTAGAAAAAAGAAAATCCAAGATATATAAATCTTACCTTCTAGTAAATCAGAAGCTGATCCTAAACAGTACTCCATAACCAACTGCAAAAAAAGAGAACATCATGCATTCAAGTATCTCTGGAAGCATTTTGAAATCAGAAAATGTCTTTACATTCCAAATTTAAATCACAGAGTGGCTTTAACAACCCAGTTAAGGAAAAATAAAAAAGTTAGTAGGAGGTTTTGTTAGTTTTCTATGAGAAGATGTAAAATTTGACTGTATTTTAGTACAGCTCACCACAACCCCAAAGCTATTTCAGTGCCTGTGCTGAGGCTTTGAGTGCTGCAGGGTCCATTTGCTCACTCACCCATGCTGTGTGCTCCTTCAGGTAACAGCCCTTGTACTCTATGGTGTTGGGGTGCTTCAGCTGTTGGAGAAACTTGACTTCTTTGATGATATCCTGCCATTTCTAATGAAAAAAACAAAGCAAAAAGTATAAATACATTTCTCTTCTTGAGCTTATACATCCTTTCATACGCCACACAGTAGAACAGTCTGAGAAGTGATCATAAAACGATTTTACAATATGATGATGGAAAGTCAGTGTTGCAAAAGCACAGCTGTAGATCAATTGTTGGGGTCCCTACTGCACTGAGACACCCCCAAGATATATTTAACAGCTTGAGGAATGCCAAAATATTTTTTCCTCATTTTAACTGAAATACCTTTTATTTAAATGCTGCTGCTTTGTGAATTGAAGTGTCCAGTGGCCTCCAAGTTAGTAAGAAACTACAGAGAGTAGCAGTGAGCTGCTGCTCACCTTGTGTAACACAGCACAAAACCACTGACATTTGGGAGACCAATAAGCAAGCAAGGAAAAATGAGTTTAAACCACCCCTGTTTGCTCTTAACAAACAAACACACCCTGCACATCCACACACCAGTCCAAAGGAACAGTGGGTCCAAGTTCCACACAAAAATAAGAGGAACAATTAATAAGCAACAACTGAAAGGAGACTGAGGTTAGCAGGTCTTTGCAATTTGATAGATCCTCAAGAGTTTCAGAGAGATGTGGCCAGTGTGCCCTTAACACACTTCTTAATAAAATTATTTCTGAAACAAGCCCCATCCAGGCATTCTGAAGCCCCACTCACTTCCTCAAACTGAATTATTTGTCAAAATTTGCATAAACTCATTTTCTCTCCCCAAACCTCCACGACTCCCATGGAAGGGAGCAGCAGCTCCTGCATGAAAAGCTGTTCTGTTGGGGTCACACCAGAGCTGCAGCTCATTTCCCTGCTCAGATTTCCACTGGAGCTGAATGCACAATTGCCTTCATTCCTCTCACCTCATTCGTTTGCTTTCCACTATAGGACATCTTCTTGACTGCCACCACCTCATTAGTGTGGGAATTCGTAGCCTGGAGTAGGGAAAGAGAAACATTGAAAAAAGCAAGAAATAGATTGAGAAAAGTTTCATTTTTCCCCCCTCTCCCCATAGAGTGAGCTGTGCCTGTGGCAAATGCAGGTTTTTTTTTACTCCTATATCCTTGCAAGCTCCTACATCTCAGAGACATCTTCCTCAGGATAAGATTTACCACACAGCTATTAGGACACTCCACCCTGATTTTTTCTGTCCATATCCACTGTTCCTCCCTCAGACTTTGTGCTACTTCTCTATTGATATGTAAAAAGCCCAATAGTGCACCTACTGAGAACCCTCAAAATACAGTTTTATTGGAATTGCAGTAGAAACAGTTTTAGATGAACCTTTGGCAAAATGTTTGAAACAGATAAAGAGGTGCATCAAAATTTCCATGACTTCATCCAAAAACTCCATACAACACTGACATTCTTAAATAGTTATTTCAATTTCCAGCATCAAGAAGATGATTCAACCTGGAATTTATCTCAATTAAAAACTTTCCTTTCACTGCACTAGATCTTAGTTTTGTGATGAAGATTATGCAGGCATCAAAATTCTACTTTTCTGCAGCCTGGATGATGTAGGGATGGTAACTGGAGGCTAAAAACTTAGCTTTGGAGAGATCTCTCCTTGCCTGGACTGGCACTGCCCTCATTTCTACACGTTAAGGGTAAAAAACATCAAGTTTCTGGTCTTAAAACAGTTGCTGAAATCTCTGTACCTCCAACCATTTTTAGGACAAAAAAAAAATTAGCGACAGTTAAAAGCTTAAACTATAACAGGAGCTAAATGTGGTAAATCCTCCTTTCAAGTATTAACTAATGACATTTTTAGAGGCATGTGGGGACTTCAAAGAAAAACTGTGTTGGGTGAAACCAGTGGAGAGCAGGAATTACTGAAGGGAGGTGACAGCACCCACTCCTCAAATGAGACAGAGAAACTGGGAAAAGGCAAAGCCCCTCCCCAGCAGTGCCACCTTGATTCAGCACAGAGAAGATCAAGAGTGTTTCACTCAGATGTACTCATGCTTTCTTTCTGCCTGTAACATTAATTCCAAGCATTTCCCTGACCATGGTGTGTGTCTTTCCAGCTGGGATTTGTCACTGAAGGACACACTGCCACCTCCCCAGAGCTGTGGGGGAAGTTCTGGCTGCACCCAGAGCTTGGGATGCTCCTGCCTGAGAACTCCCAGGGCTGTATGAGCACACTTGGGAACAGCCACTTGCTGAAGCAGTTTTGGGCCTGTTTGAGATGATACCTCGAGGAATTATATTGTTATCCCACAAAATACACATTAAATACTTGTATGACATAAAATTTAAGGTTTCTCTCCTTGCAACAGTTCCACCAACACCTTCATCACCTCACACAACTTCAAACAATAAATTGGAATGCTTAAAATAACTCATGCTACCTATGGCCAGCAAGAGGTGCCAGGCATCTGATCTTAATACTTTAAAGTCTAATATTCAGAAATCCAGTTCCAGTGAACCTGATCCTCCTGAGTAGGTGACCATGGTTCCAAGCAGCTTTAATATGGCTTTAACTGATTTGTTCAATATTGATTCTATTTCAGTCTCACTAATGCCAACTGGATTATAATTATTTCCAATTAGAGTATTTTGGATTTGGCTTTGTTTGATACCAACTATAAAAGCACCATTTTTCTCATTTCCAGATTAAATTCTCTTGCTTGTATCAATGAATGCCATACATCCTTCCTGCCTGAATTCCCATTCCTCTGAGGACTCTCTCTCTGCTTTTGCCATAAAGGAATTTGCAGTGATTTCCAAGCATCCTGACATTCCAGTTTGGCAAATTAATTTTCAGCTGTTTAAATTCAACTTTCACCATCAAACAGCACAAAACACTGTACACTAGACCTGGACAGTTGGGTGAACTCTTAAGACTATAGTAAACTGCTATTATTAAAGGTATCAGGAGTGGTTTGGAAACACTGATTTTTGAGATGTGTTTTCACAAAACTGATGTACACAATGCACTAAAAACTCAAGGAACTTCATGAGTTTATCTTCTACAAATGCACGAAAGCCTCCAAAAGGTCACTCGAAACGATTCCGTTCTCCAAAAAAAGAAAGAACTCTACTTACAAAGTAAACTGCTCCAAAACTTCCATGTCCAATTTCGTGCAAACCCACGAATATTTCCTCAGGATCATCTTTGTAGAACAGGTCAGCTATTTCCGGGTCCTTTGGCACCCCTTTGCGCATGTTGAAGCGTGTTAGGAACTGCTTTGTGCTCTCAAGTCCCCGCCAATTTCTTCCTTCATCGACAAAGCCGTGTGCAGACAGCTCTCAGCACCTGCTGGCAAGGTTCATCTTTAATCTCCTTCCCTTGCACGTGTTTCTGTTCACACTTCTCTGACAGCAAAATGAGAGGAAACACTTCCAGCAGCAATAGGCTTCACCATCGCTTCCTCCCTCCAGCTAATTCTTTTTAATTATTAGTCCCATTTAGATAGAGAGATTAAAATGCATGCAGGACACAACAGCTCTTTATCTCACACAGGAAGCAAGTGCTGCAGTGACACTGAAGTCCACTTGAATTCAAGAGTCCTGTTGCTATGCAAAACATCCTGTGACGGGAGTTTGTTATTCTTCACGCGGGCTCCCCATGTGTCAGTTTTTAGACTCTCTCTGTTGTTCCTCCTACTTTCCTGGGCTGTTTGCTTTGTTTCTCTACTCCCAATTGCCAGCTGGTGCTGGTGGAAAAGTCAGCTGCTATTCCACAGCAACACTTTGCAGCCATGTAATTGTTATTTCTCTATTTATTTACCCAGAGCTGCGTGACAGCCAGTGCTGCTGGATTGTGAGGGCTCCCAGCACATAGAATTGCTTTTGAAAAAACCTAAACTCAATCCTATAAGGCAGATCTTTGCCTTCCTAACATCATCTTTCAGCACAAAACCAAGCTGCATCTATATGAAGACTTTCAGTATTCATCCCCAAAATTTTATTTGTGTGGGAAGTGAAATAAGAAAAAGGAAGAAACATCCTAGGATCAGGAAGCTTTCCATTTCTTAACAAAACATCTTGAAAAATCTGCATTGACTTATTAAATACTGGTATACAAAGCATTGATGGGGGCCTTTACTCATCGGCTTTTGCTTTGTGAAATGCAGCAGAGGAGCTGCAGCTGAGTCACCTGGAGGAGTTTCTATCAGTCTGGAGCAAGCCTCAGAGCTGCTTTCACACCTGTGGTTCAGCACCTCATTTATTGAGGCCACAGCTTGTCTGTGAACAACAGACTCCTGCAAACACACACCAGAACCTTCAGCCTATGCCATGGTATGAACCAGGGCAACATTTAATGGGTGACCAGCTGAAATGTAACAATCAGATAAATTTATAACTAAAACCCACATAGAAAAGGCATCAGAAGGTTTTGGACTTGTGGATGAATGCAGAATGCTGAGACAGCCTCCCTGGCTCAGGCTCAGGGATGGGGCAAGGGGAGGTGCAGTGAGAGGAGCCCACCTGGATAAATGTGGCACCAACCATGCTCCGCGGCTCACATTCCTTCCAGCAGCATTGTCCCGTGCTCCCAGCCCTCCAGACTCTCCTACTCTGCAAAGAAAAACAAGGAACTGCATTTAGAAAAATGAGTTTGAAGTTTTACACCTTATTTTAACACACAAAACCACCACACCCAGTGACTCCAGGGCTCCACTGGAAAGCACAAGGAGAACTGGCTGAGAATGCTAATGGTGTCTTTAGGTGAGAGTAAAACTTCCTGTGCTCCAAAGCCCTTGGACTATTTATTTATCACTGGAGGACAGAAAACCAGGAGAAGAGGTCAAATGCCAAGTTCTTTAGCTTTCTAAAAGACTCTTAAGCTTGCTAGGGCACAGGAAGTTCCCGCTCAGACCCTGCTTTTTAGATCGACTATAAAAAGGACAAAGCTCAGAGAAAATCCCCATCCCTGGAAGTGTCCAAGGCCAGGCTGGATGGGGATAGTGGAAAGTGTCCCTGGCCATGGCAGGGGAGTGGAATTGGATGGGCTTTGAGGTCCCTTCCAACCCAAACCATTCCATGATTCAGTGAGAAGCTGACAAGGTCCATTACTTGACTCACTGTGCTCTACCTGATGACACACAAGGTTCCAGGGAAAGTCCTGGGCAGCAGTAAATGACTAAATTCCACCAGGGAGAGTATGAGCAATGAAAAGATGGCAAAGGAGTGCCAGCCAGTGAGCCCCACCAGCTGCAATCAGGGCACAGTGAAGGATGTCACCCAGTGCAGCCACCCACTCCCATGGGAGTAGGAGCCCCCCCAAAGAGCCACTGCTGTTCCCTCAGCGGAGGGGGACACAGGGAGAGCTGGGGATCAGCCTGAACTCATGGAAAATGTTACCATGGAGCTACAGGCACAGCAGAAATGCTTCCAAGTTAAGCATCGAGCAATAGTTACATTGCCAAAATCTGAATTATTAGGCACCTGATTTAATGACACACTAACTCATGCTCTCCTTTATTAGGGAAAAAATAAATGAGCAAAAAATCTTTTTGCTAATAGCTAGCATTACCAAAAATGTTATTTTTGATACTTTATCTCACCACAGGCCAATACTACTGAGCTGCTAGAAGGCTATTTGAAGAGCACCAAAAAAAGGTTCTGCAATGTTTTGCTTTTTTAAAAAAAACTCAAGCATAAACAAAAGCCAGATGAATGAAATGATTATTCATTTTCAGCTGATTGGCCTCACCCAAAGGTGCTATATTTACTACAGCCCTGCAGACAGGGCAAAGAATGCAGTATTTCAGGTCTGGCATTCTTCAGCCAACAGAAAAATCCATCAGGCTTAAAAAACCGAAAACAAACTGATGGAGAAAACAATTTATCCATCTCCAGTCAAATAAACCTCTCTGCCATAAAGAAAGCCTGTGCAGCTCCAGTATTCAAGGTATTTAAAATGGGAGGCTAAATGCCAATACTTAGAGTTAAGCCCTAAGTAATAATGCCATTTCCCAATTAGGGCAGATATGAGTAGTGAGGCAAGTAAATCTCAGTAAATCAGCTCAGCAGGACTATTATTGCCAAGTAATGAATATCAAAAAACTTAGGATGGAAGGTGTATCAGCAGCAACCTGAGTCCTGTGGATTGAACACGATCAGAGAGTGATCCACAGGACCCCACAAACACTGAGAGTTCTCTGCACTGACACCAGCACAGCACCAGAGCCACAGTTTGGGTCTTGGACAGTGGAAAACACCACAGGTACACATCACACCACTTCCATTTAGGCTGGCAAGGTCACAAATCCTCAACATCACAGCTCTCCTCTAGATACGTGGAGACTGAAATAAAAATGGTTTAAATCAAGGCAGAGCACTCTAAGAGCTGAGTGCCATTAACAGAAAAATCTTAATCAAGGTATGGTCAATTTGAGCAGGTTCTTTTCATTACCAAAGTACTGAATTAACACAGGAAGAAATAATTTCTATTAGAAGCCTGATTTCTGCTTTTCATCTTGGTAAAGCAGCATTGGAGACTCCGCATGTCCTGAAGACCTCAAAAGGAAACAATTAATAACACTGGCAGTGACTTAGGGCAATGACAAGTGACACAAGATTTTGAGGGTTTGGGAGATCAGCATTTTGTTCAGACAGCAGAGTTTCCCCAATGCTGAGCAATCCTCCCATTTAAAAACCATGAATTAACTGCTTTTGTTACAGGTGTCTGCACAAAGGTTCCCTCCTACCACTTATGACTTCCAGGTACTGAATTAATAACAACAGAAAACACCTTGACCTGAATATAAAGAACAAAACGCAATTGGAAGCATTTTTAAGAGAAGCTAAACTGCTGACATTTCCAAATAATCCATGGATCTAAAATTATGTCAATAAGATAAACTTGAGAACTCAAAGTGTGTGGCTTGTGAAAACACAGTTTGAACTGCATCTCACATCACCATAGGCTGTTTCAAACATGCCCAGAAACACACAAAATTAATTTTAGTTCCTAACTACACCAGGGTACTTCCCAAAACAAGGACAAAGTTTTCCACTCCATGCAGAAAAACAAACTACAGGAAATAGGGTGGACCAGCAGCAGATTCCACTCAGAGGAGGAGCAACATGACATGGCTCATGCACCCATTTTTAGATGCCTATTTTGAGGGAAATAAATTCACACCAGAATTATTTTCCCAAGAATGGCGAGCACAGAGCCCCATTTAACCACTTTAGTCTCTCCAAAACATGCAACATAACATAAAGAAGGAAATTCTGAGATAAATTCAGCTGATAACTGTCCTGAGTAGAGAAACCTTTTGAGCTTGAAGGAAGGAAGGTGGTCAAGTTCCCCTGCAGCCCTCACCCCCAAACTGACACCGTTTTGTTGGTTTGATTTGGGCAGGTTTTGTGCTGTTTTTAAGAAGCTGGAGCTCTTTCCCTTCCCTTTAATTGGTACATATGGCTGGCTGGCCAGGCCAAACACAAACACTTCATCCTGGGCTGATTCCCCACATGAAGACCACAGCCTTGGATGAACAGCCCATTATTTTAGAGGAGCTTTTTGGAGAACACTCTGGAACCTCCACATTTTAAACTGTTCAGTGTCATTTCTTTGATTGATAAGAATTACTTTCCCAGCTAACCTGATGTAAGTGAACACTACAGATGTGTTTTTTCCAGGCACTTAATTCATTTTAATACTTAAACCAGTCAGATTCACATTCCTGGCACAGAAACTCAAGCTACAGACAGGGCACACAAAAAGCACTTTCACTACAGCCTTTGTTTAATTGAATTAATCACCAATTCCAAGACACTCAGGATAGATTTCTCTCAGGTCTAGAAGCAGCAAGTCCTCCCAGGTCCTTCCCTCAGATTTCTCTGAAGCACAATGATTCACTCGGTATGGAAGCAGAACAGAAGGTAGGCAGTGACCAGCAGGAAAGACAAATATTCCTGAGCATTTGGGGCTCTGCAGGTATCAGGGCAGTGTGTCCTGAGGGCACACAGCAGGAGGAGCAGGCTCAGGACATGGGGACACAGTCTGCCAGCAAAGCTGGACAACGTGAACAGAACCACACCGGGGTACCAGCAGCAGCTCCTCAAACACCACCTCTGCAGCTCGGCTTTCCCAAGGAATAACCTCCCAGAACATCCCAGGCAATGCCACACACCATTCCCATAAACATCTGGGTGCAAGCACAGCTGTTCCCCACCTCCAGCTCCTGAGGAGAAGAGCAGGAATTTCCCTTTGGAGTGTCTGGTTCCGCAGTGCACCTGGAATTCCATCCCAGCTCTGCACTCGGGGCTCAGGGCTGTTCAGAGTGTGCATCAGGTCATGTGGAGTTCACACATTACTCATGCTAATAAAACCCTGAATCACAACTCTTCTGACCCAAGCCATGGCTGCACGCTGCCCCTGGGGTATGAAATCTAGCAAATAACTTGCAGGGCTTGTTGTAGATAAATACCTTCACTAAAAGAGCTTTTTTGTCCTGATGAGAAGCAGTTGTTTTAAAGGAAACATTCAATTTATAATCCCCTATGACCACTATTTATGCAGCAAAAGACAATAAACTCATTAAAAAACTAAAATATAAGACAATCTCATTAAAAATTTTAAAAAAAATTAAAAATCAGTAGGCTTAAAGTCAAGAAACAATCACTTTTAGTCATCAGGAATCAAGCCATAGGCCAGCCCTCCCCAAAGGAATAGTCCCAGTTGTGCTCTGGAATTCCAGTGCTTTGCTAAATATGTATAATCACAGCTACCCAAAATCATGGGGTGCAGCCTGGGCTTTAGTTTAAAAGTCAAACAGCATCATTCTCACAATAGATATGTAATGAAAAAACAAGTGGCGTTGGGTGTAGCTTCCCAATAGTTTTCCTGTTGAATTCAAAACAATTTAATGAAATATCTATGCCTTTGTTAAGTTTAAGGGTAATTAACATGTCTTGGATTAGAACCTGTATTTTACCATAAAACTCAGAGAGCGTTTTTAGAGTTTCTCAGGTTTATTTTAACAAGATTAAACACTTTCAGTCATGAAATAAACCTTGCCTAATTAAAAATAAAGGGAAGAAAAAATGCTTCCTGCTCCCAGCAACAACATTTCATAATATTTCATCATGGCACACTTGAAATAATTCAGCAGTACATCTGGAAGGGAGGAAAGAGCCATGAATCATTTTAAACCCTAACATACATAAACCCAAATAGCATCATACACAGAAATACAAATTTCATCAGATCTTCTCACCAAAACATCTCTAAAAAGCATCACAGATGGGTCATGAAATTGAGAAAATTGCCTCCCTATTTTCATCATTTTTTTTTCTTCTCTTCAGTGTTTTTATCAGGCTCTTCATCATGTTGCTTTAAACTCCAAACCATTATAAACTGATGAGTATTATGCTGTGTGTGCTACTCAGAGGCACAAATAAGTCATTGGATTTGTTTGCCTCTAGAGACATCAGCACACTCAGAGTTTCCTACCTATTAATGTAATGGCTTCCAAGAGCTGGATGCATTTCATGGTTTAAAATTATTTTTAGATACTTTTTAAAAGGAGTTTATATTTTGACAATCACATAATCAAGAAAAATAAAACAAAAAAAAAAAACATCCAGCAACTGACAAATCTATTCCCAGAGCTTTCCAGAGTGTCCAGGGTGATGCTGCAGTGAGACCTGAGCTGCTCCTACTCACCTGCATTACAACTCAGAGCTGTAGGATCCCCATGGGGGACACTGAAGCCACCACAGTGGCCACCACGTCATTTAAATAGCAAACAAGGTTGAAACCTCATCTCCACCTCAAGTTTTCCTGGAAGGGACTGTCACAGTAACTCTGAACACAACAAAATTCTTTGTATTTTAAAAGTAGTTTCCTTATTATGACTTACATGGCCTGACTTCTGATTTGTCCCTTAAAGCCAGAAACTGCAAGGACTGTTAGATTTAACTACCTGAGGTTAACATATAATTATGTTACTGGATAGTTATTGTGTGCTAGTCAAGGAAGAGGGGTGTTGTAGGAGAGGCATGTATTTATGGATATATTATATTATACAGTATACAGTATATATATCATCCATATATATGGATATATTTATGTAAGAAAAGCCTGAGATGCCATTTGGGGCAAAATGTGATTTCATTATGTAAGTGCAGGGCAGCGAGTAACAGTCCTGTGCAGCTACATGGATTTTGTCATAACATTACTGACTTTGAAAAAGGAGTTTTCTATTTAAAAATCTTGTTTATTCTCTTTGTGCAAGAAAACGTCAACTCAGGTACTGATTTTCTGGAAGCTGCATCACAGTAAAAGTGGCCAGAAGGAATCATGCAGGAGGTCCTTCCACAAAGTCAGGGAACAGATAAAGGCTGTGTGCATGAGGAAGGAAAAGAAAAAACATTCCCTGGTCACACAGGGTGAGAACACCTCTCACAACAAACCAAATTGTAGGGTTTTAACTTTTTTCTTCTCTTTGAAGGGACATGTGTGAAGTGTGTTCTTCATGATTCTAAGATCCAGGAATCTTCACCATGATTGATTGTTAATAAAACACCAATTTTGCAGAAGGTGAGTTGCACAGTGTATGTTGTTCCTCCATGGATAAAAGGGAAGGTTTCTCATCCTGACCTCATGCTGCTGGTTTATTAAGCACAGAAAGCCACAGCACTCCCAACACATTTCCACAACATTCCCAACCTGGCTTTCCACAATTCCATGATAAATATCCCCCAAGACACCTCGTTTTCACTGTGTTATACTTCCCCTTTATTTGCCCCCTGAATCTCTCCCTGCTACAACTTCTCCTTTCTGCCCTCCTTCCTTCCTGCCTGCTCTGTGCCAGCCAGAGATAACATTTTAGGAAACAGCCTTTTGGGCTGCTTCAGTTTGTCCCTTCTGCTCTGCCTGCCCTCAGTGACTCCAGCACACCCAGCTCTCCTCCTGACCTATTTATAGGCACAACTGCAAGCATTAACATAAATAACAGGAATTTGTTCCACGCTGCTATCATCAGAAATGGCTACACCTATTTCACTCAGGTGCCAAAGGCTGCTTCAGGAGTGGGGTTAAAGGAGAAAAAGGTTATTTGGGAAAACCCCAAAAACTCCATTTCACATGGGAATATTATTATTAAAGGATGATAGACTTAGTCTAGCAGGTACCAGCCAAGGAAATATCAGTCATTAATATTACATGACTTACCCGCTGGCTTTCTAAGTTTATTCTTTTATAACCCACGATTTTTATAGCCATTAACAAGAGCCATGGATAGAGTGAAATGTGAGTGGCTAACATCCAAAATCTCCTTATTATGATCTAATAGCTATGTCCAAGAAGAGTGTTTATCCCCTATGAAAAGAGCACTGGATGGCTGAAAGTCTGGACAGAAGAAAGATCACGTGCTGCTTTTATTCACAAAGAACTCAAAGTTTGCTGTATCAGCCATCACATGTATTTTTAAGACAGATCCCTCATGGATCCCCCTTCTTCAGGATTATTTTAACATCCTTATGACAATTACAGCCCTGAAGTGCATGCACCAGTTATCACAGTTATCATGAAAATACCAAAGTATCATGATTAAGAAAGAAATAAATAGATTTTTTTTTCCTGCCACAAGACAGCAAACCACCCCCAAACAGCATGACAGAGACTGTTGAGATGGAAAGAAAATCCACAGTGAATAATGCCAGTTTTCAGGCAGGGATATAACTGGGAATAATAAATGGCTCCTTCCAGGTAGGAGGCTATAATGGGGATCACACATGATGGGGGGGGGGAAGAAGAAAATTAAGAAAAAATAAGGAAGAAGAACCTTCATATATCATCAAATATATAAATTACAAGTCCCAGAGTAAAGCTAAGTAAGAATACCACCACCACCAAAAAAACAAACAAACAAACAAACAAAACCAAACCAAACCAAACCAAAAAAATCCAACCAAAAATCCTACAGAATTCCAAACTGGAACAACTATTCTGCTTTAGCAGATAAAAAAATTCTGAGTTAAGACTGAAATGACAGCTACCACACCATGTCATTATTCCCATTATATGAGAATATACAGCACCCAGAGACTTCAAATAAGTGGAAAACTGAGAGGTCCAGGTCTGTGATTTCAGCCTTAAGTTTTGTCATCTTGGGTTTTATCAGGTCAGAAAAGGCCCTTAATGCTGCTTTAATGCAGAAAAAACTACAATTTTAAATTAGAACTGGAAGGCAAACAAAAATTTGCTTCACTGAGCACTGGAATCAGATGTGTAGAATGAACTTAACATTGCAACTGAAGTCAGAGCCTTCTTCAGGCAAATGGAGTTTTGGTTTCACCCAAGGGGAGATTGGCAGAGGCAGGGACAAGGAGAAAGTCACCTGTCCCCTCAGCATTCTTTCTTCTCTATTTTTTAAACTAGTATTGCAGCATTGAAGAATCACTTCATAGGTTTAACTGACTTTAATTCTCATTTTAAATAATCTATGCTTAAATTTCATTTTTCCACTCAAAATTCTGAGCCCAAGTTTCAGCTGAATCCTTGTGCACAGGGACATCCTCAGATGAGCTTTAATGCACTGAGATTTAGTATTTCAGAATGTTAAAGACAGAGAGAAAAAAAAAAATCAGTAAACTCAAATTACTTGGTGTGAAGAAAACAAGGCAGAACCAAGAGGAAAATAAGGGATGTGACTAATCTTCTCACAGGCAAAGAAAGTGGAGTTTGTCTCCCAGGACCTAGTGGGTCCTTTTAGGAAAAGTGGAAGGTAGATCACCATGGAAACTGAGTATTTTATGAGGTACTTCAGCAGTGCAATTTGCTATGATATGAACATAATCAGGCGAGCAGCAGTTCCCTTCCAACCAACTAGAAAAGCTTTTAGCACAAACAGCAAGTGCAGTTCTGTCTGCTGGAATTCCCAAAAAATGAAAAACAGATGCTGCAAAAGACACCACGGTTATTAGCCAGAGAAAACATTATCAGAGCTTCAATTCAATTTTCTGGTCACTGCTGTAGACACCTGCAGACCCACAGAGCCCAGGAAAGGGAGCCATCAGGAGGGGAGGATCAAACTCCTCATGGCTGGCCCAGCTCCTGTGCCAGGTCCACAAATCTCATCAGATCACTGCACAGAAATATCAAGTGACAGCCTTTGGGAGGGGGGCTGCAGGGACAAGGGGAGTTTCTGTGGGTGGCAGTGATGGACACTTATGGCATTTGAGGGCAGGGGGGACAGGCAAGAGAAATTCAGGTCACAGGCATCACTAAAACAAGGAAATACAATGAAAAGGATAGCAAAGCAAAATGAAAGGCCACCATAATTTAGAAACATCTCTATTTCTGCATGAGAAGCCAAGGGACTGGCAGCTGATGTTGGAATGTGTGTTCAATAGCTAACAAAAATTCAGGTTTACTGGCAAACACTGCACAGGAAGAACCACGTGGAGACTGCTCTAAGATATGACTGAGCTTTATTTTTGCTCTAATGCTAATTTACTATTTTGAATTGCCACCAAAAAAGCCATTGAGCAGTTTTCTATTTTTGAGATGGCTGGTGGAGTAATGACACAGATTTGTCTATATTGAATTAGCACCACCAAAAGGGTTTGTCACTCATCTCATAGATAACATCAATTCATAGCAGAGGTGATAAATCATTATGTTAAAAACACACACAGGTCCAACTTGAGTGACTCAGACCTGAGAGAGCTCAGCAGCAGAACAGGAGCTGGTAAATTGCATTTTGTACAAAAATAGGCTAACAGACAGCAGCAGTAATATTTTCAGCTACTCTACACATTGCTGAATTTTAAATTAATTGTAACCACACAGGGAAAAGACCTGGGGGTTGCTGCAGATAGCTCTCTGGAAACATCTGCTCAGTAGGCAGAGGCAGTCAAAAATGGGCAAATGGAGCGTTGGGATAAATGCAATGACAAAAAGCCATGGCCAAAAGTATGGATGGGAACAAAAATATTACATTTTTCTCTTCTGATTACAGCAACAAAACCTTATAAATCCATTAATTCACCCTTTTGCAATACTGAGTGCAAGGCTCAGGTAACTGATAACTGCAGCGGGAAACAAAAATTTCACTTCAGTGAGGAGCCCTCGTGGACCAAGGCAGATCCCAGCAGCACCTCCCACGTTTTGTCCCCATCCCTGAGGAGATGCAGCATCCCCTCAATCACACACAAGTGCACCACACACCATTTCCCTATGGATTTACTTCAGGGGTTCTCTCTTGATCCAGAATTTCACAGTAAATCCCTGGCACAGTCCCACAGCAATCCAGCACATTCCCTCCTCACTTCCTTCTTTTCTTTCCTTCACACACACCTGCTCAAACCATCCAACTCCAAACCCTGACAATTAACAAAAAACCTGTTTCAAGACACGTTTATTGTTCCTGGTAAGAAATTATCCTTGCCAAGTATTATAGTTCCATTTGATATGGCACTTCAGTGTATTCCAACACCTAGAGTAACAGTCGAAGATAATGTTTCATATTTCTGTGGCAAATTTCTGCAGCAAGGAGAGGAAAAACCTCTAATTTCCTCTCTGTAGATCTGTTTTCATCTAACAGACAAATTCCAGTTATACTTTCTAGGGCTCTTTGGAACTGTCAAACTTATTCCAAGGATAAGGGAAGTTCTGGGAATCAGAGCCATTTGAAGTATGGTTACTGTAGATAAAACACTGATCAAAACCTCAAGCAGCATTTTGTGGATCCTGTCACCACCAAGGCTGCTCAGGACTGGTCCCCACTGACAAAAAACTACATTTGACCATGGCCAGAGCTAAAACATTACAAGTATTGCCATGAAGCATCCCAATGTTCCACAAGTTCCTAATTTGATTTAAACAATCTCCTCAGAGCCACTTGAGCAGCTAAAGCCCAGTGCTTTCCAGAGAGAGATGCTCTGGCATCACTTGACCACTTAAAGCTTTGTTTATTTGGACAGATATTGAGATAAAATAACTCCAAGCCACCATGACTGTGTGAGCAAGGCCCTGGTTACACAAGTTCTTATTTACATCCTCTGCTGTGGCAAGGGTGTTTTTGCAGGGGAAAAAACCCAGAGCTCAAGACCACCAGATAAGGCTGGACATCCTTGATTTTCAGTCTTGACTTTTGACAGAAACTCCTCGTTTTCTATTAAAAAAAAAAAAAAGCTCCACTACATTTTTTTTCCTGCAAACCTTGCCTTGCAAGCAATGCTAAACAAAGCAGGCTTTGAAGGCTGTAATAGAATTTCAGCATTGTAATCTTAAATCTCATGCAATTAAGCAATTAAACTTTTCCAAGAGAAACCAAAATGGCCTTTTTGCTGAATAAAACATCTATAGTTCATTCACTGATATGATCTTGATGCCCTACTTGTTACCTTTTTAACCAGGGGAAAAAAAAAAAGCCTGAATGGAAATTAAATAAAACATGAGGTTTTTGTCTAAAGACAACTAATCTTAACTGCTACAGTAAAGCTTTCATCACCAGGAATGTCTCTGCCAACAGTGTTTTCCCCTGCAGGCGATGTTGTTGGACTTAAATCAGAAAAATATCAGTCATTTACATCAGTCTATTCCAACTCTGCTTTCTCTTAAGACAGACTGAAGTCCTTCCCCAGCAGCAGGGCTGGATAAACCTCCTGTTCTCCCATATTTCATTCTCCTCTCAGTTCATAATGTGAACCTCACCTGCTTAGGGGGTCGACACTCAGCTGAAATTCCTCTAAGAAATGTATTTATGTAAGATACAGGGTTCTAAAACACAAAAATACACCATTCACAGCATTAAATCTGAAATAATGCAACTTTTCTCCTCCCAGTTAAAAATACACAAACATCTATTCAACCACTCCCACCTTGTGATTACAGTTTCTTTTCCATCTACCTTTCATAACTTAGATTTGGGGAAGTGTGTGTTGAACAAAAAGAGCAGGGAAATGAGGTTTGATACCTTTGTTTAGCAAGATGTCAACAGACGAAGCCAATTTTCTCCTGATAAAGGAGAACCCAACCCCACTGCAAGCCCAGAAGCACCAGACATGCCCACAGGATAAAGGTTTTCTGCTGCTTGATGATATTCTGCACAGTTCTGAAGGTATTTCTGCAGGGAAATGTCAGTGCTCATGAGAAAATACTCATTTTTGGATCCATAACAAGTTTATGTACAAGAAAAAGATGTTCAGTTTCTCAGAGAAATGGTCCCCTCACTTGACCCTACAGAGAATATAAATATTATTTTGTTTTGCAGACAGGAGAAATTAAAGTTTTGCCTGATAGTGAGTATTTTCAGAACCATTTTATCAGGCTTAGCCATCCTCATACAATAGCAAAGAGCCTTTTTTGTGACAGATATATACTTCAAATAAGGCCATTCTGTGTTTTTATAACCTAAAATTGCTTTTAAATAGCTACAAAAAATCCATGTGAATGAGTCTGAATAAACACCTGTCAATTCAACACCCCAAATAACAGTAATTCTCTAAAAAACACAGAAAGGGTATTTTTCAGTGAGAGAATAGACACAAATTTCCTCAACTCAAGTGCTGGTACATCCCTTGCCTTCCCATTCCCCAAAGCCAAATTCCCTCCTGCCTCCCCACACTGCCTCAGAAGAGCTTCCCTTTTCATGACATGTTCTGTACAAGAGTCTTAAACATTAATTAAGCCTAACAGTCCTCAGAGATGTTAGCACAGCTATAAAAAGGTTTCTGGATCGACTGGCTACTGAAGGAACTGGCATCTGATCAAATTTTCAAGAGTTATGCTCCTTGCTTTATGAATAAATCAAGGAATTAGCAGTTTTTGAAAGTCTCCAGCACTACTTGGTGCCTCGTGTACTTATTAACAGCCCTATTTTATGGATTCAGCATCCAAGGCATAATGAACCTAAGGGGATATTTGTAGTAAAACTATGAAGAATCCAATCCCATCATCTCAGTGAGGAATATTTTTAGTTGTGGACAGCATCTCAATTGCAGGGCTCATTATTTTGTTCTGGTTAATTTTAAGTACAGCCGAGAAACTCTGTGAATGAAATATGTTTTTCTGCAGACTGAGGCATATTGCCACTAATCAAAGGAATGAAAAATTCGAGTATTAGCTAATAAATTCATGATAGTTCAGTCTTTTACTTTATGGTCATGTCAGCCCAAAATGCTGAAGGAGCTCAGGAGACTTTAAAAGTCACCTGGATCAGGGTCATTACTGTACAGGAGCTTCTAGGCTCCTAGAAAAGGATATTCCAGATAGGAAGAATGGGGGAAAAAATTCCTTTATGGATCTTCCAAACTGATCAATCCCTAGAACAAATGTATAATTAAATCTAATATGACAACAAGAAGGGTCTTAGAAGAGCTACCATGAGTTTTACATATATAATTTTAAAGCTGTTACCTCCAAGGAGGGAAAGCCTTCAGGGGAAGCTGCACTGAACTCTTCTGCTAAAGCTTTTTGTCTTAAATAACTATATATTTTGGTGATTCTTCCTTATAATGCTGAAAAGAATCAACACTTTCAAAAGTGTAACTACGGGGGAAAACACCGAATATTTGTAAACAAACAACACACACCTGAACTGAATACTTCTAAGCCAGCCAAATCTAAGAATTATGTGACTTTGGGAAAAAAATAAATATCAGAAATAACCACAGAATTTATCTTGCATGGAAGCTTTCAACCATTTGAGATGATGCTGCTGGAAAAACTCAGCTGCACGTGTCTTTGGTGAGAAACAAAAAGAGAATATGAGGAGCACAGCAAGGTTACAGAGCAAGCCTATACTGTGCTTAAACTGTTCATGAATCATAGATGAAGGCCAGCAGAGGAACTGCCTCTCTCATCTCACTCTCTAGGGAAGTGCAGCACACAAGGTTCAGCTCCAGGCTTCCTCTTTTCCCCTCCCTGTCCCACCTACCCCAGGCTGGGGCTGGGAACCACCAGCTGAGCCTGGCTTTGCAGAACTGGCTCCTTGGCCCAATGCAGTGCTGCAGTTTGCCTCTGAGAGCTGCTGCTCGCTCCAGTGCCACTACAGCAAAAGCAAATTTCTGCAATTTCTGCAATTCCGCTGCTCAGCATGATTCGGAGTAAGAAAAGCACTTGAGGACTCACCCTCCTGCCAGGAAAACCTCAGGTAACAATGTCATTCCATCCTTCCTCAGATATTTCACTGCATGCCCCAGAAGATAAGGCACACATTTCCCATTTTGTTTTTCTGAACAGAGGAACCGCCACCCAAAATCCAGGGCTGAGTAACCCAGTCAGAGTTTTCCTGTCCACTTCCAGATTAGTCCCCAACACCAGCATGGGGGACCTTCCCAACCTGACAAGCCCCACATGAAAACACAGTCACGAGACAGATCAGGAAGATCAATACCACACATCCTGGGCGTCCAAAGGAGTGAATTCAGGGAATATTCCCCAAGCATGAGATGGTCTTACAGCTTCTACACAAAGGAGGTGGTTAAGGGCATCCCACAGAGCCTTGTACACCAACAGCCTGGCATTCCACTGCTTCCCAAAGCTTTACATTTTACTGTCAGCAAGCCAGCCCTCACTTAGCTGGGGCAAGCCATAAGGATCTCTTGGATTTGAAGTGGGTCTGGACATGACAGCACTCCACTGACACTCTGGGGCTGCCTCCAGGCAAGATCCATCCCTGCGTGGGAATCCAGACTTCCACATGGGAAGAACCAGGCACATCAGCTGCTGAAGCAGCAGGTTGGGTTTATTTGGATAATGCTGAAATGAGAACTGATCCAAGACTCCACAAGCCAGAGCTGGGTATCTCATCTGGCACGCTCAGCTTGCAGGAGAGCCACTCCCTCCCACATCCCTAGAAACCACCTCTGCCCTCTGCTCCTCCACCCTCCTGCCCCCTCCATGGCAGAAGGGAGCTGTGCTCCATGCCAGGCACCTCCAGCACCTCCCTGTCTGCTCAATTCCAGCATGCTGGACATGGACCAGTCTTTAGCTCTCAAGACAAAAATTTTGGTGAATTGTGACACCACCCACTTATCTGCAGTACTTATACTGACAATGAATTTCTCCAAGCATGAACTTAAATATATATTTCCACCTAGTTTAGCTAAATGTGGCACCCCATTTGAATAGTCTGCCATGTTATTATAATAACAGGGCACAGCTCTAGGATGTTTAATCCCATTCAGTGACCCCACTGAATGCAAACCTGCACTGTACCACTCCCTCCAGAGGCCCCTGTGGTCCTGCTGGCCATGGCACAGCACTCCCAGGCTCATTTCTGTATCTGGGATCAGCAGGTACCCAGGAACTCCCCAGGAGCACAGATCCACTGCCAGCAACACAATCTGCTGCTGCTAAGGGACTGGAACTGCTTGTGAGTGACATGTGGCTCAGGGGTCACCTTCAAGAGCATAAAAAACAAAAAAAAAAAGGAAAAGAAAAAATATGGGGAAAGTTTCTCAGAATTATAAGCTACTAAAAATAGAGTCACCCCCCCCACCAGTGACAGCAGGGTAAAACTGAAATTTCAAAGCAGAAACATGTTTTCACAGCAGCGCCACGGGACAGAAAGGGAAGAAAGCACCAACACCTTTATAAATATTTTGCTTAAGCATCCTCATTAAAAAGGGATAAATAGTAGCAGTGTGTAATCATTAGAGCAATCCAATATATTTTTGTGTCCCCAACACTCAATTAAATTTATTGAGACTCCAGAGCTACCATACAAAGCTTGAGAGCGTGTAACATCTGCTACTTCCAAGATGAGTCATGGTAGGAAATTCCCCTGTATTTTCTAGGAACCAGTCAGGCAGCCAGTGATTGAAACAGTGATGTGACTGTATATAACACCCACACAAATGAGAAGAAATAACTTCTATCAATAAACCTACATTATATTTAACATACTCGCTGCAGATTTCAAATAAGAGATTACAATTAGAAAGATTGTTTTTGGGAAAATATTACCCAGTTTAATTTGAATGCAATGTAAATTTTGCCAAGAAACGTTAAAGGTCAGAAGAGATTGGAAGAAGAGAAACTAATTTAAATAAATTGCAGGAATTTGAGGACATTTTGAAGAAGGGAAGTAAATATTCAACAAAGCAACACCCCACAGCACTTGCCTCCATTTTCAAGTGCTGCATCACTAACTCTATAATCTCTTACCACATCTGTCCCTCCCCAAATTTTAAATAATCTCAGCTCTCCTTCTGCACCTTCTGTTTTAGACAAAACTACAGAGGACCAAACTCTTTCTCACCTTCTGATTTCACTCCAAAACATCAGACTAGAAATGCCTCATTTTCAACAGGCACACAGCTCACTGCATCCCCAGATGTTCAAAATCACGGAGATGCTTGGTGTTCACTCTGCCAACAGCTGGATCTGTCGCTGTCCCCTCACTCAGACGTGTGACAGCCCCACAAGAGCCTCTCCAAGGACACATCCACAGCAGCTGCTGCCTCTGGACTGGCCTCTGGAGTAAACCCTGAACCTAAAAGCATCCTTGTCATGTCCACCTCCCACTTCCAAACAAGTTACCACTGTAACAGAGGCACTGTGATGTGCAAAATTTACATTTACCTGAGGTTTGAGGTAAGACAGAATAATCTGGATTTTAAGAGTCAGGTCACATTACCAGATGGCCTCTAAGGAAGGAACACAGCCTCACTGACAGCACAAAAATAGTTCTTACTTAGCAGATACTGAGTCTTTTGCTAGGCAAAAAAAAATTTCAAGGTCCAAGCCAAACTTAGGAATGTATTTTATACTGTGTTGATCAATTTCAATGTTTTTAGTCCGTGATCAAAACAGCTGAAAAGACAACAAGTGGATGTAGGATTGTGATGAAGATTCACACAGTTTTGGAGCACTGGTTATGTATTTCAAGCTAAAGACACATTTTTGAGTTTGACTTCTAATCTGATGAGAGCTCAGACATTTGTGTGCAAGCAGCCAACTAATAACCCTTCCAGATAAGGCCTGGGGCTCCTAGAATTACCAAACAACAGCAGTCTTACCTTCAGAGAGTACACCATGGCTTCTTGAATTACCAGGACTCTTGATAAAAATCCAGTAGGACAAAAGAGAAATTCCACCTCACTTTTGAATACCTCAAAGTCACATCTTCATTCATCAATGGAGAGAGCCTAAAACAAATCCACCACAAAGCAGCAACAGGAAGGATATCTGCTTACACAAGACCATGGACACAGAACAAGAGTTACTAATTGTCACCAAGGAAGGGACTGCAAAGAGGGTCACAAGCCCTGGGTTTGAGGACAAAAAACTATCTTCTATCCCAATAAAGGATAAATCCAGAAGTGAGAGTTTCGTTTTACTGAGAATGAGTCCCCAAACTCATGCAGGCTCCCTCTGCAACCCCAGACCAGTCTTCAGCTCTCTTAAGACAAAAAGTTTGGTGAATAATCTGCAACATTTATACTGACAATGAATTTCTCCAAGCATGAACTTAAATATATATTTCCACCTAGTTTAGCAAAATGTGGCACCCCATTTGAATAGTCTGCCATGTTATTATACTAAATTAGCACTAGTATGTCAATAAGGACAAAGAGAACCACTAATACACAGTTTTCCCCAGCACTCACAGAACCCAGCATCAAACATCACCTAAAATGATTTTTTTTCCCCAGACATTGAATTTTCTCTAGATTTCTTGTCAGGGGCTTTTCAGGAAACACCTGATATAAAGCAAAGCTGGAACTCTTTGCAAGTATTTACACTAAATGAAGGGTTTGTTCCAAAGTATCAGATCACTACAGCTGGCAGCAATGAAGTAAGGCACAGACCAGGCTGCAGGAATCCAGAGCTGGTTTTAGTTCTGAAGGAGAGTATCAATTTTGTCATAATTTCTTCCTTGTCAGGTATCATATGGCCTTCAGCAGCACAGCAGCACTCATTCAACACCAAAGCAGAATCCACAGATGTCAACACAATCACATTAATATAGTGTCTTGTTTCTGCAATCAGTGCTACAAAGAGGAGATGAAGACATAAAATCTGAATATTATAAACAAAACTTATATGTTCCCAAGTGTATTCCATTCCCAGGTCCCTCCTGCTTTCCCAAAAACCCAAATCCAAATCCCCTGGAGCAACAGGAAGGAGCATAGACAGGCCTGCGCATACAATGGCCTCCATTTGCCCTTATGCATTTGAAGCTATGCTACAGGAAGCACTACTGAAACACAAACCAAACCAGATTTGTCAGAGATCTCTGGGACTCTGAAGAGCAGCTCATGGGCAGGAAACCTGCTCAGCAAAATGGCCATAACACATCTGTCATGTGTCACCTTTCTGGGGAAGCTGCATGCCCAGGAGTTGGTGCCAGTGTGAGAAGTGTGGGTAATGGCAGTAATTATGTGCATTATATAAGGTGTGCTTGCAACGCTGCCATTTCCTTCTCCATAAAGATTAAAACTCTGCCTTCTAAGAAGCTTAACTGTTTGATGGAGACAAGCACAGCACTGCTGCTCCCAAGAACTGCAAGAACTGATTTTCCAAGCCAAGGTTTAAGATCCAGCAGTGCCTCCAAGCAATAAGGGCTGCTGGGCACACGAGGTCAGTCATGGCCAGAAGCTCCACCTCAGGAACATCTGCAGAATCATGCAGTGACCTGGCTGCCCCAATTTGAGTTTTGCTGCCAGTGCCCAGGAAGCACAGCATCCCTGAGGGGCCCTGATGGGATGCAGAAGGAGCTCAGTTCTCAGCACAGCATTGCACAGCCTGAATTACACTCACAGGAATCCTATATTGTACCTCAGCACTCACCCAGCCTGGAAAAAAGGAGAACCTAAAGATTTCACCTGTGCTGGCTCTGGATGAGTAATAGATTTAAAATGCTCTTTTCCACAGAGAATTCAGCTACCCCACTACACACACAGAGAACACATATAGCTTCAAATTGCATCTTAAAAAAACAGCAACCCACCCCAGAAATATATCTGCACAAATCCTTCATTGTACAGACCACCAGCTCTCAGCACTGCATCATTCATAGCTCTGGGAAAGAGCTGAATGTGAGCATGGCCATTTTTATATCATGTTTTAAAACCCACTTCATGTCCATGACTGCTCTGTGTTACTCAGGAAAACACAATTCCCACAGCATGTGCAGAATAACACACAGGCAAACAACCCCCAGCCTGCCATGGGGATAGGAACCAACCACTACACTGTAAATATGACCACTGACTTCTGTGTCTGCAGCGTAAAACAGCTTCCAAACCTGGAAGTGAAAGTCAATATCAAGCTTAAAAATTAATAAATGAGCTGAGGAAGCCCCTTTGCTATGCAAGGGCAGGACAAGGAGTGTTTTGTCACCAGAGATTAGCCAATACACAAGAACACCAAGGAAAGTACAAGCAAAAAGGATATTTCACACTGAATGATTAAGACATTTAACCATTTAATTCATTTCCATCATCACAGTACCTTTACAGCTCTTTCAATCAAAGAATCAACACAAAGGCTAAGGAAAAGAATCCAAGTGAGCACCCTGAAGTGCAGCATTCCAAACACAGGCTCCCAGAACTTCCTCATCCTCCCCTGCTATCGCTCACGGCCATAAGAGACTGGACTTACCGAGAAAGTGAGATAAAGTAACAGTCAAAACAAACACAAACCACCCTGTAAATCTCAAAGGGTAACCCAAGGCAAACACTCCACAAACCCGAGAGATTTCAAAGGCTGCACAGAAAATGTGTCCTTCTGAAGGCTGCACTATCTTCCAACGAGGGACACACAGCCCAAGCACTTTAAGGACAAGGAACAAGATGACCAGCACATAAAGAGAAGTGCATTGTATTCATTTGAAGCATGTTTTTGCCAGCCAATTAAAATATATCATCAACAAAATTAAATACAAGCCAGCAAAAGCTTTTCAAACAAATTCCACAGCAAAATCTGATTTGTGTTCTGGTATGGTTTGGGATCTGGGTTTAAATCAGTCCCAACACAGGCAGCAGAGCTCTTTAACTACCTGCTCTGAGTTCCACATCTCAGCAGATAAATTTGGCAGCTTTACACACGGGCTCAAGACTTCCATTTGAACCATCAGAGGTTTCTTGATTCAATTCAGTAAATGCATCATTTGGCATCTAATTTAGGAAGGAAGATGAAATTTTAAAGCTGCTTCTGAAAACAGTGGAATATGCCCAGATTACTACAGAAGGATCCTGGGAAAGCTACAAGGAGTTCAGGTTAAAGGTACTTCTGCCACAATCAGCCTGGAAATGCCTTTTTGCCCTGTCCTTCCTTCCAGCGTGGATTTATTGAGCCTATAACTGAAAGCATTCACCATCAGGTCTATCTGATTTCAGACCAGACACTCTAGACTTCATTGCAGCTTCTTAAACAGAAAATGTGAAAGGGCCACCATAAATGCTGGCAAAGACAGACTGATCCCAAAGCTCAGCGAGTGAAATGGTATTTGGGGAAAGCAGATCCTTCAAGATCAACACAAAAAATGTTAGAGAAAAACTGATACACCTGTTCTCCCAGCAGAAAAAACTTGCTCTAGATCACAAGACTTCACCTTTTACAGCCAAACTGAGTCAGCATGAGACAGTTTAAAGCACTACAAAAATAATCTCCAAACTGTATGCCCTGGTACATAAACTGCTTGTGAGGTACTTACTGTGGCAAGCAGAAGAGTTCACTTTACAAAAACATCCTTAATTTTCTTTGAGAAAGCTGGAATAACCACTATTAATGCTGCAGCAAATGCACATGGCCATGCACTTGACCTAAGGATTGCTGAGTTTTGGTGGCATTTAATCACATCAATATGGGGAGAAAGAGGCAGGGAGCCAGAAAAACATCACTGTGTGCCTTCAGAAAACTTGTTATTTTTAACACTGCAGTTTAAGATCAGCAACCCTGAAGCAAAATGGTCAGAACATTTTCTTCCACCGGTGTTGACAGCACACCAAGAGCTTTCAGAGGCCGAGTATTTTAGGCCAGTGCAGCAAAACTGAGATCCCAGGAAGGAAAGCTCACCCACTGTAGCAAAAACCAGCATAAGAAGGGTGAGTTTATTCATCCATTATGCTGAAGAGCTTAAAATAGAAACATTCTATACCTCTCACCTCAGGCCAGGATGAACAACTGAACAGAAGTGAATCACTGTTACAGCAAATGACTGGAAAACACTGATGGAAACTGAGGCTTGTCTTCTGCCTCTTCCTCTAGCCCAGGAAAAAGTCCTTACTACTGCACATTTTAACAAGGAGGGAACAAAATCAGATCCACTATTGTCCCTTTTTTTTCCTTTAATTAAGCTGGAGAAACAGAGCTATAAAGCCTCACCTCTCCCTGAAATCCCCACTATGCCTCTATCCTTACCCATGGATGCACAGCTGCAAAATCCAACAGCAGGCAGACACACTTGGAAAATGCATCACACCCAGTCCTGCAGCTTTGGAGGTTTAAAAAAAAAAACAACTTATCATCTTAGTGAATAAAATTGGGGAGAAGAACTCACGTGTTTAGTGCTTTTTGGTATGAAAAAAAGCCTCTTTAAAACAGTAACTGAAAGCTTAATTTACCAAACACTCTGATTAACAGGAAAAAAACAAAATTCACGTTCAAAATGAGGTATTTATTCTGAAGCTAAAAATACCCAGCCAGCTGTATATCCCACCTTATGCAGGCAGGCAGAAGTGCTTTGCAGTCCCCCTCCCCAAGCTGACACACACTCACTTCCTTCTTCATTGCAACATCAGAGGCTCAACCCGATGCTAACAAGCCACAAAGTCCTGCCCAGAACTTAAAGTCACGCCCCAGTAATTACTTAAAATAAACTCTAAGTACAAGAGGTTAAAAAAAAAATCAATTTACTCAGCTTCAGTTTTGTTTTTAATTCAAAAATATTTTGACTTGTCGTAAAACAGAAAAGCAATTTTTGAGGTTTGCTCCCTCCACCCACATGTCTCATTGACTCTTTTTTCCAATCTCACTGTAGAACATTCAGCACACTGATTTATCCCAATGATCAATACAGGGATCAAACCCTTGAACATGCAATGTCTTAAGGACATTTTATGTGTATTTGATCTTTACTTTTTGTACATAGAACACAAAGGATGACAGCAGTAGTAGGGAGGGGAGGAAAAAAAAGGAAATGTAGAATAATGTAAAACTAAAACTCAGTTGTGCAGATGTCCCAGTCAAAGGTGGTCCAAGACATCAGAGTAACCTACAAAAGCAGCAAAGATCCTCCAAAATCTTTGCAAGCTCCCAATAAAAAAGTAAAGTGTTCTCCCCTGAATTAAAAAAAAAATCAGCACACAAATTCCTGAACAAGAAAACCCCTGTACACTGCATACATGTTTTCCCCGAGAAGACAGAATAGATCATGTGACAGTTAATGGAAATAAAATTTTTAAAATAATAATTTTTGTTCTACTGGTGCCCTGACACCAAAGAAAAGACGAACAAAGCCCCTGACAGGCCAGGAGAAGGCTCCAGGTCATGGAGCTGGCATCATCCTGCTCCAGAGGAAACAACACCTGCTGGGCACAGCAGCCTGGCAGGGTGTGGACATCCCCAAACAGGAACCAAAACCCTCCCCACTGCACACACACGCAGCTCCCTGGCCACCTCTTCCCACCAGCTTCTGCTCTTTGGTGCTTCAATGCCCTGCTTTTTAAAAACCAAGATGCCCATCACACCTGGCCCAGCAGCACAGATATTCATTCCTTCAGCCATGAAGACAAGGAGCTTTGTGAGGTTTCTTCCCTCCCTGCTCAGCTGGGCAGGCAGATTCTGCCCCACATCCCCCTGCCACAAACAGCAGCAGCAAACCCTTGTGGTTCTGCCACATCAGCACTGGGAAGTTCCTCCTGCCAGGGTGAGTGGGAACTCTTCACCTCCACCATCCCATCCCTGGCAGCTTCCAGGCTGCTGGAATACAGAGCACACAGCACACACAGGGGGTTTCATCCTGCCCCTCAGCCTTTCAGCTCTGCTTTGCAAGAGTTCCTCATTTATGGATGATGACATCAATTAAGCATCCCCTTTGTTCAGAGACAGAGATCATAAATATGAAAGTTTCTGACTTCCTCTCTCCACGCCCTCGAGGCCTTACCCACAGCCTCACTGACAGCAGCTGCAAACGCTCTCTGGATGGGGCTCCTGTCACCAGGAGCCAAATGCTCCTCAAACTGAGATCTTTTATTCTTTAAACACCCACCACAAATTCCCTGGATGGCTTTGGAAGCCAGGTGGGCTCAGCAGTGCTCAGAAAGGCTTCTCTTGTGCTGCACTGTTTACCCAAAATAATGATCTTCCTGAAGAAAAAACAAACTCTCCTCATGTGTGTTAATGAAATTGTTTGTTTGTAGACAATGAACATAAATCGGTGCTTCCTTTCCTAACTTTAGGATCTCGGTTATATACTGCAAGTAATTCTCACTCTTGGATTTAATACTACAAAGTAACTTTTCACCTTCACGTGATTCCTGTCACATGGGGCCATGGCCTAATACTTTAAAAAGCCATTGTATACCTGAAATATGAAATACAACTTCATGTCTGGGAGTACCTGTACCATCATCTAGTCAATATTGTCAGTGCCTCAATTAAACATTCTGCTCGGGATTTTCCCCCACTTTTTAAGGCAGGGATACTTGTCCATGTAGATAATAAAACACTGAGCAATGAACATACAGAAAATTGTGCCAGCCTTTCAGAAAAGCCTCTCCTCGGTTAAATCCAAATACAAAAACCTTTAAAAAAAGCAGGTGCAAGTAATATAAAGCATCAAAATCTGGATTCCTAAAAAAAGCACTTCATTTATTAAATAAAACCCAGTGAAAGGAGGGAGTGCTAACGATGATTTGAATCTTCCCCAAGTGAACCCAAATGCTGCCATGCCCAAGAAACAGAAAGTGAAACTCAACAATTCACTCATTAACTGAAATCTAACAGTGGCACGGGAGGGGTTTTGGTTGGTTTATTTCATATATTTTTTTAGAAAAATACTCAGAGTGTAAATTAGCAGGAGAAGTTTGTACTGTACATCCTCATCCTCTGTTCCTATCTCCAAATCTCTGGTTTGCTACCTCTGGTTATTTCACAGCTGGACCAGTTTGTTAATGTGAACCACCCTCTGGTAGCACAAAGGTTTGTGCCAGCCCAGCTCAGTGGGAGAAAGGAGAGCTGGAATAACAGCTGGTTTTTATTCAGCACTAAAATCAGCTCCAAATTAATATTAATTTGCAGACTCATGACTTTAAATTCACAACCAATCCATTTCCTGCTCCCAACCCCTGATTGTGATCCCCACCCTCCCCAGCCCTGTGTTTCAACAGGAATCCAAGTTTCTATTTTTCTTTCAGTCAATACATTTCCAATCTGCCAAGACACAGAAAATGACTTTTGTATATAATAATGAAGAGAGTAAACTGTAAAGATAAATAAAGCTGTCTGGATTTGGACCTCCAGCTGCCAAGGCTGCATCTTGACCTTCAAGTGAGTGCAAATTTTAAGAAAGTTATTAAAGTTTAATAAGGCATGATTGCTAATGACTAACAAGGTTACTTGGTTTGGGAAACAAACACTGGTATCTAGCTTTCCCAAAACTGGGAATTTTGCCTTTCCTTTCATAGTTATGTTATTATAATGGTGGCCAGGAAGGAAAAAATTCTGATAGATACTTTCTAAATATACTATCAAATTAATTTTAAAAGCCACAACATGAGCATTCACACAAAAGTTTCACAGACTATCAAAAGACCTTAGCTTGAAGATCACCAGATCTAAGAGGTTTTTAATAGCTAGTTTACACCTCATAATACTAAAATCTCTGTTGCCAAATACATTTTTAAATATTTTTTTGTTGTTGTTCGATTTACAAAGTGAAAGCAGGGCAAATTCCAAGTTAGGTGGGCACACAGGAAAAACTCAGCTGATTATACAGCATTTCTTCTGGCATGAGGGTGCTAAGGGCTCATGAGTGGCAGAATAAGTCATCATCACGATGCTGAACTGCCAAAATTCACTGAGGCTACAACATGACCTGCATGCAAACCCAGCCGTGAAATCGCAGCGCAGCGCTGCAGGCACGCTCCAACATCCCTGCATATGCTCCAGTTCTGCTCCAGACCCCTGGAACTGCAGCAGCCTGGATCTGCCAGGGGTAATTGCAGGGGAAGCCAGGGAACAGCCACTATCAGAGCTTCAGCTATTAAGGTTCCTTAATGAATGGTCTAACAGCAAGCCAGGCTTAACCAGTTCTCTCATTGCAGGACCTTAACCATAATAAGCCCCTTGAACATTCCTGCAGTGTTTTCCAAAGATCTTACAGCATGAGGCTCCTAACTGTGCTTTCTCAGCCTGTGAGGCAGGTATTAGTCACCCTTTGTTTTTTTTTTTAATTTAAGTACAGATAAAAAGTGAGGCAGAAAGCTGGCAAACAACTTCCCTGTGGATACACAGCTGACAAGTGGCATACAGAATCCAGATCTTCCAGATTCCAGCCCTGTCATCAGCCAAAAGGCCATCATTAGGAGGAAAGAAATTAGTCTGGTCTTATAAATAGCATTTGAATATAAGCCTTGCTAAAATATTTGCAAGGAGTTGACCTTAAACAGCAGCAGAGCTGCACTGGTAGCCTGGGGCTCCAAGCACCAGCTTATATAGCACTGGGACTGGGATCCCATCCCTCTGCCTCCCTGGATGTCTCCAGAGTCTGGATCCAGCACAGACTGTCCAACAGATCAGACCACAATCTCATCTGATCACCTTTGGTTTGGGCTCAGCATATCCAAAAATATAAGATTGCTCTAAAAATATAAACGGCATTGCTCTAAAATACTCAGGTAGGCAGGAAAAAGCAAATTAACAACAAGCCTGAGTCAGCAACTTTCTCCTGCTTTCAGGCACCAAGTCAGACTGGCAGAAATCTCCCTGTAACACAAAAACTGGAAACCTGCAATGTAGAAAAGCTGCCCAGTACACCTAAAATCTGGAGCAAGTTAATAATTCAAACTGCTCAGACTGCATTATCACACATTTACCTGTAATTTCTGCAGGTCTCAAATGCCTGAGTGAGAGATATTTTGATTTATGGCATTTCTATATGGCACTACAAAGAAGCAGATCTTTTTCTGAACTACAGCTTCAATATCTGCAGCAGGTCTAACTCCTGGGCTACAATTCCTGCAGCAAAAAACTAAGCCAAATACTGATTTTTGCAACAAAAACCCTCTTATGTTTCATTCTGTAAGAGTCTAACTTCATTTGAAGTAATGAACTTTCTAGTAAGGCAACCCTATGATACCAAGTGGAAAACTACAAAAGCAGAGTTAAAGCAAATAAAAGAAAAATAAGACTTTGTGGAGCAAAAAAGTAATTCCTGTAGTTACTCATTTATTCTGGTTTTAGGTACCTGCCTTGCTCCCTCCCACCCATGTGGGCCATGCCCAAGTGCTGAACACACAACCTCTAAACCACAGCAGGAGCTCTCAGTCCAAGGAAGAGCTGGAAATGGAAAATTTGTTATCTTCTGTGGGCATCCTCCACACCACAGATGAAAAACACACAAGAAATTTTGAGAAAAAGCTGCCTGAGTGGAACAAGTTGGAATGTTTTTTTTTATTTCTATTCCTCACTTTAGCAGCTAACTGTTGTTACAGGCAAGAGAGCCATAAAATCCTATTTTTGGCTGCCTGCTTCCCAAACGACAGAAAACTCCTGACTCTGAGAACATGAATATCTCACACTGGAACTAAAGGCTCGTGTCTCTTAATGAAAAAGCAGCAGAGAGAAAATTCCCTGTGTCCTGCCCAGGAAGACCAAACTCCCTGGACTATTATGCATGGGCTGTGGCACAGAGGATGAGATCTGACTCTCAACAGAGCCTGTTTCCATCTCAGCTCACATTTAGGGCTCAATTATCTTATCTGCTCTGCCACTCGCATACTTTCCAGATAAGAAATGTTTTTCCCCTCGTTTGAAGAGTTAAAATTGACACTACTGCCAGTGTTGAGATTAGAAATGCTGGAAATTAAAATTCATTTGGGCTAATGCTTGTTTAAAAATATTTAATGTGCAGGCTAGGGCTGGGAATTAGAGTTAATTGAGATGCTGTGAGTGAGTTTTAACACCACTAGCATGTTCCATAAGGGGAAAGGGAGTGTGGTGCCTACTTCAGTTTCCTCACAGGGTTTGGGTCAACCATCAGTTCACCTCCAGTTGAGAAACTGCTCAAGAGCTGGGAGGGAGGGAGGGAGGGAAAAAAGCCTGTTTTCCTCTTCCAATCTATGACTAAGGATGAGGCAA
>JANRGV010000049.1:9832219-9865920 GCA_024734035.1 Alethe castanea
GACTACTACGAGGAGGAGGAGCTGGAGAGCGCCGAGGAGGAGGACGGCGAGCGGAGCGCCCGGGCCCGCGACTCGGACGAAGGTGTGTGGGGAGGGGCGGGACAGGGGGATGGATCTCTCTCGGGGGGCTGTGGGGCGGGGGGCACCGCTCCGCACGGTGTTTGGGGGAGGGCTGCGGGGTTAAAGGGTTCGGAGCGGCGAGGACAGCCCAAGGAAACAGGGATCTGCCGGGGTGCAGCGGTTCCCCGAGGGAGAGTACAACAGCGAAGGCGCTGGAGAGGCGGAGCTGTGGCTCCCCCGGTGAGCAGGAGGCTGTGGGAGCGAGTGGCACAGAGAATGAAAACAGTGGAGAAATCCGGTGTGTTGTCACTGTTCCCGTGGTGTGAAGGGGAAGGACGCAGCTAAGGGAACAGAAGATGTGGACAGAAGTATAGCAGAGCAGGAGGATGTGACAACACAAGAACCAGAGAGAGGGGGAGAAGAGGGAATTAAGTAAAACTCGGAGTAACGAGGAGTGTAGCGGGCATAAAATGAGAGAGAAAAGGGTGTAGAAGGACTCTTGGAGAGCGGCTGTTGCTGGCAGCAGAGCCCTCCATCCCCTCTGCCCTGGTTATAGATGGGATGGTATTAAAGATGCAGAGGGTGACAGGGTAGGGAAGTCCTTTGTGGCAGCTCAGACATTTGAGTGAATTTCTTGCAGTTAAAAAACTTACTGCTTTATCTTTGGTGCATTGAATTTCATCTTAAGTCTAAACTGTGAGTAGTTTAAGAAAACTGTGAGAAAGGTTTGATTTAAGGGGCTGGCCCCCCTTCCATGTATGGGGAATTAGCTGTGGTTTAGGTTTCTCAGCTGTATCCTGTAAAGTCTGAAGGCACTGACCCCTCTGTGGAAACTTAGTGGATTCTTGGCTACCCGTGTGTTACAAATAGAAGCCTGAAAAGTCTTAGCAGCAAACTAGCAACACCACGGTGATTTTATTTATTCATAGTTTATACTGTCTATTTATAAAATGCAGCGATCTTTATGGCAGTGCTGGTATTTGAATGTTGAAGTACTAAGTGAAGCACGGCTGAGAAATTCAGATCCCAGCCAGTAATTGCTCTCTTTGTTGAGACCTTTGTGGTCAACCTGAACAGCACTGAGTGGGTGGAACTCCAGTAGCAGGTTTGTGAAATGTCTTTCAGAGTCTTTTGGCTGTTTGTGTCTCACCTGTGTGTGAGTATTAATGTACAGTCCCTTGTCTTAAATTGGAAGAAATTCCCAGGCTCTCTGAAGCTGAAGTTGTTCATGTAAATCTGCACTGCAAAACTCAACAGCTGCAGGAAGATGTTGCATTTCCCTCCTGAATTCATCTCTCAGGTTGTCTTTGATGCTAAATTACCTGAGGTTTGGGAATTTTTTTTTTGTTTGCCTGTTTCCTTGTTTTTAAATAATTTACTACTTAGTTTGGGATTTTTTTTAAATACTTTTAAAATTTTAACAAATTGTTTTTTGCTTCGTTTAGACACTGAGGATGCCAGTGAAACAGACCTGGCAAAGCACGAGGAGGAGGACTTTGTAGAAATGAAAGAACAGTAAGTAACCCATTCCAAATACAAGTTCTTTTTATTTAGTTTAGGGGTTTTTATTGCCTAAAATTGGCGAAGTTTTGGGTCAAGGTTGGGAGTTTTAAGTGCTTACCCCAATGAAATAGCTCCTGAGTCCATCCACTTGTATTTCTGCTCTCCCCAGTTACTTGTTCTGTCCTATATAAATTCAAGGAATTAAGGGCTGCTGCTGTTTTGGGCAAATAAATAATTATGAGTTCTGGGAGCAGCTGCAGATAGATCCTGCTGCAGACAGATCCTTCAAATAAAATAAAGGCTCTGCTTTAGATAAGTTAAGGAAAAGTAAGATGCCTATCCAAATACCTTAAACAATTGAATTCTAGTCCTGAACCAGAAATGGACTTTGGGAGAAACCTGAAATAGTTTCCCCATGGTGTTTAGGAGCATTTGCAGTATTTTGAGTTCTTTCTTACTGGCAGAGACCTGTTTTTGTACAGGTCAGGAAGACTTGGCCGGTGTTAAACCAGAGCTGTGTGGTAAAAGAAGTGCAGGTTTGCAGCAGCACCAGGGATGGACTTTGGTGGAATTTTAAAATAATGTGGGGAGCTAATACACAACTAATAAAACTTGACATAGTGCAAGAATAATTCTGCTGTAAAGTTTCTGATGTTTGTAGATTTATATATTTTTTAGATTTCAGCATATAAAAAAAATCCTATTTTATCCCAAATTTTTAACCCATTGTAGAACCCAAGAAGTGCCAGAATTCTTAAGACACAATGAGAATCTTCCATTGGGATAACATTCTTTTAGTTTGTAGTTGTAGTTTTTAGTTAGTAATTCTTTTAGTTTGTAGTTCATTTGTTTCCTGAAGTTCTGAAAAGTTTTTGATTCTGTGTAAACATGTAACATCAAGAGATGGTGGAATAAACTATTTGTGCTTGGTATTTAAAGTTTCCTGCTGTGTTTGCAGGATGTATCAGGACAAACTGGCATCTCTGAAGAGGCAGCTACAGCAATTGCAGGAGGGTAAGCTTTGAAGAGTAGCTTTGGTTTTTATTTTCAGCACTTTTCAAATGTCATAGAAGGATGGGAGCAGCATCCTTCACTGCATGTTGGCTCTCAGCTGTGCTGCAGAGTTAAAAATGTCATCTGCTTCTCATCTTTTCTCCATCTTAACTCCACTTGTAGTTAAGCCTCTCTGCTAAAACGCTTCTTAAAAGGAGTAGTCCACTTTTTACAAAAGCAGGGAATGTGCTTTGAGTGGTGTATGATTCCTTGAAGGTATTTAATACTTGGGAAATAAAAATACAGTGGGAATCTACAATTTATTTCCACTAGGTACTCTTCAGGAATATCAGAAAAGGATGAAGAAGTTGGACCAGCAGTACAAAGAAAGGATACGAAACGCAGGTAGGTTGAATTTCTCTCTAAGACACTGCAGATAACTTAAATGTGTGTTTTGTATAACACCTGAAGTATAAAAGAGGTAATTCTGTCCTTCAAAGAAAAGGAACTTGCTGGAGCAAATGGGTCTTTGGGTACATTGTAGGGTTTTTTCGGTGTCCACCAATATGACAGGCGCTACCTTGATTATTTTCTTCCTTTGATCAGCATTGTTTGCTGGCTGATAAACAGTTTTAGTCTTCACTTGTGTGAAGCAGCACAGCTAAAAAAGATTATTCTATTTTTATCTGCCTAACTCACAGTGTCCCACTTTGGTTTGTTGTTGAAGCCTTTGGGTGCCCTGTCTCCTTCAGTTTGCAGAAATGGCAAGTTAGGGGCTCATGCTTTCCCAAAGATCTGTTTGTGCACAGTGAATACAGAGGATTTGCTGCTGGAGCTGTTGTTCTGCATGGCTGTGACATGGAATGGGCTGCCTGGACTTTGTGTTGTGCTCTGTTTCAAGGAGCAAAGTCCCAAGTTAATTTTTAAAGTGCCCAATGCTGGTCCTTCTGGGTGTTTTTATTGTGTTGCTGCAGAGGAATGGCTTGGGAATCAGATCCAGCTGCTTGCCCTCTCTCTTGTTCCCTTCCAAGTAGTTTCTTACCTTGGATATTGAAGCAGGGCCTTTTATAGAAGGCATTCTGTGGATGTAGGAAATACATCTGCTCCTCCTTTAGCAAAACAAAGCACTTTTGTATTTCTGAAAGTGCTTGGGAAGGTAAAGGGTTTGCTTGAGGAAATGAAGTGGTTTGAACAGCTTCTTAGGAACCTGTCTCCCGAGATGAATTTCAGTAATGATTGAGGTTGGAAAAGACCTCCAAAAAGACCTTTCATATGCACTAGAGCTGCATCCTGGCAAGCCTGGGCTGGTTTTTATTAAAACATTAATTAAGCCAAAGTGCAAACTGGTATTTCTGGATGGCCATGAGCACTGCTGCAGCAGCAGAGTTCTTCCACAGGAGGGCAGGTGGTGATCACTTGAAATTTTATGATGAAAAAATCCAGCTGCCTTGTACTACAGGAATGAGGGTCTTTTATGTTTGTTCTTGGCATGCTGAGGTTTATAAAAACAACAGTTTAGATTTACCTGCATTTGATTATCTACACAAAGCTGCTTTCATGCTTTGCAAATAGAAACTTTGGTTTTTATTGTAGCATTCTTACATTTGGTGTATATCTGTTACAGTTTTAAAGTATTTTCTTTTACATAATGGAGTAGTTCAGTGTGGTTACTACAGCCTTCTCTGAACTGAATAGTGTGGAATAGTGTAAGCTTTTCAGTGAGGTGACAATCTAAAAAACCTCTAGTAACAGTGTATTTTTGTGGAACTTTTTCATAGTCACTTTATTTTCAGCATAAAGCTGTGAAGTCAGAGTAGAGGTTGGATAAGTACATGCATTATTTGCTTCACTGCCTGTCTTGGCTGCAATATTCAATGGCTTTAAATGATAAGGAAGTAATTTTGTGCAGCTTTGAAGGTAATAAATTAAGTCTTTCTTGTGTTTCAGAACTGTTCCTGCAGCTGGAAGTAAGTACTCTCAATTTATCAAAAATATGCATTAATTAGGTGGAAGAGGCATAAACCTTGTTTAATCAGCCAGCTTTTGGGCTTGTTTTCCCAGAAGGCTTAAAAGAAAATTTCTTCCTCAAGCTAGCTTGTTACACTTGAGATGCAGTAAAGCTTACTGCTGGTATTGCCTCAAGTAACTTCTGCATTGTGTTGTTAAACAGAATTAAATGTTTGCTATTGGCCTCTTGTATCTGGCTGTGCATTGGGCTGGTCAAAAAAAGGGTGTTTAAAGTGATAAGTGCTGTTTATAATAGGGCCTTGATTTGTTATGCAACATTAAAATTTCTTTTTACAAATAATTATTTTACCAATATAATAGCACTAAGTCATATTTAGATGTTTTGCTGTAGATGGTGAATATTGATAATCTTTAGAACTTGGACCAGTTGTGAACTGAAAAGCTGGTCAATAAAGCACTTGAAAAGTTGTTGTGATATCATTAACTTGAGTCCTTAATTAACCTTCTTACTCCTTGGGTTTGTATTAGACAGATCAGGTGGAGAAAAATTATGTGAAGGAAAAGAAAGCAGCAGCAAAGGAGTTTGAAGATAAGAAAATTGAGCTTAAGGAAAATCTGATAGCAGAGTTGGAAGAGAAGAAGAAGATGATTGAGAATGAAAAGCTAACCATGGAATTAACAGGAGGTAAAGATAAGCACCTGTCATTTGTGTTATCCACTCTGCTCCTGCTTAGGGAAAAAGCTATAAAGATGGCAGTGCTGGTTTACACAGACAGCTGGGAAATGCCAGTGGGGCAGAGCATGAATTGATGGTCTTTTGATGGAGAAAACAGCTCAAAATTCAGTGAATTGTTAACAGGTGGATCAGGCAGTGCCAGTGCAGCAGCAGAGGGGATGATGGCTTGCTTACATGCAGGGAAAGGGGCTGCTTTGGTTCCCTGATCTGGCAATAAAGCTATTGAGATATGTCACAATATTACCTAACCAGTGATGCCAGCTTGTAAAGCTGTGTCCTTTTCTTCCTGCAGGAGTGAGTGGTCAAGTAGTTGAAGAAAGCTAAACAATAAAAGTTGAAATCTGGTGCTTAAAACCAGAAAAAAAAAATGCGGGTTACATTTGTGTCCAGGCTCTAGAAAATTTATATTAAATGGACAGATTTTTTGGAGACAGTTGGTACCCCTGGTGCCTTGAATGCTCTGTGGTAGTGGATGCAGGGGAGCTAAGTCAGGAGTTAATCATTCCTGCAGAATTCTGTTGCTGTGGTACTGAACCAAAAGTCTGGTTTGATGCTCTTCCCACACTTCATGGACTGATAGTGTGGTTTTGTTGCTGAGGCCTGTCCATGAGTTACACCCTTTGTATACTTCTTGCCTAGTATCTCCATGTTTTATATAACCTAATAGTTAATACTCAGAAGTGAGAATTAAACCCTGCTATTTATTAAATAGTCCTCTTGGCTTAGTACACTGGAAAACACCTTGAGTTATCCTGTTTTCCTGGTAACTTCTTTTATTTATTTACGAAGTCTGGTCTCATGGTCATCCTTGTTCACCTTGAGATGAGAAGGGATTTGGTGTATTTTGCACATGCAGAGCTGCTCAAGGTTTTAATGTGTAGTGGGAGCCAAAGGGGCTTCCCAGATTGCAGTGCTTCCCAGGGGGAGATTCAGGGGTGCTTAGAGATCAAGAAATAAATAGCACAGAGAAAGGGAGGTGGCCTGATATGTTTGGCATTTATGATGTGGTCTCCTGGCTGCCAGTTCAACATATCATCATGAATTAAGAAATGAGTTGTGGGAGTTTCAGTGGAGTTGTTCAGTAAAGGTTACTGTAGGCATTTGGACAAACCTAGTTCAGATAATTACTTGGTGATGAGACTGGTGTTTAAGTTTTTAACAGACTTCCTTCTTTTTCCCCAGTGCATATGCTGCAGTGTACTTCCTATCAACTGCTGCTCTGTGTGTTATTAATTAGGCTTATTCCATTAATCATTCTTAGATAATCTGAATTTAAATACTGTTTGTTTGAAATCACTCCAGCAGACTTGTATCAGTCTTCAGTGCAGAAATTTTCTATAATCTTTTGACAAAGCTGCTTTTCTGCCTTGAAGATGAGAGAGCAGTTGATTTGTAGCTGATGTTTTACATGCTGTTAATGATCCAAATTGGGTTGGAAAAGAACTCCATGGGCTTGGCCTTTTAAATCTGTTCCCAGGCAGATAGCATGAGCATGAAAGGAATTTACCTTGAATCCTTGTAGCATCATTGTGCTGCTTATCTGTACCTGGAGCAGCTGTAACCATGGCATTGCAGCACTGGCACTGAACAGTGACCTGACAGGAGAGAGAACTTGGATTCACTGGCAGCACTTCCACGCTGGAAGCTAGCACAAAAAAAAATCCAATTTGCTGTATAAAAGAGGGAAGATTATTTTCCTTGTGTAGAAAGCTGCTGCTGCTTACTCCTTTCCCTCTGGTCTTATCAGCTCTCCAACTTCATTGCTTTACAGATTCAATGGAAGTGAAGCCTATTATGACAAGGAAACTGAGACGGCGACCAAATGATCCAGTTCCTATCCCAGACAAGAGGAGGAAACCTGCCCCTGATATCCTTTTGTGGAGTCACTGTTGGGTTTGCAGCCCTGGGCTAGCCACATTTTTGTTGTTTTGTACAGCAAGGAAAAGGAAATTAAATGCCAGGATCAGATTTTAACCTGGGAAATACTGAAGCACAATTGTTATGTATGTGTGCTAAAGCAATACAGCAGTTACACAATACAATACATATATAGAAACCAGTGTCTGGAGATCCCTTGGTATCCTAACTTAATCCTCACTGTATCATGAGATAATTTTTTTTTTGTCAGTGAGAATGGTTTGAATTCTACAGGCAACTTATTTCACAAAAGAAGAACTTTAAAGAACATTATATGTATATATATGCTGAGATAATTGATTCCATAGATGGTAAATGGCTTTTTACATGAGCCAGAGCTTTTCTCATTTCAAGACGTGACAAAGCATTTACCAGAAAGATCATATTTGTCGTATCAAAATAGTTTTTCCATTTCTGATAAAAGCTTCAGATCTCTAATCCAGAGATGCATAGCAAAAGCAAGGATGCTAGATTTGTTCTTTGAATAAGGAAAGATGAAGATTCATCTTGTTTTCATGTATGACAAGAGACAGAAAAACATGTCTGTGTAATCCTTAGGATCTGCCTTGCTGCATGTCTCAGAATTAAAATGTTCCTTGGCTTCTGGAAATATGTTTTTAGCTCCTCTGTGATGATAGGCACTTTTTCTATACGTGTATTAAATTCACCTGGAGAGGAAGGCAAGGATATTTGCTTTACAGGGGCTTCTTATTAGATTCTAAACTTGCACATCTTAGATTAAAAAAACTTATCTGAATGACTCTCATTTTCTGAAGGCAATATCAAACCTTGAACTTCTGGAGTTCATGCAGGATGGTCATGAGCACCTCCAGTTTCAATTAACCTCTTTCTGGTTGGAGATGCTGTTCACTCTTTCAGGAAAAAAAAAAAAAGTCATTTATAAGTGCCCCTATCTCATCCAAAATAAATGAGTTTCATAGTGAACATGAGCTGTTAATTGAGCATGAAACAGCAACCACACCATGAAACTCTGCCTTTGCACACTGGGAGAGGATTAAAGTCCATCAGAACCAAAATACTTGAAATGCAGCCCAGCAATTGTTCACTTTAGTACTTTGAATACTTTTGGCTAAACACTTGCTGTGAAGAAACAAAAGTACAGCAGAGCTCTAATAAGACTGTAATACACTAATTTCTATTTTCAAAGGTTTTGGGTTTGTTTTCAGGTGCATTGTAGGCTCTTAATTATCCCCAGCCACACAAAGTTTTATTTAACTAGGTTTAGGTGGGATTTAGCTTCATTGTAGAAAACCTGAAGTGAGTCTGTTGTTTCAGCTCACAGATTCTTCTCCACAGAAATACAAGATGAAAAACACTGAAAATGCTGGTGCTTGATCCTTCCATGAAGTAAATGTCAGTGCACTAAAGGTTTTTCATTGATGGTTCTGTCTGAATAAGTTAAAATGATTTTGCACTCTGTTGCTAAGATGGTATGGATGGACTTTTATTAATTCCTCTGCCAAAAAAGAAAAAAAAAAAGCTAAAGTAAGACATTTATTAAAATCCTGGAAACCTTTTAGCTTACATTTACTCAAGTGAAATGTCATTGACCTTTAATTTTTAGCCTTGCTTGTCAAAAGCTTATAGAAGCCTTAATTCTGGATACCTCAGCTAAATTATTTGTTGACTGATGAGCAAATAATGGAGGACCTAAGAACGCTGAATAAGGTAGGGATTGTTGCTTGACTGTATTTCTTCATTTTAAAGAGAAGGCAAATGCTTTCTCCTGAAGAGAACAGAGCTCTCTTTAATGTTCATTTTGGAAATGTGGGACTATTTCATCACCATAGGCTTTCTGAAGTAGCACAATAAAAGATTTAGCAAGATGGCATCTCCTCTTTTTTATTGAGGTTTAATTAACCTAATTTGAATGACTGTCATCTAAAAATACTACCTTTTGTGTGAACCAAGGGATGAGCTATGTTAAGGAGTTTCTTCCTCATGGCTGAACAGATGTCAGTGTGTTTTTTGGGAGATCTCACACTGCCATTGGTTCAGGCCTTAGTGTGGGGTAGGATTTTTTATTAATTTTTTTTCCTCCCTGCTGTCACAAGATTTCAGCAAGCTGGATAGGGGGCAGTGTGCACGTTTATAGTTTTTCTAGTTTTGATTAACATACTGTTTTCTTGCTGAACACTTGCAGGCTGATCTAATTTCTTAGAATATAAGCTGCTCATTAAGGCATTTTGAGGACGGTAGTGGAACACTGTTTTTGTGCCAGCTGTTGAGGTTTCTCTAATGATTTATCTCCTGTATTTTGTGTACCCTGAGAAATGTATCACATTCAAAAATAGCGTGTTAGATGGGTTTGACTCATTGGAGTGGGTTATCTGAATGCTCTCAGGTTCAATTTTTGGCCTTTTGGATTATTATACTGATTATCTGCACCTTTGGCTGCTTAGAGCACACTGCTCTGGTTGTGTTATACCACTAAACAGAGCATTTAAAATAGAAATATTCAGAGTGTGCACAGTAAGATATTTGAAGTTATCAGTGCAGCTTCTGTGGCTCCTGTCAGATCTCTAACACTGCTTTGTTCTCTTCCCATGTAGCTTAAATCACCCAAGAGACCAGGTGAGTTACAGACACAGTGGAACTTGTTCTGAGCAGAGAATGGTGCTGTAGATGTTTGGCTGTGGAATTGCTGTTCTTTGTGTGGTGTTGATGTTTGTCAGGGATGGGAAGGGGAGCAGGAGCACCTTTGGTGGCTGAAATACTTGGGCATGGGACAGTCCAACTGGGAAAAGAGGTTTTTCATTATATTCAGGTTCATCTAGGCACATTGTCTGCTTGTCAGCTCCACTGAGGGATTGACAATTTATGGTTTTATGCCTCCAGCTCTCTATAGATGTGCCTATACACTTTATTTCAAGACAGAGTGGGACTAACTTGCCTCAGTAATTTTAACCATATTTAAATGTGGATTATAACTAAAACAAAATCAAGGACATATTGTCCATCACTTACCCACGAATGTTTTTTCAGATAAACACTGTATTTCAGTGAACATTTTAATTCAAGGCAGAGGTCAAGTTACTCACCACAATACATAATATTTTCCTGATGGATATTTGAGTTTGCAGCTTTCTCTGCTTGTTACTTCTGCACACAAGACCTTATGAACTGCAGTTTTGCAGTCAGGTGTGCTGCTGTGGGATGTGCTGCTCTTTAACCTGAGTGTGTCTCCTGTCCCCAGCCTCCCCCTCCTCTCCTGAGCACCTCCCAGCTACACCAGCAGAGTCTCCAGCACAGAGATTTGAAGCTCGGATAGAAGATGGCAAACTCTACTATGACAAGAGATGGTGAGGCTTGGGCAGTTTCTGTTTCCAGCAGTCTGTGTGGTGTGATGTGGTGTGTAGTGAGGAGGCAGAGAAATGGCTTTGATCAAAGAATTGGTAGACAAAATCCTTTTGGGCAGCGGTTTGCTGCTCCCTCCACAGGCTCATTGTGGGTCCAGTAAAGCAGGGGTGATGATGGAGTGTTCACACCCTGTAGGCTTTCAGAGATAACTGGTGGCTCCAATAAAAGGAGACTTGAATTTTTGCCATGTCCCACTGTGGCACTTAGGAAGTCAAACTTAATATGAGGTAGGAGAGGCAGCAGCAGCCACAGTGGATGTGACTGAAGCTGCCCAGCTTGGATACACACACTCCATGATTTGCTGTCAGCAACACTCCCATTCCTGAGGTTCAGTTCTGTGGAACATGAGCCCAGCATTCCACAAGGTGGCAGAATAAATGTCATCCACCAGCTGCTCAGGATGAAAAATGTTTCTAATAAATCCAAATAACCTTTAAAGATCAAACCCAGCTGGGAGAGGCAACTTCAGAATTGCTGATTGGATTTATCTCTGTTGAGTTTTATGGCCATACAACTGTACAAGCCTCACAAAACACAAGGAAAATACTAAATTCTGCAGAGGAATCTTAGTAGATCTTAAACTTAATCCATGAGACTTGCAAACCTGGATAACCAAGGGGGCAATCTTGAACTCCTTGAGCAGAAAACAGTTTACTTTCAAAAAGTCATCTGCCTATTTGTAGCCTGTTTCAGTGTTCTGGTGGCTCAAAACAGCAAGTGATGAGGCTGTAATTTTGTCACAGAAGTAGGTGTGAAGCTGGTTTTTTTACACAGCAATCCCCTTGGCCAGCTGGTCAGTTTTTCCTTCTGACTGAAGTTTGAGAGTTCAGTGTACACAGCTCTCATTAAAGCTGCTCCCTCAGTTTGAACTTCCATGAAGCATAAAACAGGTTAGAACTGAACAGGCTACTTATTCTGCAGATCCATCAAGGGTTTTTTTCTTGCTTTCATAATTTTTTTGTGTGTCTAAAGTGACTATCCTCAGGATATATTTGGACGAACAAACTCTTCTTCAGAATTTTGAAGCATATGGAGTACTTGAAAAGTGTTCATGAGTAAAAAAAGAAAGGAAAAAAAAAGGCATCTAAAGTAATCTGTCAGTAAAGCTCAAAACTTTGCATTAAATTTAAACCTGGAAGAGCTTCAGTGAGCCCAGAATCTCACTAAAGCACCAGCTCTCTGAAGGGTATCTAGCTGGGACATAAAACATTTAACATATTTTCATCTGGCTGAATTCACTTGTCATGGAGGTCTTGCTGTCAAGAATTCCAGCTGTTATATTTCCTGGCTGCCTTGTTCTTATGCTGTGTTAAGATCAGTATTTTATATTTTTTTGGTTGTAATAATCCTGCTTAGATTTTTTTTTGGTTGATAGTAGTAGTACTTGTGCAAAGTAGCTGGTGTTTTAAAATAATAAAGCAACTCTTGGTAGTGGGAGGGTAATTCTTCCTAAGATGCATAAAGAATGCTGGCATGCACAGAACTCCTAAACCTGACAGCCCAGGAATGACTTTTGTGTTTCCTGATGCAGCCCTGCATCACAATTACCTGAAAACAGGGAATGTTTAAGGCCAGTAATGAACCCCCTGAAGTCTTGCAGAGACATTTCACAGACATCTCCACAGTGGAGTGGTTCAGGTGAATGTGGAATTAGACTCAGTTTTTTATCCTCAGAGCTCTGTGCTCCCTCATCAAATCCTAAACCACAGTTCACTGGAAAGCAACCATCTTTTTGTTCTTAGTTTTGCTGCATACAATAATGCAGAGGGATTTCTTTCAATCTTCTGATGGTGTTGCAGTTGGAAATCTTGGCCTTTCAGTAAAATATTTTATAGCAGGAAATGGAATTATTTTTGCTTGTCTCACTTGGTGTGTTTTGCCTACTGCAACAGCGAGAGTTGTTTGGCTCTTTGCGTTCTTAAAAGCCAACTTAAAATCCCATTGCATTTTTCATCTGAGGTAATTTCCTCAGTCCTGTTCCTCTCTGAATAAATAAACTTGGCAAAAGGGTGAGACCTGACCAGGTAACTGATGCAGCAGGGTGCTGTGCCTTCAGCTGCCCTGTCTGTGTGAGCGTGGAGCGTGAGACAGCTGAGACAACTCTTCAGTGAAACACTGCTGACCTGGTTCTTTGCCTGTTCTGGGCACAATTAGCATTAATTTACTGATGGAGAGTCATTCATGATGTAAAAGCCAAGGGCTGAATGAAGCCTCTGACATGTATGTCATCAGCTATTCATTGGGAATTAAAAATTGGAAGTGGGGAAAAACATTTCCTTGTCTGTGTGGGCACAGCTGACACTTGAGAGCTGTTGTTTGCACTGGTATCTCCTGCACTCCTGCTGATTGTATCAAGATCCAAACTCTTGCTTAAGTACTCACAGCATGGCATGGTAGGGCACTGCTGGACTGAGATTTTTGTCTCATCTTAGTGAGGCCTGGGGTTTGTAGTAGCTTACTGAGTTCTTCTGTATCATTTAATGACATCTGAACTCGCTAAACTTGAGATATTTTTCTTTTGGCTCAGATCATTGTTGCTGTTGCATTGCCCTGGAACCCACTGACATAGTTTCTGTCAGAACGAAGGAGAAAAACACCTGCGTCCAACCATTGTTTTAAAGGTTGCAGAATTTGAGGATTTTTTTATTCCTTCACCCCCCTCATGGGTAATGAGCATGTTTGGAATGCTCAAAGCTGACACTCATTCCAGTTACTGGCAAGCACTGTGAAAATTTGAGTGAATAAGCCAGTAGGAAGAGATTGTGGAATAAACCATTGGAAGACTTCCACATGTACAGTATGGTTATTGTAGAAATAACTGTGAAGTTTAAATAAATCCATTTTTGCATTTTACAAATGGCAGTCAGGCTGCAGGGGGTTGCACTGCTGAGGGAACATCTGTGCAGGGATTCTGCAGCATGGATTGCCCAGATAAAATCATGATTAGGGGAAAGGTGGAAATACAGACATGCTTTTATAACTGTAGAGTATTTTGATGCTTGCTTGCTTAAGATGATTTACTTACAAATCACCTGTTCCAGTGTCATTAGTTCTGCCTATGGAACAGAATGAGGCAGAATTAATAGAAAGTGGAATTTTGGGGCTGGCACACTGCAGCACTTGGAGAAATGTGGGCTGTGAAAGGGGCGAGTCCACAAAATCAAACAATTCAGAATTATGAATTTCAAAGTCTTTGTTTTATACACAACACATTAAGAACAATATAGAGCTTAAAATATGATCTAAAATGGGATTAAATTGATATGTTTAGTCATGGCCTCCTTATGGCAGATATTTACAGCTCATTACAGTCAGTTACCCATTAGTTACAATTCTGGGTATTTTCACAAATTTCACAGCATTAGAAATTTGAGGTCTCATTAAACAGTGCACAGACTGCACTGATTGAGGGTAATTCAGTTCGGTGGTGGTGGTGCTCTAATAATTCTGTATTGGGAAATAACTTGAGTATCTCTGATTTACTCTGCCATATTTTGTCAGGCAAATTAAGGAGTTGCCTTCTGAAATCCATCCTGTCTGAAGTGGGAATGGCTGTTTGGATTAACCCTTGCAGCCTGGGTGTGTTATTAGTCACTCTTCCCCTGGGCTGTGGCTGGGGCTCTGCCTCTGCCCCTTGCAATTGTGAAATCTGTTTTCAGTAACCTTCAGTGCAGAGTTGAATGTGAATTAAGATTCTTCTGCATTTCAAAATATCTTTAAATGCAGACTGTGTGTGTGTGATCAAATCACCCACTATCTTGCAAAGATGGAGAGAGTGGTGTGGAAAGAAATGCAGACTTCAAATTTACTCTGTCTGGCTTTATCAATAATGGATTCATGCATTTCTTTTTTTTTTCCCTTTTTTTTTTTTATTTTTTTTTTTATTTTGCAGGTACCACAAGAGCCAAGCTATTTACCTGGAGTCTAAAGAGAACACAAAGATCAGCTGTGTGATCAGTTCTGTGGGTGCCAACGAGGTTGTGGCTGCTTTTATTTGTCAGCAGAGGGGGGAAAGACATGGGTCTAGTAAGGGTTAAAGATAGGTTCCTGTCTGGTGTGTGAAGCCAAGATAAAACTGGCTCGAGAAATCTCTTTTTGAGATGGGAAGAGACTTGCTCTGTTTCTGAAGGGTAGTGCTGTGTTTTGCAAGCTCCTGCAGCAGTTGGGCAAAGGGAGCACTTTGTTCTTTGCTTGCACATTCCAGACACTTCAGGGAAAGAAATAATAGATTTGAGTGCACTTCTCCTCAATCAGCCAATAAAGGAACTTTAATTTGTTGTGGCAGCTAAGGGAAAACACTTTATTTTCCTCAGAATGAGTTGCATGTGGGATGTGTTTGTGTCACAGCTGTTCCCTTGCAGTGGCAGTTGTGGCACTCAGTTGTTCAGATAAAAACAGTGGTAGTGTGCTCATGGGTGCATTAAATTTTTTTAAAAGTTATTACTTTAATTTAGCAAAACTAATGTATCATTCCATCATACTGTGGTAGAATATAAAATTGTATATGTTTGTTTCCTACAGCTGCTCAAAGTTTATGGATTTTTGAATTCTTTTGGCAAGCAAAACATGCCAAATCCTTGGAAATGTTGCAGTTGGGAGATGATTATCAATGAATGTTGATTTTAATTTCTCTGGAGAAATAATTGAAGTAGAAATCCAGGCAAATATTAGATTTATTTTATATGGAGGGGTCCTGTTAATAAAGTCAATTTATAATTAAAATAACATAGATAAATTAATTTACTTGCCAGGCCTGTAGCTAATATATGGGGAAAAAAAGTTGAGGGTAAATCACAGGCCAGCATAACTTTATAATCCTTTACAGTAGGAAATATTGGACTTCCCTCCTACAATACTGCAGTACTAAGGACTGGATAATTCTTACTCAATGTATTTATTTAATTGTGTTGAAATGTATTAGAAGGATATAGTGCAGAGGAAATTGCTCAGACTTGATTTTTAAAGTACAGGATTTTTGATCTAAATACCTTGAAGGTGATTTCAAAAGCTCTCTGGAGGGGCTGCCTCGGTGGCAGCAATTTGTCCTCTGGAACATGTGGTGTGAATCCTTCCATGCCAGTGTTTAAAAGAGAGGCCCTTTTATCTCCAGGCACAATTTCTGTGCTACATTGTGGGAAATGCTTCATGGAACAGAATCAGAACAAGCTTTTCATTTGACTAATAGTTCCTTGTCTGGGCAAATCCCAGGACAGATAATTTTATGATCTGTGGATCCAGAGAGACTTAGGCTTGATTAGGCAAAGCTCAGTGCCACGGTTCTGTTGTGAGCTGTCGCAGGAGGAACCTGCTTTCCTGATGGTGCTTGAAAGAGCCATTTTTCTTGAGGACTGTTTTAAGCAGGAAGTTAAGGAGGTGAAGTTAGACAATTTATTTCATTTTCTACTCAGGTTGCAAATGCCTGGCGTGGGGAGGGAGAGGGGATGAACCTCATTGATCTGTGCCCCCTGAGGAGTCAGCTCTGACACTGAGACACCGAGTTAATTTGTCTGTGTATTGCTTGCTGTGAGTTTTCCCTTTTTCTCCCCTAATTCATCTCCCTGCCCCATTCTTTTTGCCCTTCCTGTCCTGCAGATCTGGGTGAGGAAAACCAGCGACAGCACCAAGATGAGGATCTACCTGGGGCAGCTGCAGCGGGGCGTGTTCGTGATCCGCCGGCGCTCGGCCACCTGACTCTGCTCGGCCCTGTCCTGGTTTTAGCGGATCCAAACCTCTGCCAGGGGCTCACAGGCTGCTCACTCCTCCCAGCAGCAGGGAACAGTCCTGACCTCTGACGAGACACTTTGTGGCTGGCCACATAATCCCCAGTAGTCCTTAAACCTTTAGTGATGCCCAAGCACTGCCCTGGACTATTTCTGGATTTTGCATCAAGCTTCTGTACGCTCTCTTTGTATTTTGGGTGACTGTTTGAGACGACTTTGCATCATCCTCCTCATTGTTGTTTCGTGGTGCACAGATGGGACTCGTGTGTCAAAAACATCATCATCATGTTTCTGTTGGGAGTCAGACCAGTGGAAGAAGCTTTGCTTGTCAAGACCTGAGGTTATTCATGCTTTCTGGCCTTGTTTTTCCTGCAAGGCTCAGGATTTTAGGCAAAAGATGAATCCTGCCAGGTTTCAGCTGCAGCTGAGAGATGCCTCCAGAATACTTGGTGCACAACACCAGCTTTATTGGATGGACTGTTGAAAGACTGGAGACTTTTTTAGGATGGTGTGAACAGCTCAGAAACTGCTGAAAATACAGTGATTTTAATGTAGCTCAGAGTCACGCGTGGTTAGTCAGAAGCTTCCATTTCTCTTCACATTAAAAAACCCTTCAATGAACAAGCAGAGTATGTCTGTTTGCTGATACAATTACCTGGGATAGGTGGATGACTAAATTAAAGGAATAATTACCTGGATTTTGCAGATAGCAAGGCTGTATAAACTCTGTGTCTGTAATCACTCACAGATGTAGAGAGGCAAAAGATCAATCTCACTTTTTCCACTGATGCTCAGAGTCACAGGTTATGGTAGGATCCTGCTGACAGGAGATACTGGATCTGTGGTGTCCTCCCAAGGAGCCTGGTACACAGTAGAAAGTGGCCTTGATGTGCTGTTAGCTGCAACCTTCATTCCCTGAAATGTTCTGCAAAGAGCTCCTCTTGAAGGCTGTTTTAATTGCTGGAGGTAACACGAGGTTTCTACACTTGCTCTCCTGCAGCACAAGTGAAAATGCCCAAATAATGACATTAAGATGCTCCCTAGGTGTTTAAAGATCTGACTCTGGCCTTCCTTTATTATTCCCAGTCATTTGCTGCTGGCTGGAAGCACCAATGCCACGTGTGACCGCCTTGGCAGGAGCCACATGGTGCCCTGGCAGTGCTGTCACATCTCTGCCTTCTGTGCAGAACAACTTTGTGCTCCTTTTGATTACTGCTCAAAAAGTTGTAAATTCTGTCTTTCTCAATATCTGTCACTTCGAGACATCTTCTGGTTTTGCTTTTGAGCTGCCTTCTTGTAAACATCCCCCCAGCCTTTCTCTGGTGTCTGGGTAAATGGAGTTGCAATGGCTGTGCCCATTCCTTTCCTGCAGTTGGGTGGCAGTCACACCCCAAAAACTGATGCCTCTATGTGGGTCTGGAGTGGAGCGTGATGGCTGAGTTCCTGATGTGACTGGCACACCTGACTTGGGTTTTGCTGTGTTTGTAGTTCTGAGTGGATCTGGAGCTGTGGCAAGGAAGGAGAGGGTGTTTCCCACCCCTTGACAATGTGCCAGCTCTGCTGCAGCTCAGGCAGGCAGAACACAGCAGGCTGGATTCTGTCAAGTTAACAGCTTACTTAATATAACTTAACATTCTCTGCACATGTCACAGGTTTTTGATAAGGTGATGATGTACCAGACAGGATTTGTCACTGAGTCTCTAAATGAACATCGTTCTAATAATAAAAAGTGCTAAGGAAGTAGCAGGATTTATTTCCTGTCTGGATCACTTTATCAATCCATGGGTTTGTGGGAATAGCTGGCGATTTGTGCTCAGTGTTGGGGAGATGCTTTGCCAGCAGCCATCTGCTGCAGTGGTGTTCCCTGTTCTGGGGTCATTTTGGGAGTTAACAGAAGTGTGGTTGGCATACCAGTGTGTGTTGGACAGGGAGAGGGGCTCCATGAACCCATGGTTAATCAGGGCACTGTCTCCTCATGCAAACCCTGATCTCAAACCCTTCCACACCAGTCCTATGCCTCCAGGAAGAATGTGTGAGCTTTGTACAACTTCCTTCTGTCAGAATTCCTCACCAGTTTTCCCCAGTGCCCCTGGGTCAGCCTTTGAACTGTTAATTTCTGCTTTTGGCAGCCCTGAGTATGGGTTGTACTGCTGTAAATGGCTCAAACTTAACTGCTACACTGAAGGAATTTTGTTTATAGGCTACTTCATCCTCAGTTTCTTAATGAAATGGAAGTCTGCCTTGCCTCTGTCGATCACCATAAAGAGTAGATGTGTCTCACAGAGTACATGAATATTGTATCCAGGTTTTTTTTATTCTGGCAGGCTGTTCTGTAATGGCCTGAGCCATTTGTGAGGCTGGAAGAGATAAAGTGCAGTGCCTTGCTGTGCACTCAGGGAAGCAAGTGCATTTTATTTTTTTTTTTTTAATCCTAAAAGGATGGACAAGTAGTTCTGTGGGAGGATGAGGCATGTGGAGATCAAGACTGGAGACATCAGCTGTAGAATTGAAGATTTCCTGCCACGGGTTGGCAAAAATAGAGACAAGTTACTCAAGGAGATGGACAAGGTCTTGCTTGAATTCTAGGAGAAAATTGGCTTTTCTGTCAGCTCTTTTCCTGCTTATCATCAGTCTTGAAGGATCCCAACCCTCTGAACAGAAACAGCTTTGCTGCAGGTATGAAACAATTTAATCCTCATTATGAACAGCATTCGAAGTAAATTTAGGAAATGACTTTAACTCATCGTTACAGTAACTTTAAAGAAAGGTGAACCTTCTGCCAAAAATAGACTTTTATTGAGAGTTAAATTGCAGTTGGCTGAGTCATATTAAGCATTTTTTTTATTGCCTTGAGAAATGGACTGTGATGTTGATATGTGTAAAATAAAAAAGACATTCCCCCCAGCCATTAGATGTTCCAATGGAAGGAAGCCAGATCAAGGAGCCAACTTCCAGGGGGCTTTTGACATCATTCTCAACAGAAAGATTTCCAAAGAGGCTTTTCCCAAGGACAAATGCTAATACACAAAATTGGCTTTTTTAGTTTATGTGCTCTGCCTGGAACTTTGTAAAGAGACAAAGGGGTTTAATGACAGAAACCTTAATTGTTTGTCTTGTTTTTTTTGTAAATTTCTGGGGAACTTAAAGAAAAAGAAGCCTAAAAGAACAAGAAATAGCTTTGTGAATAACTGAGGTCGTACCTTCTTCAGAAAAAAGAAAAAGCATTTGCATTCTTGTTCCACAGAAGCAAACACTGAAATATTCAGAAAATCTGAATGGGTATCTAAGATTTGCTGTTGCCATTTTTACTTTGCCCAATTCTAAAATGACTTTAATATACTGTGAAGTATTTAGAAACCAAATGCATGTTTCTGTTTTTCTGTTGTATACTGAAAACCTGTTGTCACTGAAACTTCAAATTTCATACAGTTAAAGAAGTCCCTTATTGTATGTTTTGCTGAATGTGGAAAACCCCTTTAATATTTAACATCAGCTCAAACTTTGGGGATGCCAAAACATCTTGTAATACTTAAGTGCCTGTCATTTTACAGTGGAGTAATTCTGTTTATTTAGATTCCTCCTTTTAAAGCAAGAATGCTTTTCTGTAAAATACTGATTTTAACTTCTAAATAGGCATGAAGAACAGCTTGGTTTTATAAAATCAAACCCCCCCCCAAAATATCTGATTTTTTGTTTTCCCTCCAATGTCATGCTAATAAATAAGCAGAAGGAGGAGAGTGGCTCAAAGAAGCCTTGGGACCAACATTTAAATAACATTTAGGTGACAAAAGAAATGCAAAATATTCTCCATGGTGTATATCTAAACAGGATGGGTGTCTGAAGTCCTCTCACATCATTAAAATGCTGAACAGCAGCACAGGAAGAGTTACTTAAGCCTTTGGTTCTAAAATAGCAGTGCTCTGAGCAAAGCCAGGCATTTGTAGGGCTTTGGAAGCAAGAGCTGTAACCCACGGGAAGCAGCTGCTGATTTATTCCATCAATCTCACATTTGAAAGCTATCAGTTCTCTGGATGCCTCAGGTAGCTTTGTCATTTTTCATTTAGTTCTAATTTGCATCCCCATGTTCTGCCCCGAATCTTGAGAGGGGAGAAAAAGGCAGAGTGGTGATGAAATGTACATTTTTCATGTCACTTTATTAATGTTCCTTATTTTTATTGAGTTTAGGATTCTTTGCAGGGTGGTCTCTGCCTGCAGATCTCTGCAGGTTTAATGGCCAGCTCAGGTCATGAAAGCTAACAGGCTTTAACAAATAATAGATACAAATGCAAATCCAAGGGGAAAATTGGTGGCTGCAGTCAAGGTTTCTGCTTGATGGTTTCAATCCTGTTTGGAATTGGTGACTGAAGGGTTTTTAAGTGCACAGGCTGGTCCACTGCCTGGCAGGTTTGAGAACAGGCTGAGGACACGTGGATGGAGCTCCATGTCTGCTTCCATCATTAAATGAGGAGGTAAGTCAAGTTTTTCGTTTGTTTTGGGCTTTTTCCTTTTTTTTTTTTTTCAGGGTGTTTAAGAAACAATTTATTTCTGTCACACAGTTGAAGGCAGCTGCTGATCCTGTCAAGTTCCTGTTAACACTGAAAAATTAGTCATTTTGGAGAAGAAATAATCTTTTGCCCATGATCTAAAATTTAGTAACACTGCCTAATAGCCATGGGAGTATTTTTTTTCTGATGTGATTAGAGAAGAAGCATTCCAAACCTCACACATCATGAGGCATCACATAATGGGGAAGGCTCTGAATACTGATGATACTAAATCATGTAAAGCAGTTGCACAAAATGAGTATAAAAGCAGGAGGCAAAGATTGTGTTGGAAAAGATTTCTGGGGTGGTGAAAATCTCATCCATTGAGATTGGGAATTGCTAAAACAATTGGCTCAAGACTGTCTGCAAAACTGAGACATGAAGGAGAGCTTGACCTGGAACCCAGGGATGCTCAGTCTGTAATGGGATCTCAGCATTAGAATATTGATTAGATCTCATTTTGAACCAAGCCTGGGGTTTTGCAGTTCAACAAAGGGAAATAAAACATGGCAGGGTTGTTACCAGCCTTGCCTCAGCCTCTTGGTCCTGTTCTCCCCTGAGAGAATTCGAAACTATTGATTTGTTTCCTCTTTCACTGAAATTACAATTTTGGGAAGAGCTTTGAAAGGCTTGGTGAAATGCAGAAATGCAGTGTCTGTCCCCTACAGGTGGATAAATAAGGAAGGGACAACTGGTGGCAATCCAGTGAGTGGCTCTGCCACAGCAGGGCTTTGCTCCTGGAGGATTTCATCCATCTGAGTAGACACAGGTGCTTCTCTGCCATTTCCAGGTGCTGTGCAGTATCTAGCAGGTATTTTGGGCTGCAAAGCTGCAGTGCTGGTGCTGTCATACCTGGGGCTGCCTGTGTGGTGTGTCTGGGCAAGGGGAGGTGGGGCGTGGAAGGCAGATCCTGGACTGTCCTTGGAGGGAATCATGGAATCATGGAGTGGTTGGGCTGGAAGGGACCTTACAGATCATCTTCTACCCCCTGCCATGGCAGGGACGCCTCCCACTGTCCCAGCTGCTCCAAGCCCTGTCCAGCCTGGCCTTGGGCACTGCCTGGGATCCAGGGGCAGGCACAGCTGCTCTGGGTACCTGTGCAGGGAGGAGTCTCTGAGCAGGGCTGGGCACCTCCCAGTGCTGATCTGGCTCTCTCAGAGAAGTCTGAGGGTTTTGTTTGCTCTGAAATCCCATGCAGCAGGATGTGCTGGGCTGGCTCCTGCCAGCCTCTGCTACCCCAGCACTGAGGGGGGAACCTCACCCAGTGCCTTGTCATGGATGTGAACAGCCTCAAACACTGCCTGTGGCCCTCCTGAGGCCTGCAGTGCCTCTTTATCTTGTCACCCATCAAAGGTATCAATAACCTGCACAGCCTCCGAGCAGGGGGCTTCTCCCCATCCATCCTGCCTGGCAGGTGCTCCATCTCGATTATGCCTCAGCTCTGCTCCATCTGTCATGTTCCTGGGCTCAGTGGCAGAGCAGGAAGGTGCTGCTGGTGGGAGCATTTCCTGCCTGCCTAATGGGGGTGTAATTAATGGATGCAGCCAGCCGAGCAGAGGCAGAGCCCTCTCCTTCAGCCACCCAACCGTGCCATGTTACACACCCTGCTCAGTGCTGGTGTTCCACTTAAATCCTGAGGCATTGCCACATTTAATTAATGTGTTATAGCCAACCTTTTCACTGCTTCTGCAGCCTTTTATTGCCACGTGCCTGCTTGGATTGATGTGGTGTCTCAGATGCAGAGGAATGTGGTTGTGAAAAACGAGGTTCCCTCTCCTGGTAATATTTAAAAGTTTAATAAAGGACAATAGGAGACAAATATAATAAAGCTGAGTCCTTGGCATTCAGCCAAGAGCACACCTGCTATTTTGGAGAAACCCTTTACATACCTGTTCTATTGCATCAGCCTATTGCATATTCATAAACAATTATTTATATTTAAACTTTTCCCCAAACTAGTTTATAAGTTTCAAGAACTGTTTAGCATGGCTCCTCCTCGGGTTTGCCTTTTTAGAGCACACACATTTCTTGGCTGTGGTTTTAGTCTATTCTATTATCACCTCCAGCCTGGGCTTTGGTTCATACTTTTTAAAGACAGTAGGTGCTGATAGCAACAGGGATCTTCATCATCCATTCATTGGATGTTATCCCAACCAAGCAGGCAGTTCAATTACCACAAGCATAACTACATCAATTATTTCACTACTATGTCTAAGTTTAGCTGATAGCAGAAATAAAAACTGTATAGCAAAGTTTCTATAACATTATAGACATAGCATCTATTTTAATATTTGCAAGTTTTTCTGCTGAGTGTTTAAGCCAGCTATCATCATCATCGTCAGAGCACAGGGAGAGCTTGCTGTTCATCGAAAAAGGGGATTTTTACCTTCTGTGGTTTTTGGGATGTGCTGCCTGCTCTCACCCCTGGCACAGCTCCTGGATTGTCCCTTGGTGCTCCAGCCAAATGCTCGAGTCCTTCGGGACATTGTTACAGATGAGATTTGGTGGCACAGTGTCGGTGCTGCTCCTGCACCATTAACTGCTTTAATGAGCCTCCCAAATCGTTTTGGGGCCGAGCACAGGCTCCTGCTCGACCTCCCTGCCCCTGCTGCCGGCTGGTTACACGGCTGGCAGTGGGGCTGAACTGCAGCACTGGGGTCTCATTTCGGGAAGGCAGATCAGTGTGCTCAGCCCTGCGGTGGAGTTTGGGGACAGAGGGGGTGAGCAGCCACAGCTCGGGGTGCGTTAGTGACAACTTGGGGTGCATCAGTCACAACCCAGTGTGCATTAGTGACAGCTCGGGGTGCATTGGTGACAAGGTTCCCGAGTGCTGAGACTCCGCGGATCCACACCTGGCTCAGGTGTTCCATCCCCTCCCCCAGCCAAACTCCTCTCGCCTTTCCAATTTCACACCGCCCTGCTCTTGACGTTTATAAACAAACTCCCCTGTGTTCATCCACTTAAAAGGAGCCAAATCCATTCTGGAGAAACACTTTTCTGCTCTCTCCTGTTGCTGTGGCAATCTGTGGCTGCTGAGCAGAGCGGGCAGGAGGAGCCAGCCCAGCATCAGTGCAGAGCATCCTCCTTTCCTGCTTGGGCACCGCTGTGAAGGGCAGCCAGTGCCTGCTGCTGCCTGTCTCGCCGCTGATTTTACCCCCATGGTGGTTCTGAAATACAAATCTCCAAGGTTTCTACAGAGAGAAGTAAATGAGAACAAAGTTGGTGACTCAGTTGGGGAGGCTGAGGCACAGGAGTGCAATGATCAGCTCAAGGCTGAGCCGGCTCTGTAACTCACTAGAAATTACTTTCTCCTTCGTCAACTTAGCTTTTACTCTGGGCTTGAGGGCAACTTAACCTTCCTGAAGGCTCTGCTGTAGGTTTTTGGCTATGTCAGACCTTCACCTACCCCTCATCATCCCCTCAGTGTCACACTCTTGCCCCTTCTGCATCCAGCTGGACAGGCCAAGGCTCACTGTGGAGCCTGGAGAAATCTGGCTGATTTCCGGATTAGCAGCTACTTTTGGTTGTGTGTGTGAGAAGCTGGTTGCACAAACCATTGGAAGAGAGCACGTTTCCCTCGGCAGTGGGTGGAGATCAGGGGATGTTCTGTTAATCAGATCCGTCCTGGCAGATGGCAGCTCCCTGGGGATAATTAATCATTTGTTTGTCCAGGATGTTGAGTGTGGAATGGCAATGTCCATACAGATTCTTGGTGAAGCTCAGAGAGGACTTGTTCTCACCAAGGTGGAACTCATTACCTAAAGACAATAAAATCCATCCTGAAGGGATCATGGGCTTTGTCCCTGCCACCTTTGGCTCCCCCAGGGCATCAGGCAGCTCAAGGGTTGCAAAAGGAGAGGAAGAGAAACTGTCTGACATCTGTTGTCTTTGATCTGCTGTGGAAGATTTCTCCCCTCAGCTTGGGCGGAGAGGGGAATGTGTTCAAATCCAGAAAGTAAATGGTTGTAGGAGCAATACCCTCAGCTGAATTTTCTCCTGGGGAATGAGCAGCAGCAGAGTGACAAAGCTCTGCTGTCACTGTCACTGGGGAGCTGAGCATCCTCTGCCAGGGGCACACGTGGCAGAGGTGCCATCTGCAGACACCCCCCAGCACACCTCCAGCCCAGGAGGGAGGGCAGAGGTCAGGCAACCTCCCTGTCGTGGTTCTTTTTGCTTTGTTTTTGTAAGGCTTTCCTCTTCTCCAAATCCTCCTTTCCAAAGGCAGCTGTCTCAGGAGGGAGCTGGAGGCACAGGCAGGATGGGGCTGATCAATGAGGGGAACCCCCTCCCTTCCTCTGAACTCTGAGGCCTCTGTGTGCAATTTAAAGTGGGGAAGGAAAGACATCTGTACCAAGGATTTGTCAGGCTTGTTCCTGGCAGATAAGCTGGTTTTACCCAGTGGCCTGACATGTCATCCCACACAGTGTGTAGATGTTTGTCTTATGTTTACTTAGAGGAAGAGATTTTCTATCAATCCTAAAAAAATTAACCTTGTGTAATGGTTCATTTCCTCGGTGAAAAAGAGTGTGAAGAGCTGTCAAAATGTCTGGCCTGCCTGGAATGAGGGTTCTGCAGAAGACAAGTGGCATTAATGTCTTTGAAGATGTTTCATTTAGGAATGATGGAGTCCCCAGGCTTTTGGGGACCCCATTAATTGAACTGAAGAGGTTATAAAGCCTAGAAGGGAAACGCTGTTCAGAGCTGGACAGGCAGAGACACTCTCAGAGGGAGAGGGTCAGATAGGTTATTTCCACTGTAAAACAGCATCAGAAGGATGAGAAGAATTGCTCCTAAATTACACTCTGCCTGGATCATTTTAGGGAATTCAGTAAGACTTGGAGGTTTGCTTCTAGGGGAGAAAAGGGCTTGGGTCTGAGTTTTAGTTTAATGGTGTTCATGGAAAGAAACACCACCTCCTCTGCTCTCTGAATCATCAGGCAGGTTTGCAGGACCACAGAAATGAGTAATAATAATAATAATAATAATAATAATAATAATAATAATAATAATAATGTTGTCAGGAAACTTCTTGAAGCTTCCATATTTGTAATACTGCAAGTCAGCACACAGTATCTCCTCTCTGAGGAAAAACTCGTGTTCAGAAAGTGCCTCCCTTCAGATCCTGAATGTGGATCCTTTACAATGTGTGTTTTTCCTACCAGGGACAGAGTGTTTGGATGGAGATGTGTTTTCTGCCTGAGACACTGAGCAGAGTGCTCCTCTTGACAACTTCATGTTGGCTTTAAAATGTTTTTTGAAATAATGCCCTTTCTCTTCTGAAGGCTTTCAAGCTCTTACAAAAGTGGAGAAATTACACTGTGAGGAAACATGCAGGAGCTGTGGTGCCTGCACTGCTGGCAGGTTCTCACTGTTTGCCCCAACTTACAATAACCAAATAAAACAACATCTATTAATTGCCCTTTCTTTGCAAAATCCATTTATTTCATAAACAGGGACTAGGAGGGTAAGTCTGTGTTGCTCACGTTGAGGTTTGACCTTGCAAATCCGGGTTTCTTGCTGGAGATCTGCTGCTGGTGTCAGGAATAAGTGTTTGGAGTTTGCTGTTTCATGGGAGGGGCTTTGTGTTGTTGGAGATGTTGTTTTGGCCTTGGACACCTCCTCTTAACAAGCTCCTTTGTCCTTCTCCAGGGAGAACTTTCAGACTCCCTGAGGCTCTGAATTGGCTCTGAATAAAAGGTGCTGTGAGTCTGAAGTGCCCGGCCCAAGGGCTCTCCAGCAATCCGAACAGCCAGCACACAAAGCCATTAAACCTCAAGTGCCTGGCCATGGTTACCTGGAGAGTTTGCAGCTGAGTCCTGCAGGAACCGGTGCTTGGTCTGAAACACCACCCGGGGCAGGTGGGAAAAGTCCAGGTGGGTCTGGTTGACCCATCAGAGTCGGTGGTTTGGTCTTTCAGCACAGCACAAGGTGGGTGGGAACACGCAGAAATGAGATTAGGAGATGTTTTAGAGGGGATTCTGTGCTTGCCCCTCTGCTGAGGCGCTGTCTCCCTGCAGGCTGGGTCTGAGCTGAATTTCCAGCTCCCATGGCAGGCCTGGTGTCCTGGATCCTGAGAGGCAGACCTGACCTCCTCAGCTCCACTGCAGAGTGAAACCCCAGAAATGCAACCCCTGTGCTGCCTCAGGGCTCCTCCATGTCCTGGCACCTCTTCCACGAGGAACTCTGAGCTTCATTTTACCTCTTGGTACCTCACCAGCTGGATCAGCTTCTTATGGGGTGGGGAGTCCCCTGTGCACGCTCTGCTGAGCCAGGAGACTGCTTGGAGTTGAGTGTGCCCTTCCCTCCTGTGGCTTAAAAGGCTGTATCTACATTTTTAGGGATTTTTTTTCCTCCAACTTACTGACGTACGAAGGGAAGATTATGGCACTTGATGATTTAATCAACATAATCTCTAGATAAAACATGCTTGTGTTATACTACTGGGAGATACTAATTTATGCTGGTTTGCTTCTCTAGAGGTAAATTAAATCATTAGTTTTAAGACTGGATTAGTGGCACATGTGCCCTGACTCTTAAAAAGGCAGTTTAGGAATTCTTAAAAGCTTCTTGGCTTGGCACTTCTCAGGAGTCACTGAGTGAATCCCTTCAGTGCAGGTGCCGTGAAAAGTGGAATTGTTGCAGCTAAAGGTGGGACACAGAACCTGCTCCTGCCCGTGCCCCCTTCTTGCCCAGGAGCAGCATTTTACCAGCTCATTAATTCACACAGAAGGCTTTGCCCCAGCTCTGGGAAACCAGAAATGCTCCTTAGACCCAGCCTGTGCCTTGAGCACTGGAGCTGGTTCAGTGTGAGCTGGAGGAGAGCTGCCTGCAGCAGTGCCCACATCCATCTCCTCTGGGGACAGTGGGACACCCAGGCTGTGCCAGGGATACAGGGACAGCTTGGGCTTGGAGCAGCCTGCTCTGCTGGAAGGTCCCTCCCAACCCAAACCATTCTGGGATTCTGTGTAATGTGCTTGGGTGACCTTGGAAATTCAGTCAGCACCTCTGAGCTGCCTGAAAATCCCCCCAAATGTATCGCTGAAGCTCTGTGAGGGCAGAACAAGCATTAAGAGCAGGAGATATTCACCGAGGTGGGTGGAAGGTGTCACAGCTCTTCCATACAGGCAGGGAAACTGAGGCACAGTCTGGCTGTCCTCACAGAGGGCAGGAGCAGCCTGCAGCACTAAAATCGGGGTGCTTGATGCCAGCGGTTCTCCTGGAGTTGTTGGGTTTGGAGCAGATGTGCTGACTGAGCCAGCACCCTTCCCTTGGGAATGCCAAGGTGAGGAGGCGCTGGCTCCAAGCGCAGAGGTGCCCTGACAGCGGCTCCCCCCGACCCAGGGGGGCGAGAGCTGCCAGAGGCTCTCGCAGCAATTTCAGGGCTATTAAGGATGTGCTAATGAGTTTTCTGCATCGTTTTGCAGCACTTCACTGCCCCGGCTCTGCCCATGCATTAACACTTCCATCCCGGGAGGACCAAACCCTCCAGCGGAGCTGTAACTCCATTTCTCATGGAGCTGGGCATCAGCAGGGCTGGGGCAGCTGGAGGGGCTGAGCAGAGGATTTCTCTCAGCTCTCCATCAGCACAGACAGCAAGTGCAGGTCCCCCAGATCTGGGGGGAAACCTCACAGAATTAACGAGCTGCTGAAATGCTGCTGTGGGTGAAGGGAGAGGCAGAAAGCGCTGCTGCAGGATGCTCTGTGCCTGTGGAGGATCCTGTGTGGGATGCTCCCAGCAAAGGCCACATCCATATGCTGTTTGCCAGGCATCCCTGGCGCTGTTTTCCCTGGTACAGTCAGTCCTCGGGGCTGGTTGTGCACAGCACATCTCTGGGATGGAGGGTGACATCTTCCCCCACTCTGCTCTGCCTCGCTGCATCCCGGGGCCATCTGCTGGGGGCTGCTCCAAAAGCCAGCACTGCTGTTCCCTATGGGACACAGCCAGAGCAGGGGGAAGGAAACTTCCAGATCTCCATGGAGGTCAGGACAGGGATGGATTCACGAGGTTATGCACCACATGAAGGGTGGGAAGCATTGTGGAGCTGCCCTGGAGCTTTTCCTGCTGTAGCTGTTCCCATTGCGCTGCTGTGCAGAGAGCACAGAGAGCCCTTCTTGCTTCACCACTTCAGCTCTGCCATTTGAATATTCAGAGGCGTTTTTTCTGCTTGGCTATTCAGAGGCGAGTGTCTCTCCTGTGCATGGTACTTTTGCAGCTGGTTTATCTTGTGATGCTCTGGGATTAAATGTTAAGGCAGGAGGGCTCAGTCTGCTCTGAGCTGGGCACCTCCTGGAGCTCCAGAGGCATTTTGGGAATTAAATCAGCTAATGTGGCCCTTTGCCACCCTATAGATGTGCCTGGTGGTGTGTTCAGCTCTTTTCCAGCTCCCACAGGCACCCTTGAGAAGCATCCCTGCGGCTGAGCTCTTGCCCTTCACATGGCAGCCCCTCTGTTCCTGTGTGTGTCCAGCTCCTCAGGGGCTGAGTTCTGGGGCTGTGCCTTTCCCCTGGGTGATGCCCAGGCAGGGAATGCCCCACACAAGGCAGAGATCACCTCCCTGCTGCCACTTGGGTGGCTGTCTTACCAGGAGAGGAGATGGAAAGGTGCCCAGCTGGTACTTGTCACTTCTGACTGCAGGCGTCAAGGATGTGTCACTGGCAGAGCAAAAGAGGAATAATGTTATTTTTGGCTGGATCACGCTGTTTTCTCTCTCCAAGTACCACAAGGTGCTGCTGAGCACTCACTCTGGTTTATCTTTGCCTTGGTGGACAAGGGGGAAAAGTACTTTTTTTAATGATAAATAAAGTATTTGTAGTCTTCCATGCTGGCAGAACCTTGGCAACAAAGCTGGTGTGCAAGGTATATTTTGATTTGGTTTAATGTTTCTTTCAGGCTGCTGATGGCAGCCTGCATCTCCCATCCAGCCATCCAAGACTTGTCCTGCAGCCACAGAGGGTCCAGGTCAGTGTTTGGGAGCAGGGCTGTGCTGCCACAGGGATTTCCACGCTCCAGTCCTTGCTCTGCAGCCTGGGGGACAGAGAGCCAAGGCAGGTGGGCTTGGAAGAGCAGGAGAGGTGGGAATTCCTGGCTGCAGGAGGGCAGGCACAGGGAAGCAGCAGTGGGAGAGGGGGGAGCCATCGGTGCCTCTGCCTAGCACAGAGAGATCCCAACCGAGACAGCAGCGTTATTAATGGAGGTGTTTGTTTGAAGTTGAATGGACAGGAATCACATCTCAGAACTGTAAAGAATGAGCTCTTTAGCCTTTTTCCTTCCCACAAAACAGCAGCAGCATCTCGGCAGGGATGTCAGGGCGAATCTGTTTCACTGACAACAAGATTGTTCTGTCTAGACGGGGAAGCGCCGCCAAACCGCGGGAGGCTGCGGAATAATTTAAAGCCAAAATACTCTACAGACATTAAATTTAAAAATAAAAGCTGGCTTGACACAGAGGATGCTTGGTGGATAGCTGGTGTGAGGGAGGCTGGCTCTGACATGGAGTGTGGCAGGGATTAGCAGGTGTCACTCAGGGTGACCCAGTGGCTGTGACCTGTCACCTTTCCTGGATAAGTTTCCACCAGAATTGGTCCATGGAGGCATCTGAGTGGCCTGTGGAGCTCAGTGCAGGGATTCTCTGCAAGATCCTGAGTTCTGGAGCTCTGAGGCAGCTGCCCAGCCCTCCCTGCCCCCTCAGTGCCACCTCCTGCCTGGCACCAGGCAATGTCAGAGCAGAGAGGTTTGGGTGGGAGGGAGATGAGCCTTGCACTCCCTGTCTGCCTGGAGGGGCTGGCAGCCAGTGCTGTCTGAGGCTCAGGGGTGGGGAGGTTGCAGCCCAGCCAGCATAAGGAATTTCCTTTCTTCTGGCAGAAAAAGAAAGATGAAATATTAAAAGCATGGCTCAAAAGCTGCTGTGTATATATATATATATATATATATGTATATATATAATTTTTTTCCCTTCTGCTCAGTACTGCTCAGAGACAGCAGCCAGTCAGAAGAGGAGGGATGCCAGACTTCAGGAGACAGCAGGGAGTGGGGCTGAAGCAAGAGAGAGAGGAGGATTGTCTCAGGTGGGTTGAATCCTGACACTTCAACTTCACCACAGCCTTTAGGACTTTAGTTTTCTGTTCAACATCAGGAAACAAAACCTGTTTTTTTGTCCCTGTCTGTACAGGTGAGGGCAGTGTCCTCTGAAGCAGGACACCTCTATGTGGGCCCCTGTCCTTGGATGAGGGAGGATGGAAGGAGAAGAGAGCCAAGGCTCTGCCAGCTCCCTCTGGAGAAGCCTGCAGGCTCCCATTTGTGCCATCCTGGTGAGTTCAAGGCTGTGAGGTTTATGTGAGGTTTCTCCCAGGGCCAAGCTGTTCCATTTGCTTCTGCTGATGACTTTGGGATTGGCTGTGGGGCAGCAAGGCACCTGCTGTGTCCTACACACAGGAAATGTCAGCCTTCCCAGCCATGCCCAGCTGCTGGGTGGGCAGCAGGACCAGCATCCCAAAGGATGACAGGAGACACTGCAGGGAGGGGGAGCTGAGGGAGGGCTGCTGTCTGCTGAGAGAGGAGCTGGAGACATCCACTTCAGGGTGTTTAAAGCTGCTCCTTCCTCATCTGCTCCTCTGTCAGCAGGGCTTGATCCTCAGGGATGTGGGAAAGGGAAGGTGCAGGGAGTGGGCTTGGGGCAGCATTGACTTTACACCTCTGCAGGCACTGGCAGCAAGGGCTGTTTATTTGCTGCTCAAGGATGTGCCCAAATGAAGCAGGCTGGGGACAGTCACTTGCTGGAGCTCACAAACTGGGAGGAGAACAGAGCTTGACCTCAGCTCCAGCTCCAGCTGCTGCCTGGCCTCAGCCCTCAGCTCCTGTGTCACATCTGGCAGGGCAGGGTGGGGACAGGCAGGAGAAGGGGGACCTGATGTCCCTTTCCCCACAGCCTTGTGCACTCCCCTGCCTCCTGCTGCCTGTAAAACACCCTGTGATTAATTACACCACTCTGCAGCCCACGAAAATTTATTTAGAGCGTTGTGTTTGCTGCTGCTGCCACTTACACAATGGCAAATGTGCCGTGGCTGCTAATGGGTCACTGAAGGGGATCACAGCACTGGAGCTTGGAGCAGGGAGAGGGAACACTGCCAGGAAGGTGAGACAGATCTGTTCGAGCAGAATGGGCTATGGTGCTTGCAGGAAATTGCTTGCTTCCCTGATAGCATCCTACTACTTTAATAAATCAATTTTCCCACTAGTTTGTTTAGCTTAAGCTTTCTCCTCCCTGCATCCCCAAAATTAGTCTAATAGGACTTTTTTTATCTCCGAGAGGTTTGGAAATGATTTTCCTTCAAGGATTTCACTTTCCTTGGGGTGCTCAGAAAAAGAGGGGCTGAGGGAGTTGTCAGCTGGAGAAAAGAGCCTCAGAAAAAGCCTGCCTAAAAATGCTCCCAAAGGCACGCAGAAATCAGCCCAACCTGACCCAGCTGACAGCCCTGCTATTGAATTTTAATGTTTCTGTGGGGCTGGTTTGTGTGAACTGAAGCAGGCTGTGTTTATTCTATAGATCTCTGTGGGTATCTTGCACTGCATGTCACCCCCCCAGTGCACCGAGAGCAATTCAGCTTGAGGAACCATCACCAACACTGTTATCTTTATTGCCAGTCCTGCCTGATAAATCTGCTCCCTCCAGGATGGCTGAGCCCAGTGAGCAGCCCAGACCTGTGTGTGTGTTCAGGAGAAAGCAGAGCTCGTGCTCAGGAGCTGCATGCTGGGATCCCAACAGCAGGTGCTTCAAACAACCCCAAGGGCTGCTTTAAAAACATGGAATTTGCAGAGCTCTGCACCAGCAGTCCCTGGGTTTTTCCAGCACGCTGGGATTCAGGTGGTTCTCAGCTGGGAGGGGCAGAAATGTGCTGTAATTCCGTGAGCCCTGCTGCCCTTCCCAGCATTTCACTGCAAATTCATTGCAAAGCTCAGCATGGAGTCAGTGCCTGGTGCTGGCCTTTGGCTCTGTGAGCCCAGGGGTGCTTTCCTGTGTCCCTGTGGCACTGCAGCTGTGTCCCCTGTGGGCAGGTGTCTGGTGTCCTGCAGGGCAGGGCAGCGCTCACGTTCCTGGCACTGAGCCCCTGGCAGTGGGTGAGGCTGGGCTGGGAGCCTTGGCTCAATGATCCTTGTCTGTGGTGGCAATTTCCCTGGATCTCAGGTGGCTGTGGGAGCCAGGGGCTCTTGTCTCTTCCTGGCTGCCTGCTGGCTGTGCAAGCAGCCATTCCCCTCCCTCCTGCTGAACTGCTGAACTTTCCCCCTCCATTTCATCCTCATGGGGACATCCCCAGCTCTGGGAACCGCTGGAGGTGCAGGTCACAGCTGGCTCCTCGTGGAGTCCCAACAGCTCCCTGGTTTCCATCTGCTGTGTCTGGTGGCACCCCTGAGCTGTCCAGAGCCCCCTGGGTGCTGTGGATGCAGCCTGGGCTGGGAAGGGCTTGGAGAAACAAGTCAGGTCCAATGCTGCACCAGCTGTGTTGTCTCTTGCTGGGGGATGGAAACACCTGGGGAAGGTCCCCCTTTGTCCCTGTCTCTGGGCAGAGGGGGTTTGTGGAGCCTGGCAGGGGAAGAGGAGCTCTCAGGGGAGCAGGGGTGGCCCTGAGCTCCTGGCCCTGTGTTTTGGTTTGAAGGATAGGTGTTTGGCAATAAAGGCAGAAGCTTTTTTTTGAAATGGAGAATGTAACCCCCCAAATTATTACTTCCTCCAAATTATTACTATAATTTTGAAATTAAGGGGCTTTTAGGCAAAGATATGGAAATTAGGAATAACAGTTCTTTACAAGGAAAATTAAAATAGAAATGCAGTATTACAAAGAACAATCCCAACACTGCCAGAGTCAGAATCCAAGCTGACACCC
>JANRGV010000049.1:9866020-9884856 GCA_024734035.1 Alethe castanea
CTTCCTGGAGGGAGGATGGGTTGTGGAAAAGATAAAGATGATTGCTCCACCTGGTTTTAAAGATGGCCCATTAGCAGATAATGTGTGCCATGGAGATAAAGAAATCACTACCCCACCCAGCTTCAACAGATGGTGACAGAATCCACATTTCTGGCCACATCCTGTACTGCAGCCCAAGACACCCTGGGATCTGCTGCCATCCTGGTGCTGCAGCAAGGGGCTGCGCTGGATGGATGGAGGGGCACAGGGCTTCACTTCCAGGCTCTGAGCAGGCACTGGGGAGGGCAGAGAGCTGCCTCCCTGCTGCCTTCTGAGGCCACGGGATGAGGCAGAGAAAGTGACTTTTACAGAAATAAAGGAGACTCCCTTTTGGGTCAAGTGCTGTGGAAGGGAACGATTTTGAGATGAAAGGCTTTTTGCTCTGGTAATACAGATTCACATTGCCTAGAGGGAAGTCTGCCTTATGCTGGGGTGTTTTTCCCTCTGGGGGCATTGGGATTGCAATTGAAGATGAATTTTCAACATACAAAAGAGAAGAAGAAAGCTGAGAGAAGGTTTTAAAACATATCAGGGGTTCTCGTGCTCTGTTTTAATTTGTCAGCTTGTCTGTCTCATTTGTAACATCCCTGTTGGGTGCAGGGATTGTTCCTGCTCTTCCCTTTGTGACTTGCTCCTTCCCTCTGGCATCTTCATCAATCCCAGCCACTGCTTTTAATATTTTTCAGATTTTTTTCTTTTTCCTCCTTTCTTTTTCTTTTTTCCTTTTTTGGCACCCAAGGCTGGTTGACAGAGCAGCAGGAGTTTCTGTGTGCTGTCCTGGGTGATCCCTGGGCTGGAAGAGATCAGAGAACCACAGGATGGTTGGGGTTGGAAGTGACCTTAAAGGCCATTTAATTCCAACCCCCTGGCATGGGCAGGAATGTCACCCACTGGATCAGGGTTTTGGTTAGCAGGGGGTGAGGGGAAACCAGCCTTCAACCTGGGGAGCAGCCAGGTGAAGCCCTGAAAGGTCTGGCATGAACCTTTCCCTGTCAGTTTGTAATCTGAAGGGTCTCTTGTGCAAACATGTTACATGTGGCTTTGGTGAGGCCGTGGTAAGCATCAGAGTGTTTAATTTCTCTGCTTTCTGCTGGTTGCTGCCCCCTGCCCTGCAGGGATGAGGCACACGCTGGGCTCTGCTGCTGCTTAGTGTGAAGTGCTGTAAAACCCCAGCATTGATTTCTCAATCAAAGGTGCCTGTTTGCTCCTCGGTCTGTGCTTTAACGCCTGAAAATCCATTTTTCACTCCCCAACAGTTTGCTGTAAGGTTTTTAAATCAACTGTCGTGCTTCAGAGCTCTGGGAGGGGAATGGATTCGCTCGAGCTGGCTCACCAGTGAGTTCTGAACCAGACAGAAAGCAGCCAGGGCCTGGGGGGGCTCTCCAGTCTCAGGTGAAACCTTGGCCTGTGCATCACTGTGGTTGGTGCAGGACAACACTGCTCTCCTTATTCAGCTGTCTCTCTTTGGAAAGCTCCCTCCTGCCCCAGCAGTGACCCTGCTCCAGCAGCTCCCCAGGCTTGGGGGATTGCTGAAGTTTCAGGGTGTCCTGAAAACAGATGCCAGAAAAACCTCCGGACTTTTGTGTTATTTTAAAAAGGAACACCATGTTCCCACCTGCACTTCCCATGTTTCCTTGGCAGTCACAGCTTTTGCTCGCTGTTTCCAGGGCACTGCTGCCCTTCAGGGGCTGTTCAGCTGCCCCAAGCCTTGCTGAAATGCCTTTGGGGAGGAACAAGTGGCTTGGGCCAGCCAGGAATGCTGTGCTCCTGCAGGAATTGCAGCTGGAGACTGAGTGGGAAAGCTGCAGCAGCTCCTGCCTTGGCCTCTGCCCCCTCCTTCATTACAGTAGCACAGTAAAGGTGTTTAACCTATCTTTCCCCTTGCTGGAGGAGGGCAATGCCATGGAAAATCCTTTCCAGAGGTGAGAGTGGGGTTGCTCTGCAGCCCTGGGAGGTGCTGGGGGAGGCTGGTGAAATGCAGGTGACTCCTGGTGCTAATTGTATGCAGCAGATTCATCTGGAAGGAGCTGAAGGATGTGCATCAAGGATGTCTCAGCTATTCAAGTGAGAAATCAAATTAAACTTTGCATCAAACAGTGGAGCTGCTGTGTGCTGGGAGTTGTGTGGGATCCATTAAGGTTTCTCTGGGCCAGGCCCCCCAGAGTTAGTGGGGAGGAAAACCAGTGCTCAGTGCCAGGGGCTGTGTTTGCTGCTCACCTGGGTGTGTGAAGGATGTGGGCAGGAGAAAAGGGAGATAGTGCTTTAACCTTCAGGATACCTGTGTGGGGAGTGGGGAGGGGGACACAGCAATGCCTGAGGGATCCTCAGGGATCAGCCCCAGGGAGCTGGAGCTCTGGAAAACACCCTTGTCCCAGTTAGCTGTCTCCTGATCTCCCAGTAATAAACTGGGACATGGAGCCCCTTGGGAACCCTGGGGTGTCTGGGAGGCAGGAGAAATTTGGAGGAAAGCAAAACTATCAGCATCACACAGAAGTGCTTCTCACTAGGCACCAGTCCACGTGTGCTGCAGGCAGGGGAAAGATCAGGACAGCACATTGCTCCCTGCACAGGGACAGACTGCTTGGAGGCTGGATGGAGCAGACTTGGCATGGCAGAGGTGGCAGCCCGGGGGAAGCTGCCAGCCTGGTGCCAGGGGAATCATCTGCTGGGAATCTGTGCAGGATTTTGGCTGCTGAGTGATTTCCCCACGCTGCACCAGAGGCTCTGAGTGCTCCCAGGCAGCCTAAGCTCATCCAGCTCTCACCGTGGTGATGGTGGGACACACCAAAGAGCTGTCAGGAGGAGGAGGAGAGAGCACTGAGCTTCCTCCAGTGCAAATACTGGATGCCAAAGGGCCTCTGCCTCATGTACAAAGGCCCAGCTTGGCAGCTGCTCTCTGCTTTGCTCTCTCTTCATCCCTGATGAGCTTTGGAAGCTCCAGCTTGCTGTTTAGAAGCCATTTGCAGCAGTGCTGCTCTGCTGCCAGGAGTAAAGCTGGCCTGACCCTGGGATGTACAGACAGATTCTGGTACTGGAGCAGGGCTGGGTCTCCTTGGGTGTCCTGCCTGCTGCTAGGGCTGGATTAGAGCTCTCCAGCCAAGCAAATATCTTCCCTTCTTCCTTTTCTGTCATCTTACGTGGATTTTCAGGAATTTGAGATGCTAAACCCCAATTAGGCAACACTTATTAATTTCCGAGATGTAATTTATTTACAGAGTGTTGCCATTAGCAGCAGCAAGAGCCGGTAATTGCTGCAGTTTGCTTTCCAGGCTGGGATCTGAGAGGCTTCAAAAGCCTGAGTGTGGCAGCAGGGGCTGGATCCTGCCTCCCAGGGATGCAAGGAGCTGGGGAAGGAGCTGATTCTCACCCAGACACACTTTGCTGAAGGCAGTCCTGTCCAGGGGCATGGAAACGGCCAGGGGCAGGAATTCCATCCTCTCCTCATGGCTGTGGTACCCACGGTGCCTTTGCTGTCTCACTGGTTCCCTTCTGCTTGTCCTGGATGTGTCCTCATCCTGTCAGAGCTCCTGCAAGGCTGGACAAGCCCCCTCACTGCAGATCTGAGGGCAGAGCTGCAGGAAATCAATGAGGCCAAAGCAGATGAGCCCCTGCACACTCATCCTTAGGCTGCCAGCACCAGGGATGGCATCTGTGCAGTGTGGTGGCTTCAGGCTGTGCTTTTCCCTCCCCTCCTGGCACAGGCTGCTGCTCAGAGCTGCAGAGATGCTGCACCCAAGCTCTGCGGACGTGCAGCCCTGTGACCAGCTCCTCCAGAGCTGGCTGAGCTGCTTGCCTGGGGCACCAGCTCCTCCTGTGGGGCAGAGCCCTCCAGCCCCACCCCATTTCATCCTCATTTTATCCCCAGCTGGGGCCAGGTTGAGAGAAGGGAGCAGCCTCCTGTGTTTTGAGGGTGGAGAAGCTCTCCCTTCTCCTTCATGGACCACTGGGCTGTGTCTTGCCACTACACCAGCAACACCTTCTGGAGAGTCTCCTCAATGGATCTTCAGGGAAATAAGCTGGGAGTTCATCAAAGTGCCTTCACCCCGTTATGCTTCCCAAGGCCCACTGGAAAAGGGGGAAACAGAGCTTCCCCTCACATGGGATGGGATCTGCTGGGGTGAGTGTGTTTGTGTAGGACTGTGAGGTCCTGGTTTTGGTTTGGCTCCAGAGGCACTGCCAAAACAACAATGTTGCCTGCAGAATTTAACAAATAATTGAAAAATATTCTGTTTTTCTCTTGAGGCAGCCTCCTGAGAGGCTTCTCCTCCTCAGCCCTGCTGAGCCTGCCAAGGAAGCAGTTGTACCCAGCCACCATCTCAGCTGATCCATAGTTCCTGTTTGTGGGCACAGGGAGTGTTCCAGGCTCCCAGGAGCAGCTAGAGATGGAAGCCTGGATGGGTTTGCCATCTGGAATGCTGCTGGGCCATGTGGTACAGAGAACCTGGGAGGACAAGCCTCGTGCTGCAGTGAGCTCTGGGCTGTTGGGATCATTTCTGGGAGCTTGTGCAGGCAAGTCCTGGCTTCTGAGATGCCTGAAAGCAGTGAGCTTGGACCACTGCCTGCTGCTGTGATGATCCTCTTTAATATCCTTGTCCAAGTATCCATGGAGAAGCGTGACCTGCTTCTTCCTGGGCTGAGCATGCCAGGATGCTGCCAGAGGCTTTTTGGTTTTGTTTCTTGATCCTCACCTCTTCCTTGCACACTTGGAGATGCCCCATGATGGGGAGGGAGCATGTCTTCTCTCTCCATGGCTGACCTGCAGAGCAGGAATCTGGCCCTGGAGCATCCCTTGCCCTTTGTAGGACTCGAGTTCGGCAGTCCCCAAATTTAAAATGCAAATGAGATGGAAATTGAGGGGCAAAGGGGCTGCTGACTCCTTCGGTGCTGGGCTCTGCTGCCTGCAGGAGCAGAGTGTTGCTTGTGTTCTCCTTCCCCAGCGAGCCTGGGCAAGGCACTGGCATGATAAAGGAAGGCAATTTCCTCAGCTCGTGCTGAGATCTTATTATGCATTTCCATTTAGCCACGAGAGGAGGGGGCAACCCAGCCTTTCTGGAGCTGTGCAGCACCACAGCCCTGCCAGCCCTGGGGGAGCTGAGGAAGGGTTACCCAGTCCCAAGGAACCAGGTTCATGTCCTGGAGGGGCTGAGGAAGGGTTACCCAGTCCCAAGGAACCAGGTTCATGTCCTGGAGGGGCTGAGGAAGGGTTACCCAATCCCAAGGAATCAGGTTCATGTCCTGGAGGGGCTGAGGAAGGGTTACCCAATCCCAAGGAACCAGGTTCATGTCCTGGAGGGGCTGAGGAAGGGTTACCCAATCCCAAGGAACCAGGTTCATGTCCTGGGGCTGAGGAAGGGTTACCCAGTCCCAAGGAATCAGGTTCATGTCCTGGGGGGGCTGAGGAAGGGTTACCCAGTCCCAAGGAATCAGGTTCATGTCCTGGGGCTGGGATCTGGGCTCTCTGCTGGCTCCTGGAGTGTGCAGGCAGCTGAGGAGCAGGGGCTGTAGGTGCAGAGGAGTTGGTGGGGAGATCAGGTCAGGCAGGGTCTGCACAGGGGTGGAGAGCAGGGTGTTTTCCTCCTTCTCCCTCTTGTGCCTGGTTTGAGTTGTTTTTTGTGTGCCTGACCAGGGCAGGGCAGGGTCTCCTGAGAAGGATGGCAGTGGCAGGTGATGAAATGCTCTCAAGGGGTGACAGGGGAAAATGTCTGTGTTCCCGTGCTCCAGGGGATTTTCAGAGGTGGCTGGATAAGGTCTGTGCTGTCCCTTGGGCAGGGATCACCCAGCACTCCCTGTCCATCACCCCTGCTCTGCAGGGCTGCACTGTCCCAGCCTCAGCTGCCCCACAGCCTTCAGCCCAGCTTTGTCCTGACCTCAGCCCCAGCCCTGAGAGCTGCTTTTGGGCTCTGGAATCCTCTGGAATCATGCAGCAGTGACTTCAGCCAGGAGCTGGTTCCTGGCTGAGGGCTGTGCTGCCGGTTCCAGTGAGGGGGTATTTCCCTGGCAAAGGGCTGATCATGGAGCACAGATCTGCTGCTCTGTGCTGTGGTGGTTTGGAGCTCAGCTGTAAATGTGGGTCACTCATGAAAAAGCTCTTCTGCAGTTCATTGCACTTTACAGGAACAAATGCCTGTGGCTGGGGTGGCTTTTGCTGCCTCTGACCATTGTGTTCTTCAGCAGCTTAAGACACACATGGTAACCCCCTGAAATGGGGATATCAGGATAACAGGGAAGTGTGAGGTTGGAATGGTCTGAAATGGAGAAGCCAGGGGCTGGTTCCTCCCAGTGCTACCAGTGTGATTCTTTCCCCAGGCTGCTGGGCTGGTGGGAGCTCTTGGCTTGGCTAAAGAGTGAGAGCTGGGGTTGGGGTGGTTGGGGTTGGGATCAGTGTTTTACAGCTGCCTCCCTGTGACCTCACCCCAGGGCTGCTCAGTGGGAATGTCAGCCTGATCCAAAATGAGTACAGCTGCTCAGAAACCTTCAGCATGGCTGTGCCATGAGGACAAGCAGAATCCATGGGTGCTGCCTGGCCAGCCCAGTGCCCATCTCCCTCTGCAGTGTGCTGGAGATCAGCAGGGATGTGTGGCTGCAGAGCTGTTCACTCCCTGGCAGACCCACAGAGACATTCCTGGCCTTCAGCAAGGCATGGGCAGGCAAGGCAGACCCTTCCCTGGGTGCATCCCTGGCATATCCCAGGCATGGATGGCCTGGATATTTCTTTTTCCTCTGCACTAATCCCTTTCAGACCTTGTCCTGCACTGCTCCCCTCAAGACTGCAGCTGGCAGAGAGTGATACTTCGTTTGGGGCTGCCTGGATTAGCCCTGGCCCTCGGGAGCAGTGGCTCAGCTTGCTCTGGGGATGAAGGATGCTGTGTCCTCCCAGCTGTGCAGCTCCTCACCTGCAGGGCTGGGATTGCCCTCAGCCCATCCAGGCTGGTAACCAAGCACCAGGAATGGAGAAACCTCGGGATTTCTGCAAGCTAACAGTCCTGTTGTGCTACACAGAGAGCACTGTCCTTTTTTTCTCTGGTGTGATGCCTCTTAGAGCTCTGAGGCATCTCCAGACCCTGTGGAATGTGTTGGGCTTGCAGCCAGAGGTGTTGCTGTGACCATGTACCCTGTACTGTTCAGGCAGCTCTGGGCACGAGCACAGCTGGACTCTGGGCTGCTGCTAGAGCTGACAATTTCTAAACTTGTTCAGCTCCTACTTCTTTGTCTGCTGCTCGTGGCTCTCTGCAGCTCACCCCTGATGTCGTGCAGCAGATCCCCTGTTATGGTCAGCAGTGTGATGGGGGCACCATGATGTTGGAACCTGTCAGAGGGTGAAAAAAGGGCTTAACACAGAGAAAAGGAAATCCTGCCAGAGACCCTGTTGGGTCTTATCCAATCTTAACCTTATCTCATTAACTCGGAGGTGATTGCTCACAGTGCTGTTGTGTGAACCCAGGAATTGTGTCCATCAGGTGTCTCTCCCCTTGGAAATCCTGACCAGACCTGCAGGCAAGAAGGGCTGAGCCAGCAAGGCTGTGGGGGCATTGCCTATCCAGATGTTTGACTCAGAGTGCAGGGATGTTGTTGCATGGCTCCAGGTCCCTTTCCTGAGTTGGCAAAGCCTCCTCAAAACTTCCTCCAAGCACTTCTTCGATGGATCCAAGCGCCTCAGCTTCTGCAGAGCCCTGATCTCTGCCCTCTGTGGTTTGTGTGAGGAGCTCCAGGCAGGAGGGAGTGGATGGGGGTCTGGCTGGCTCCTCTTGCAGTGATCCCCGCTGTGCCTGGCTCTGGCAGCTCTTCCTTTCCCAGCAGGCAGGGCTGTGGCTGCTGGAGCAAACACCTGCTGTGTGTGAGCACCTGTGAGCAAAGCCCCTGCTGTGTCCCAGCCCATGCAGGAGCTGTGCTGCACACCCACGCCTGGCTGAGCCCAGAGAGGGCACTGCTGCCACATTCCTGCCCGGCACCCTCCCTTCCCACAGAGCGCCCTCCCAGCCCCAGCTGCTGCCTGGAGCAGGGCTCTGCTCTGCAGAGCTCAATGGAAACACCCAGCCTCAAGGATTCCTCGAGGGAAAATCGTCTTGGCTCATGATAAGGCTTTTTTTTTTTTTTTTTCTTCTGAGGTGTAGCAATTATATTAAATAAGAAGCTGTCATTGCAATGTCTGTCCTGCCTTCTGACAACCTGCTCTTCTCAGGAGCTTGGGTGAAAAAATCACATGCATCAGATGTGCTTTTCCTCCTGTTGACACTCCTCCTTTGCCTTGACTCACCTGTAGGGAGGGCTCCAGGTTCATCCCACTGCTGAGGTCCCCTGAACTGCCCTGGAGCTGTCAGTCCCCAGGTGTGTCCCCAGCAGCTCCCCCTTTGCACACACCCTCCGGTGGCTTCTGCAGGGAAACACTTCTGATTAAATCTTGCTTGTCCACGGAGAAAACCAGGCAGAAATAGGCTGGGAAGGCTGTTCTGACAGAGAGCTGTCAGAGAAGGGAATGGCATTCCAAGGCTGCTGCTCTGCTCTGTGGGAGGAAAGGCTTCAAACAGCAATTAGCCTGCACTGCCATTTCCAGGGAAACAGCTCTTGGTGCGCCGGACAATGGGCTGCAGGAGGCAGGCAGGTTAAAAGCTCTAATTCTGGGAGGATATATTTAGGTGGGCTTTTTTCCTTTCAAAGGAAGGTAGGTTAGAAAGGCTCTGACTCCTTTAAATAGATGCTCCTTCCATAACCAGCTCGGAGCTGTGTCAGGCACTGGCTGTTCCCTTCCAGCTGGGGTGTCTGGGATCCTGCCCTGGGGTGTCAGAGCAGAGGGAATGGAGGAAAAGGGCCTGGCTTCCCTTGGCAGCTGCCACAAGAAGATCTTCTCTGCTGCCAGCTGTGCTATTTATTGTTAGCTGCAAAAGAGCAGTGTAAATGATAATTTAGTCTGGGTGAGTGCAGCACAGTGCAAAACTCAGCACTGAGAACTGTGTTCTCTTGCCACCAGCCCTGAATGTCCCTGACCCCTCTGGTGCCCCGTGCTGGGGATGGGGGCAGCTGTGGGATGCAGAGGGGAGCTCCTGGCAATAGGCCAGGTCTCTGTTTCACCCAAGGGGCTTCCTGGGGGATGCACAGATTCCTGAGAGAGGAGCTGGGGAGTGCAGAAGGAGCAGGGCTGCTCTCTAATGCTGAGAAGCACAAGGAGTTCTCTCCAGCTGTAGGGCTGTTGGTGTCTGGGAGGTGTCCTGGTGGTGTTTGGGCTGTCACACAAGCTGCTGGCTGGCTGGGTGTGTTGTGCTTTCCCAGAAATGTGTTTTCCCCCATGTGGCTGGGCAGGCTGGGATCCCAGACAAGGAGCTCCCAGGGTGGTGTTCACAGAGGGTCAGAGGAGGTGACAGAAACTTCTTCCCATCCTTTGCTTTGGCATACCTGGGCCTGCTCATTTCCCCAAATATTGCTGCTCTTGGTTAACTTGTGGTGTCCCTGCTTGGGACAGAGGGGTTGGAAGTAGATGATCCTTAAGGTCCCTTCCCAGCCAATCCAGTCTGCATTTCTGTGAACTCCTGGCAGCTGTTTCTGTCTCCCTGAAGTGCTCCTTGCTCCAAACAAATGGACTCATGTCCATTCCCTGCTGCTGTGCTTGGCCTGTCCTGCTCCCTCAGGTGTCCCAGCTCTCCCACAGCTCTCCTGGCCAGCACAGCTCATTCCCAAGCTGGGAAGATTCCCCTGGAGCAGAGCCCCCCGTCACACTCTGCCCAGTGTGGGGTCTGTGTTTGTCCCCCTCCCCAGAGTGCAGGGGAGGGTGAGATGGGAGGTGGCAGCATGGCCCCCATGACTCAGGCAGTGCCATGAGCCATGCACAGGCTGTTTCCAGTGCTCCTGCTGAGGAGCTGCATCCTCTCTGCCTTCCCAGGAGGGCTCAGAGCAGGCTTCTGCACACCTGCCCTCCCTTTTGAAGGGTGGGAGAATTTATGGAGGTTATTCTGCTCTTGCTGCTTGGCTGTTGTTTGCTCCTGTCTGTGCCCCACAGGCGTCAGCGAGGCTCTTGCTGCCCCCAAAACCCCTTTGCCAAAGTGCTGCAGGGACAAAGAGAGCTCTGCCCTGGCAGAAAGGAGCCTCTGGCAGGGGTCCTTTCTCCATGGCTCCTCTGGGCTGTGTCCAGCACGAGTGGTGTTCTTGGCAGGGATGCCTCCCTGCACTGCCTCGTGCTTGTTCCTGAGAGGAACCAGCAGCACATGAGGGTTCCAGAGACAAATCAAGCTCCCAGGTGTCAGGGCAGAAGTAAAGGATCTGGAAATCTGAGCTTCACTTGGCTGCAGCTCATTCTGGGCTTTGCTGGAGCAAGCTGCTGATCAGCTGCTGTGGTGCCCATGGAACAGAGAGCTGGGAGCAAACCTTGGCAAATCCACTGGGGCACGGCTCAGCAGCTGCACCCAGGGGCTGGCAGTGGGAGAGGGGCTGACTGAGCCCAGGCAGGGCAGGGGGGTGCTGCCGTGGCTGTCCAGGGGCTGTCCCTGTCCCCATGTCCCTGAGGAGTGGGGACTGGCAGGGTCAAAGCCCAGCCCTCCAGCCCGGGCTGGCAGTGCTGAGTGCCCGAGCTGCCACGGGCTGATCTGCCACACTGACTCTGGCCAGCCCTGGGGACAGTGTGGCTCGTGGTCCCTTGGAGAGGGGGGTAGCTCCCTTTGTCCCCGCCCCCCACCCTGCCCACCCTGCTCCCTTGCCTTGCCCACGCTGGTGGAGGATGAAGTCAGGGATATTTCTGGGCAGCGATAGGATCTCACCAGCCAGCTCTCCTTTATAAGAGAGATCCCAGGCACTGGAGGTGCCCTGTTCCCTTATCTCCCCTCTGCACATGGACAGTGCCCCTCTCCCTCCAGACTGGCATGAAGCAGCCAAATTGCTGCCACAACCCCTTCTCTACCTGTAGATAAAAGGGGAGGTTGGATGCCAAAGCAAGGCATGAACACAGCACTGCCCAGGTTTCTGTGGCTCCCAGGGCTTCCTGGAAGCTGTCTGATGACAAGAGAATGTCCCTAGCCAGGGAACTGAGTGCCAGAGCATGTCTCCTGGCCACTGTGAGCCAAAAATGTGGGAAAATAGGTAGAAAGTGGGTATGGAAAGCATCATCCAGTACAGAGCCTGGAAAATGCAGAAATTGTGAAGGGAACAATGGGATGAGAAACTTCAGTGGAATTACTAGTGGCACGGAGGAGGAATTGATTTTTAGCATATGCAAAAAGAAAAAGGGGGAAAGGAAAAAGCTCTCAGCAATGCTAGTGGACTTGGAAAAGCTGAGTGTGTGGTGTTCTCTTTGGAGAAGGGATGATGCCTTCAGCTCATCTGACCCAGCCCAGGGCAGCAGCATTTGGGAGCATGGAGGGCTCAGGGCAGGCAGGTCCCCAGCTCCTGCCCAGGGCTGGAGAGGAGCCAGGAGCAGCTCTCTGGATGAGCCCTGGGCTGCTCTGCAGGCTGGGCTCCTGGGAAGCACTTGATGAAGGTTCAGGGTGAGGTTATGCAATGATTGACCTGACAGGAGCAGGTCTGGCTGGGGCAGGGAGCCAGCTCAGCTGCCAGCCAGGTCAAGCTGTGCTGCTGATCCCATCAGTGCTTAGAAATGGAGAGTTTCCTTTGCTCAGAAAGTGCTGAACGTGGCACCCTGCTGTGGGAATTGGTCTGGGTGGCAGCTCTGTGCTTCCCCAGGGGCATCCCCACTGCCCAGCCAGGCTGAGCTGCTGGAACACCTGCAGGGCTTGCAGAGCCATTTGGGGTCTGTCCACTTGTGTGAACCAGAGGAGCCCCCTGTCCCCAGGTCCCTGGTGTGACAAAGACCAGCCCACACTAATTGCTGTGAGAATTCCCTGTTGCTGTGGCACCTCCCCAGGCGTGATGCTCTGGGTGCTGTCTCCACTCCAGGTCTTGCAGAGAGCTGTGTGTGCACCTCAGGACATCCACACGCTCCATCCCACCCCTCAGAGGTGCTTCATAATCCCCCTGGAGCGTGAGCAGAGTCTCTGCTGAGCTGTGAAGGGTTTAGTGGAAGGTCTGATAAGAAGGATAAGGAGAAGCCAGCAGTGCTCACCCCACAGCCAAAAGCTCAACAGCTAAACTTGGCCCCTGAGTCACTCATGAGTCAGCAATTCGGGGGCAGGGAATCTTAATTTCTCTTTTCTTCTTTCTTTTCTTTTTAACAATGATGCACCCAAGGTAGGCTCCAGATTGGACTGATTTTGTTCCTAACCCAGCAGTCCCTTCCCCTGGAGCATCCCTGAGCTGCTCCACAGGAGTGAGCTCTGTGCTCGGAGGGCTGCCATGGCCAGGGCCTGTCTGCAGCTGGGCAGCCTCCTTGCCCATCATCAGTGGCCCAAGGTGTGCAAAGCTCTGCCTGCCCAGCGAGCTCTCGTGCTGGGAAAGCGCTGGCCCAGGCTGTGGGCAAGCACAGCATCCCTGGAGCTGCTTGGAAACACAGTGAGTGAAGATCCATCCAGATGCTCTTATCCCAGCATGGTGCACTGCTGTTGGATGCTGCTGGGAACAGGGAAAAAGCAGCCTTGAAGTTTTGCCTTTCTCAGCCTTCACAAGGATAAGAAATTATAACAATGATTATGCACCTGCAGGGTGTGTGAGAGCCGTGTGTCTCGTGATGTTTTGCAGAAAGCACGTTTTCAAAGAGATGTTGCCTTCTTGGACCAGTGAGTCTTTTCTATTTTGTTTTTCACATACTACCCTATATATACATGTAGTGTTTCTTTAAATAAAGCTCTTTCTCTCTTTTGCTTCTCCATTGCACAAGGAACTATATTGCATTATCCTTTACGCCGCTGACCTATAGCCTAAAATGCAACAGTGCAGGAGTGCTGCAGCTCTGCCAACAGCAGCAGAAGTGCTCTGGTAGACCCACGTGAGGGTTACAGTGAGGAACACTGGAGATGCAGATGTGCTGGGCCCCTGGAGCTGCTCTGTGCGATGCTCCAGCCTCCTCCACACCAGCCTGTCCCTGCGCTGTGCCTGCCACCAGCCAGCCCTCCCCAGAGCAGCTCCCTGGGGGCTGTGATGGACCTGAGCTCTGTGCTGAACACCCTTTGCCAGGGCAGAGCAGGCTGGCCAGGCAGCTTCCCACAGTCCCCAGAAAGTAAACCCTGGGAGCACAGTCCCCACTGTCAGCCGGCTGTATCCATTTGTTTGAGATCCCACTGAGCGTGTTTTGCATAATTTGTTTCCCAGAATGAAGTGTTTTACAAGTGCGGAGTTTAATCACCTTGCAAAAAAAGGATGAAAAACCATCCCGGTGCCCGGGGCTGGGAAATCGCTAGGGAGGAATCTGGAAAGGGGCCATGTGCTCACCCCACCGTGTTAGCCGGGCTGGAGAGCCCAGGGCAGCGGGGGTGTGCTGGCTGGGCTGGGCTGGGCAGGAGAGCTGGGAACGCCAGGCATGGACACACCTGCAGGGAGCCGAGCCCCAGCAGCCTGCCCCGGAGCTGGATGTGCTCCCCAGCCCCGGGCCTGCCCTCCCTGCCAGGAGGAGGGTGATGTGGATGCTGCACCCCAAGCCAGCTCCATCCAGCTCCTGAAACACAGCTCTTCCCTGGCCCTTGGCACTCCTCCACCTCTGCTCTCAGCAGAGACACCGCTAAACTTGGCAACTCAAGCATCCTCCCAGGTGAATCCAAGCAAGGCTGGCAACACCTGAGCCAGGAAACCACTTCTGGTTCCTTCACAGAACCTGGCCCTTCCTCGAGGCAGAGGTGTTTGTGTTCTGATTCAGGCCTGCTGGCCAGCTTCCTTCTTTTTGGCTCCTGGGGATGAATCAGTGGCTTGTTGGACCATGCAGGGCACAGTGAGCAGTGGGTGCTCCTGCCCTGCCCTGGGGTGACAGTGGCTGTGGGGTGCTGCTGCTATCACTGTCATTTTTTTTTATTCACAGCAGGTGAAGGATGAAAAATCAAAGTAATGGCCAAGGATCCAGCATCCACTTGACTTCTGTTGCCCAAGGCAGAGTGATGAATCCAGTCAAGGCATTGCAGTGGGCGAGACCAGCCTAGAGCCTGCAGGAGCTGAGGATGATGCTGGCCCAGCAGCCTGAAGTGTGCTGTCCCTCCCTGTCCCTGTCCCTCCCTGTCCCTGCCTGGCCTTTGATCCTCTGCCGGTGGGGATTGCTTCAGCTGGGCAGGCAGAGCAGCAGGAGGGAGGGACTGCAGTGCTGACAGGAGCTGCTTCTGCATGGGGCTGTTCCTGCATGGGGCTGTCCCTGCATGGGGCTGTTCCTGTATGGAGCTGTTCCTGCATGCAGCTGTTCCTGCATGCAGCTGTTCCTGCATGGGGCTGTCCCTGCATGGGGCTGTCCCTGCATGCAGCTGTTCCTGCATGGGGCTGTCCCTGCATGCAGCTGTTCCTGCATGGGGCTGTCCCTGCATGCAGCTGTTCCTGCATGGAGCTGTCCCTGCATGGGCCTGTTCCTGCATGCAGCTGTTCCTGCATGCAGCTGTTCCTGCATGGGGCTGTCCCTGCATGCAGCTGTCCCTGCATGGAGCTGTCCCTGCATGGGCCTGTTCCTGCATGCAGCTGTTCCTGCATGCAGCTGTTCCTGTATGGAGCTGTCCCTGCATGGAGCTGTTCCTGCATGGGGCTGTTCCTGCAGGACGTGCAGCCAGCTGGCAGAGGGTGGCAGTGAGCATCTCTGCAGGGGCACAGGCCAGCACACAAACCCCCAGGACATGCAGGGATGCAGGGATGAGGCTGATGTGTGTGGCCCACTCGTGGGTGGAAGCCTGAGCAGGCACTGACAAGCTGGACATCAAACCTGGGTCAGCCAGGAGACATAAATCCTGGTATTTGGGATTAGTGCAGGTAATTTGTTCTAAAGACAGACAAATCCCTTTCCTAGAGGTGCCTGCTTGTCAAGGGAGGCGTTCCTTGTCTCCAGAAGAGTTCCTCCAGTCGAACAGCTCCTGCTCTTTCAAGTGAAAGGGACTCTGGAGTTGCTAATCACTGGGCTGGAGGATTTTTTCCCCTAACACTTGTTGGTGATTGCTTCCTCCTCCTCCCTTTTGTGTTTCTGCAACACCCCAGGCTTGGGAAGAACCATCTGCTGATTTGATTAATGGCCCTTTTCTGAAAAAGCAACAGAGACAAATGTCCTCCTGAACATGGCAGAGAGAAATGGAGAAACAGGCTGGCTAATTTTCAGCCATTACTTTGGAACCCAAACTCCTTCCCAGTATCAATTTAGCTATTATTTCAAAAACTAATTAATCATCACTCAGGCAGCTCCAAGAGACCTCAGTTAAGATAATTAACAGCCCATAGATTATGAAAATTCCTGCTTTTGGATCCCATTGCAGTTCTTGCCTTCAACAACACTCCTGCTATCATCCTGCTTACCAACTCCTTTCATCAATCCATCACTTTTTTGACAATCAAGAGTAAATAATTAGCTATGATGGATTTTGCTTGCTTTCTTGCAGCTCCATTCAATTTTTTTTTTTTTTTTTTTTTTTTTTTTAGTCCTTAAATGTTCTTCAACCAATTTTTGAGGTGGTTTTGTGGCTAATTACATCCAAGCAGAGCAAACTGCTGCTGCTGCTGCCTGGAAGAGCTGGACAAAGGTTGGATTTGGAAAAGCTGGGAGATAAAGCATGAGAAGGGAGATCCTAGAAAGCCAGGGATGGGATTATTTTTCCCTTTTTCAGTCTTGCATGATGTAACCTGAACTTAAAACATGAATTGCCGGGCTGGGGCTGGGCTGACCTCCCATGCTGGCCTCTCTCTTGCTGTCACAGCTCTCATCCTTTTGCACACCCCGTCCCTGTGAGATTGCTCTCACCTTTCCAGGGTAAGAGGGATTATTTTCCAGGCATTTCCCTGGAAGTGTGCCACAGGGAGAGACCCTTGGGTGTGGGAAGGGCACAGAGGTGCTGGTGCAGCACGGCCGTGAGGAGGGGATGCTTCTCCCTCACCATCCAGTTTATCTCTCCAGATCTCGGGTTTAACAAGGCCCTGCCTAGGGAAGCTCACTAACAATTCCATTTCCAGTGTGCTGTGGATTAGGAGACAGCCTGCACAACTACGCTGAGCAGGAACAGGCTCATCAGCTAATTACTGTCCCCATGTCCCCCCCAGTGCCACCGCTGCTGCCCGGCCCTAATTGCTCCCTGTCCTGATTGCATTTCACTGGTGCTCCATCCACAGCTCTCTCTCAGCTGCTGCTCTCCCTGCCTCCCCCACCTCTGTCAAGTTTATTAATGAAAACCTTATCTGTCTGTGCAGATAATGCCAGGAATAATTAGCACTCAGTGAGCTCTGTCGGGCTCCCCAGCTCTCCCACCCCCCTGCCCTCTTCTCCTTGCTATTTGCAGTTTCCCAGGTGCTTGGTTAGTGCTGGGGATGTTTTGGTTGGTTTTTTCTGGGGGGAGGAGGGGTTTAGATCTTCCTCACCCTGTGCAGTTTTCAGTCTTCCTGGCTGCATCCACAATCCCTGCTTAAAAATCTGTGACAGTGGGATTGGTGTCTGTGTTCTCCACCGAGGGCTTTAAGCAAAAGCAGTGCCATGGTGGGCTGGAATGAGATGATCCTTGAGGTCCTTCCCATCCCATTCTATGATTCTGTGAAAGTCACCTGAGTTTTCCTTGCATGTGGGGAGCTGCAGCCAGGTAGGGTGGATGGGTTCAGTCCCAAGAGACCTGGCTGGGTTCCAGCTCCCCCCAGGTCCCATCCCTGCAGGGCAGCAAAGGACAGCCCCACCTCTGCACCAGGGACCTGCCCCAGCTCTGCTCGACCTCCTTTTTTTTATTATTGTGTTTATATTTGTTGTTTCTTGGCTCAAATCTTTCAGCCTGATAAAGGATGACAGCTCTTCTCGAGTGCCTGGGATGGCATAAATAATTCTGGTGCTGAGAGTGAGATTTACAGTGATATAAATGTCAGGAGTGAGCCCACTTTGTATTAATGGCCTTATTAGTTATGTTGCTGTAAAATACTGATACTCCAGTTGTTAAGCAGCCATGGCTTTGCTCTGCAGCATTAATTCAATAAATTGGGCCTTTTTGATATAAATCTTAGAGTCTGCTGAGCCCCATTAGAAAATCCTTCATGACATGTCAGAGAGCTTCAGATGGCTTTGGCTGAGGCACACCTGGCAATAAAAAAGCTGCTTGGTGTGCGAGTGTGGGGTGAAAACACTGAATTGTGTGCCTGGGTCACAGCTCAGCACCTCCTGTGGGCTGGGGATGTGGCACAGGGTGTCACACGGGGTGTCACACGGGGTGTCACATGGGGTGTCACATGGGGTGTCACCCAGGGTGTCACACAGGGCAGTCCCTGCGGGTTTCCAGCCCCCAGCTCCATCTCCAGCTGCATCCCAGAGGTCAGGGCTGGGAGTCTCCTGTCAGCCAGAGGCTGGCTCGGCTGCAGTGCCAAGCTCTGGCTCGGCTCAGCTCAGTCCCTGCAGGAGAGGGATGGTGGCACTGGAGGGAGGACTCGCCCCTAGCACTGCTCTCATCCCTCTCTGTGCCTGTCCCTGTCACCGCCTCTGCTCTGCTCGCTGCTGTCACCTCCTCCCGTGTAAATCCACAGGTGAGGGGACAACCAGGACACCTCTCCTTGCCTGACCCCGAGCTGTCCCTCCTCCTCCTGGCCCCTGTCCCATCCTGTCTGTCCCTGCTCTGGAGCTGCTGCTCCTGCCAAGGCTCTTCTGTAACTCTGCAAACTTTCCACCAGCGAGCTGCGCAGGGAGGGGGGAAAGCACCACGATAATTGAAAATAAATGATGCATTCTATGAAAGAAATGTTCTGGTGCAGCCAGCTTGCTGCAGAGGGGTATCTATCTATCTATCTATCTATCTATCTATCTATCTAGTTAGTTAGTTATTCTTCCCAGAGTTCAGAGGTGCCAGGGAAAAGGAGGCTTGGTAGGAAAGGAATGGCACTCCCAGGCTGGTGGGGATTGGGCTTCCACCTGTGGTTTGGGCTGTACCCTGCAGTGGTGGCCTCTGGAGTGGGATGGGAGCTTCAGATGGGAGTCCAGAGGAGGAAAGGCATTGTTCTGAGCCATGGCTGAGGTGCCAGGGCTCAGTGCCCACACCAGGATGAGGGAATTGCAGTCCTTTCCCCTCTTGTCACTGCCTGCATGTGAGGCTGTCCCAGGTCTGACAGTGCTCCTCTATTTAATGTCCATCCTCAGGCCATGGCCATGCCTCTGCTGAGCCTCCTGCCCCAGGACCTGCCTGACCCTGCAGCTCTGACCCACCAGAACCTGTCCTCCAGCCCACTGTGAATATTTGGGTTGGCCCACAGTGAGCAGAGCTCTGCTGCCACCCTGCCTGAGGTTAGCACAGGTGAAGCAAACAGCCCCTCTGCCCCAGTTTGCTTTGAAATGTTCCTCTGGAGAGGATTGACTCTTGACACAGCTGTTTGTTATGGGAAGAGGCAGCATTCTCCTGGGAGATATTGGATTTAACCAGGAGCATGAAACTTTCTCCTGCCTTGGATCCTGTACATCACTGGCTGACCATGTCGTGGCTCTTATGCCTTGGTAAGACTTATCCTGGATTATTATTTAGCTGCTAATTAATCTTGAGAGTGATGTAAAGGCTTTGAACGGCTGTTTGAAGATTCGAGTGGATGGTTTTTGCTCTTGTCAGAGAAGGAGGGATTTGGAGGTGAGATCCTAGCTCTGAATGACATTAAGTTGCTCTGCCCTGACAGGTGGGAACAGTCAGGCTCCTGACTCCCTCTCCTGCCAGCACCTGCAGGGGCCCTGCAAGACAATCCCCTTGGGAATCAGGAGCACAGTGGAGCCTGGGGAGGGGTGCCAGGCAGGGTGACACTGCCTGGGGAGGGGA
>JANRGV010000049.1:9884956-9933083 GCA_024734035.1 Alethe castanea
GGCCGAGCACCTGCGCCAGGCCCTGCCGTACCTGCAGAGCCCACAGGAGCCCCTGCGAGAGGCGGCCATCAGGTTCACCGGTGAGCCCGGGCTCCCTCCCCTCCCCGGCCCGGCCCGGCCCGGCCCGGCCCGGCGCAGCTCGGCCCCAGCCCCGTCCGCTGCCCCGGCAGCGCCAGCGGGCCCGGCGCCGCGGAGCCCCGGCTGCCCTCGGGGCTGCTGCCGCCCTCTCGCAGCCGAGCCCTTGCCGCATGCTGCCGCCGCATGCTGAGCCCTGCCGGGGCCACGAGGGCCAGTGGCCACAGGGCCGGCAGGGAGCTGTGCCGCTGGGCAGAGCACAGTGACAGGCTCTGTGTTGCCAGGGCTCGCCGGGCGGAGCTTGAGGGGGCAGAAGGAAGAGCTCCAGGTGCTCAGCGAGGGTGAGTGAGGGCAGCGGGCTGTTAGCGGGGGCTGCCTGCCGGGGGGAGCTGCAATCCCTGGGCAGGGAGCTGCAATCCCTGGCCCGGCTGCGGAGGGCTTCGCTCCCTGTGTGGACGGGGGGTGGCGTGGACGGAGCACAGAGAGATTTCAGGGACGCGGGCGGGGGGATTCGTGGCCAGCACCTTGCAGCTGATCCCCTTGGCCCCTCCTCTCCTGTGGCCATGGCAAGAGCTGGCTGGGATGGCCCTGGCAGGAAGGTCTCCTTGGATTCCCACAGATCGGGGCCCTGACCGTGGCTCTGTTCCTCTCTCTTCCAGCCTTTCAAGCCCTGAGGAGAGATGACAGCCCTTCCCAGACAAACACAGGAGATCAAGAGATATTCAACGGAAGAGCTGCAGAGCCATGCTCATCTGCTGCCTCAGAAGAACCAGCATCCCTTTAAGACCTCCAGATGCCATGGAAGACGAGGCTGCCTTGAGACCAGAAGAGCTCCAGGCACAGCTGATGATTGCCACAGCTGAGCCTGTGGGAAGCTTGCGTGGCTTCTGCCCTCTCCCAGCCCAGCCTCTCTTCAGCTCTCTCCCTCCAGCCTTCAGACACTGCCCATCCTCTCTTCTTCCCTCCAGTATTCCTCCCTTTTGACTGCTCCCTCCCTCCAGTCCTCAGACTGCGCCCATGCCTTTTGTTCCCCTTCAGCTCATCCCTTTGCTTTGCTTTGCTTTGCTTTCCATCAATAAAGTTTGGCCTCTTCACTTTGCCAATTTCCAGGTTTTTTTTCATTGCATTTTATTTCATCATACCTCCTTTCCAGAGGGTTTGTTAGAGCTTGTCTTCTGATTTCAGGATTTCATTCCCTTTCCTGAGGGGAAGAATTTGCATTGGCAAATTGCAATGAATTGTGTGAGTTGCACAGCTGGGCCACAGGGCTGATGGCTGCTGCCGGCTTGGCCCCATCCCACCCCATCCCACCCACTGGCCAGGGACAGGACGGAAGAGGGGCCGGGCAGACACCCCGCAGCGGCCGTGCTCCATCCCCTGGGGAATCCCGCGGCTGTCCCTGCCTGGGGAGCGCAGGGCTGGCCTGTGTTCTCCGGACATGAACGGTGGTTCTTATCCACAGGAAACAAAACTCAGCATCCCAGTCTCCAGATGTCAGTTAGGAGGAGGCGTTTGGCGCAACATATTCCCCCCTGGACCTGGCATTTCCCCCTGAAGTTCGGAAGTTCAGCCTTGTGCAGACCCTTGTCTGGTTCAGGACAAGCTGTCTGGGCTCAGTAACAAACCTGCGGCCAAAGCCAGTAGAAACTTTACAACCCATTTCAAAGACCCTAACAGGTATCCCTTCACCCATGATGTGATTTGTAAAGACATTAGCACACATCTTTCCTCTCACATTGATGTTTCCTCTGCTGGTGACAGTCTTTTAAGCCCAGTCTTCAGCCTGACCTCTCTGCTGTTCTAGTTCCATGGGCAGAGGTTGTTGTCTCTTCCCCCTTCCATGGGCCGGCCCGTGTTCACCCATCTCCAGGACAGCAGGGCCCCACCCCACGGCACTGTGACCTTGGAAGACAAAAACCATCACTCCAAATGTCCCCCATCCTCTTTCTTCCCAGGCATTTGGCTCTGCCAGTGGGGTTTGCTGCAGGTTGCCATAGGAAAAAGGAGACTGCTGTGATACTGTGGGGCTCAATGGAACCAAACATCCATTGTGACACTACAGAACCTCACAGAACCAAGAGTCCATGGTGACACAGCAAGGCCTCGGGGAACCAAGGAGTCCAAAGGCCTAAAACAGCTCTTGCATGGCTCTGCCTTGGAAAGAGAAACCTCCAGAAACCTCCTTGGCACACACTTAAGGAGGGTGTCTGTTTGTAATGGGGAAACTCAGGAGTTTCAGATTGCTTCAAAAAGAGAAAAGGAAGAAAACCCCTGTTTCCCTGAGTGCAGACAGTTCTGCAAGCAAAGCAGGTCCCAGGTGAGTGAGGACAGACAGCATGGGGCTGGGCAATGTTGGGCAAGGTTGTCCACACTGGATCATGACACTCCCTTCCCGAGAGTCAGGCACCAGCAGGAGCCTCTGGGGGAGGTTTGGAGTTACCATCCCAGCCAATTTCTTCTCCCATGGGCATTTTCCCTGGTATCTCTTGGTGCTGAAGGACAGCTCAGACGTCTCATTAATCACTGCTGATGGCGGAGCTGAGGCACCGAGGTCCCGATGGCTGCTGCTTCCCCAGACAGGGATCTTTTGCCAGTGCTGCCCCCTGAAAACTCCAGCTGAAAACTGGGGAAAAAAACTGTGTCCTCCTCAGAGCTGTAGCTTTTGGAAGATGCTCCTTCTCTGTTCCAGCCTCTCATTGCTGCCCATGGGGCACAGAGTTGCGCCCTTGCAAACCTACATCTTTTTAAAATACATTTTTCCTTTCTCCAGGCTTATCAGGACTGAGGGCAGCTCCACGGTGAGTTGATCTGCTGCTGCATCGATCTGGCAAAGGTTGGGGGTGAAAACCCCACAGCCTCCAGACAAGGCCATAGATCTTTTAGGATGCAGTTTTCCCAAACTCTGTCCATCACAAAGCAAACAAACACCCCCAGCCTGGAGGCAGCTGGCTCAGGGGTGAGCGTGGATCACTGGGTGAGACCCAGGCAGAGCCCCAGCAGTGTCAGGAGGCAGCTCCAGCCCTCCCAGCTTCCAATCACGGGGCTGGGAAGGAAACTCAGCCTGCTCAGGAATCAATCATTTGACATCTGCTGTCAGGCTTCTGACACCCAGCCCCTCCGCTGAGGACCCCAGCAGAAAGCCTGGTGGATCTCAGCTTGTTTTGGTCTTAATCTGACCTGGTTTTGTGATAATGTCATCATCCATCACCGCCTGGGGTTGTGGGCAGGGGAGGTTAAACTCCTCCTCGCACTCCAGCGCTCCCCTGCCACTGCTTTATCTCTGCAGAAGCTGCATTCGAGTGCCATTCACTTTGTTATTAATTTCTTCTACACGGAGGCTTTTCGAGTGCCTGGGAGCGGGGCTGGAGTCACGGCGAGGCTGCACAGCCCGGCAGCTGCAGTTTGAGCTGGAGTGCAGTTTGAGCAGCCAGCTCCTCCAGGGGCAGAGAGGTGAGAGCCTGCTGGGGCAGCCCCCCACTCTGCATGCTGAAACAGCCCCGTGGAGGAGGCTCTGCACTGCAGGACTTCATCCTCAGCAGCTGCCAGGGCTGCATCAGGGATGGGACTGCATCACCCTCACACCCCACGGACATCTGCTGCCCCAGGGACTCGGTGCACCCCACTCCAGATGGGTGCCAGGGCACATCAGGGCTGGGGGCCGTGGCCCGTGGGTGTCCCTTCGCCAGGGGATGTGTCTCGGTGAGCCCAGTGCTGGAGGAACATCTGCGATGCTGCCCTGGCCCTTCTCAGCTGCCTGGATCCCCCGTGCCTGCAATCCCCAAGGAATCCACCCACACAGCATTCCCAGCTGGAGAAAAGCTGGTGCACAGCCAGCAGCTCCTGGGAGGGGGTCCTGAGGTACCCCAAGGCACCACTGTCCCCCCCAGCCCACCCTGCCACGGCTTGTGCTGGCTCTGGGGAGGGGCTGTGCTGGGACCCTTCCTGTGGGTTCTATGTGCGGTTAATCTGCTAGTGAAACTATATTGCAAAATGTAATAAATGCGAGGTTTAATCAAACCCAGCCAGCCAGCACTGATGGAAACTTGGTGGTGGAAGAAAATATTGCATTTTTGTTTATCTCCCCTTGGTCTCCTGGGGCGATGTCCTGACTCTCGTGGGGGGCTCCTCATGCTTGGTGGCACTGGGGGCACGGGCTGGATGTGGGGCCACTGCAGTGGGGCCACTGCCAGCCACCATCCCTTGGCCAGGCTTCCCAGCAGTGGGATCTTCCCCCCACTGTTCTCAGCCCCTTTCTCTTCAGGAAGAGGGTCTCACATGGAACCCCCCTTCCAGGAGCTGGCGTGGGGCTCAAGCCCTCCATCCCACATTTCCTATCACCCATGCTGGCACCAGGAGGGTGTCTCCAGGTTTTGTCTTCCTAAATCTTATGTGGGAAGGTTGAGCATCTCCCCAGGCTGGGAACAGCCCTGCCAAGAGTGGGGGTGACGGTAAAACCACCAAGTTTCACTGGCTCTGAATTAGGGGCAAAGCATCCCAATATCCAGCCAGTTGACGTGGCAGGGAATGAGGAGAGACTCCACATTTTCGCTGTGCATCAAAACCCTGGGAACGCAGCGGATCCCGGAGCCGGGGCTCCGCTGCCGCCTCTCTCCAGATGGCTTTTCTCAATGAAGCCTCTCCCAGAAATAGCTGCACACTCGGCTCTGCAAATAGCTCCTGTCCCGAGCAGAGGGGGCAGCGCGGCCGGAGCAGCGTCCTGGTGTCCCCTCCACCCTCCTGAGTGCCCCGGCACCGACTCCGCTCCTCCTGCGGCACCTCTGCTCCAGGGAAATGGGATGTGCTGGGACCGCTGGCACTCACCCAGCCCCGGGCATCCCACAGCCCCCGGGAGGGATGGCTGGTGGCTTCCAGGGCAGGGCAGGTGGCCCTGGGGACACAGCACATGGCCAGGCATCACCACCCGCAGCTGCTGTGCCGCCTTATGGCCCCTTTTTATTTGCTTATCGTGCCATCGTAAAATGGGCGAATACAATCTTCTCTGTAGGTTTAACCAATTTATTAATAGCCTGTGATGTCAGTAATAGCTCATCCATAAATCTGATCTTAAGAATTTATGGGGCAAATATTCCGGCGCCGTATTAAAGACACAATTCAGAAATGCCTGTAAGTACCAGCTCGGCGGCAGCAGGAGAGAGTTATCCTCGGGGAGGGAAAGGTGGGGAGCTCAGCCCACCACACGGAGCCTCCACAACCTTTGGGAGGCAAATTATGTCAGGGGCTGTCCCCTCCAGCCATGAGGTTCCTGTGGCCCCCGAGGGTCCCATCCCTGCAGGCTCCGGGCCCCCCCAGCCCAGTTTCCCCCCGGGGACCCCAGAATCTGCCATCACCCCGTGCCCAGCCCAGGGCGATGGTATTTACCGCTGAAGTGCTCCGGGTGTAATTGCTAATCAGAGTCAGGCAATCAATGCACGCTGCCGTCGCTGGGGAGGGGCTGCTTCCCTGCTGAAGGTGACTCCTGCGGGAATTCAGATTTAAAAATAAAGGCGATAGTCATCAGCAGTTCATTAAACTGGCACCAGGCTCATTTGCACTCGGTGAGGGGATGAGGCCGAGGTGGCTCTGCCGCCTCCCCTGCCCTCACTCCGGGTGTCCGCAGGAGACGCTTCCAGCGGTGTGAGGCTCCTGGGAGCCCTCCCTGATTTATTCCTCCTATCCCGGGCTTGCTGCAGCCACGAGTCAAGAGTGCGGTGCATTTCAATGCAAACCACCATTATCCGTCATTAAAAACTCTGTCCGTGCAGTCTGAGTGGTGACAGAGTGACGGGGCCACCCCGCGGGGATGCGCGCCGGGTGCCCGCGGTGACCCAGGGCCCTCCAGGGCTGGTGACATCCGACTGTCCCTTGTGGTGGCCTCAGAGCTGGGAGGGGAGGCGCAGGAAAGCAGGCCTGGAGCGCACGGGGTGCCGTGGTGCGGGAGGGATGCAGGGACAGCACCACAGCGCCAAGGATGCTCGAGGTGAGGATGGGATCCGGAGCCGGTGGGGGCTGCAGGGCCTTTGTGGATCACAACCCATCCTTCCCAAAGATGGACCGTCCCAGCGGGGCCCAGGTGCTGTTTCCAGCAGGGTTCCCCATCCCTGAGAGCGCACACAGGCAGAAGAGTGATGCCTCTCCAGCTGCCCCATGTTCTCCATCGCCTGCCAGGGACAAAAGTGGCTGCAAAGCCATCCCACAGAATCGCTCCCTGCTCCACACCTGGCCTGGCTGCTCGTGTTTCCTCTCCATCAGCCCAGTAGGATGCAGCCCCTGTGCTCCTCATGAAGTCCCAGCAAGAGCAGAGATGCTGTTTTCCTGTCACTCTTGGCGATGCTTCTTGGAGGAGGGAACGGAGTGAGGCACAGCAGCTTTGGTAATGGTGTTGATTCACGGCTGGTAATTTAATTAAGAGAGAAACGAGATCAAAAGGGGACAGTATTAAAAAATAAATCAGGTGAAGGGAGTGGAGTTCCTTCCTTTAATTATAGCGTGGATTTGTAGCGGAGAGAGAATCACAAAGGAAAGAAAAGGTGTCAAGTGGAGAGACACGTTCATTACTGCTGTCAGGGAAGGGATGTTTGGGCTGGGTGTTGGTGAGCTGGAAACCTCCGACCTTCCCAGTGATGCTGACGGTGCCTGCTGGCTGCAGCCCAGGATCCTGGCCAGTGAAATGGGGTGGATGGACTGAGAGCCGTGGGGACAAACAGCTCCAGGCCGGTGACCACGGGCTGTGCCACCAGGGACCGGGGCCGGGCTGGCAGCAGCCCGATGCGTGCAATAATTAATTCTCCTTTGATCATCTGCTGTGTAAATCATCAGTGGCCAGGAGTTAATCATGCATATGAAATGCATCCTTCTCCTGCCTTAATGAGCGCTGAATCGTGACCGGCATCTGTTTACTCCTGACACTTTCATCTCTTTGACGGTCTGAACAATCAGTTGTTTCCAATAATCTCCTTTTTATTCTATTAAATATACATATATACACGTCTGAGAGCAAGCAGCCTTTTACTTGGCACTCCTGCTCCCAGCGTCGTCCCCCTGATCTTTGTTGTTTTAGTCTCAGGCAAGGATTTGTTTCTGGGAGCGGTGCGAGGGCTCTGCAGGCACCCAGCTCCTCGCTGTCCCACCGAGGATGATGCTGGTGGCAGGACTCCTTCCTCCCCAGCTGCTTCGAGGCTGGAATTTGCCCAGCTAACAGCAAACAAGAAGCCTGTGTGAGCGTTTCCGCCTCCATCTACCTGGAACAAACCGCAATTAATCCACCGGTTGCGCCGCCAACGCAGTGTTGTAATTGGATTAATTAGAGCGGAGCTGGCGGCCGCCCTGGGGAGGTTTGGCCTTGGCTGCAGCCTCCTGCAGGGGTGGGATCCATGGGATCCGTGTCTGAATCCATGGGATCCGTGTCTGAATCCATGGGATCCGTGCCTGAATCCATGGGATCCGTGCCGGGATCCGCTGCACCGGCAGCACCGGGGGTGAGCTGGCCATGGCTCGGGGGGTGAGCTGCCCCTAATTTGGGTTGATGAGGCGTGGCCTGGTTAGCGGGGCCCGTGAGAGCAGCAGGAGCAGGGGGGCTCTGGGTGGGCTCTGCCATCAGCCCTGGGCACCCCAGGAGCAGCTGGGTGGGTGTTGAGGCAGCCGGGGCAGAGTCACTTTCCCCAGCACCCCTGGCTGGCTGGGGGCAGTGGGTGGTGGTGCCTCTGCCCCAGGATTTGGGGAGAGGCACGGAGGAGGGAGATGAAAGGGGACTGTGAGTGCTGCAGCATGGCTGGGTAGGGCAGTGCTCGCCATGCTGGACCCTGCCGTGCTGCTCCTGTGCCAAGCCTGGTTCTTGCCCATCTGCCTGAGGGACAGATCTGCAAGGACGTGGTGCCCCTAGGAGCATCCCTAAAGGATGTGGGAGGATGTCAGCCCTGCTGTCCCTGAGCTGAACTGGGTCTAACCTGGCTCAGCTGGAAACCAGTGGCCACAGGGGATTTACAGCAATTGCCTAAATCAACTGGAAAAGCCCTCGGGAGACGCAGCAGTTCCTGTGCTGGGGGCTGCAGGAGCACTGAGCTGCCTGCTGGTGTTTTTTAAACCCTTGGAGCAATCCTCACTGGGGCAGGGCCTTCCTCAGCTAACCAAAGCAGTAAAAACCACTCCCAGACTGCTGAGAACAGGCTCTGCACCCTAAACCATGCAGGATCCCTGGCTGTGGGACTCCATCCCTGCTGAGGGGAGCCAGGACCCAGCAGTGCAGCACCAACCCGGCTCAGGAGGTGACACCAGCAGGTAGACACAGCCTCTATGTATTCTATTCCTCCAAAAGGAAGAACAAAATCCCACCAGCTCTTTCATTCTCCAGAAAAATTAGGGTTCTGGTGGGTTTTTTTGGTTTTTTTGTTTTGTTTTGTTTTTCTTTTTCTGAGATGAATTAGCCTCCCCAGGAGGCAGCTGGAATGAGGTATGGGATGCAGCCTCAGCATTCACCAGGTAATTGGGAGCTGTGAGATGCTCCAGGAAGGGCACCAGGGCTGCTGCAATGGGGAGTGAGGGTCTCTGGCCAAGCAGAAAGAGTTTGCCCAGCCATGGGCTCATCCAAGCTCCCAAAAACAGGGAACAGAACCTTTCCAAGATCCAGGCATACCCAGATACCCCCAAAACCTGTGGGAGATGCGGGGGCTTTTGCCCCACCCCATTGTCCTCAGGGATCTGCTGTGACTTTTGGGTGAGCTCCAGGAGCTGTCAGCTCTGGACCCAGCTTGCCAACCAGCCCGGATGGTGACAGCAAGGTCAGCAAGATTTGGGGCCCCTGGACACGTCCCTTGTCACATCAGTTCCTGCAGCGTACTTGGCTGTAATTTAGCCTGGTTTAATTGTGCTTAAATTAGCCACAAATGGAACAGCACTGCAGCTGCTCTCAAAAAAATATATAAAATTACAGCACGCTAAAACATTTTCACGTTTCATTAGTGCATCTTAATGGGAAGTGTCTGCTCCCCAAACTCTCTGTTTACTCTCCAGAGCAGTAAAAGTTTACACATTAGCACTTGTGCTGCCCATTAACACTGCAAAATGCTCCGTGTGTTTTGCAGGGGCAGTGCTGCTCCCCACACGGATGGGGAGATTAAAATTTCGGGGAGTGGATGCTCTCCTGAGGCAGCTCTGCACGGGTGGGAGTCAGCTGAGCAAGGAATCCTTTGTGGGAGCAATCCCACACGGCAGGGGAAGCACAGAGCCCCTTTCCCGGGATGCTGCTGTCTGTCCCCTGGCTTTATCCAAGCTCCAGTTTTCTCCCAAGCAGGGTAATGTCTCCAATCCAAATCGGGAAGCTTTTTCAGTGGAAGCAGCATTTTAGCAGAAGCCTATTTAACGCTTAGGCTGACGCCCTCGAGTGCTTTATTTTAAAGCATTTTTGTTCTTCTCCATTATCAGTAATAGTCTATAAAAGCCCAAATGCAGCACTTTGCTTCCTCCTGCTCCATCTCTCCTGTGGTGTGGGCAGACCTGCATGGCAGGAGCTGAGGAGGCTCCTCTGTCCACTGCCCCAGCATGATAATCCAAGGAAAAAAACTCTGTGAGAGGTGATTGCATGGGGCCAAGCCACTTGTCCCATCAGCGTTCCCCAGGCAGATTTGGTTAAATACCTTTGGTCCTGGGCAGCATCTTCCTGGGGGCTCATGCTGTGAAATGAGCTTTAATATCTGAATCCAAAGTGAAAAGTGGGGATTGTCCTTTGTCCCTCCCACACCTTATCCACATCTCAGCTTCCCCAGGGAGATGGACTTTGGTGCCAGGGTGGCCAAGGAGGGGTGAAGGGTGAGCTCGAGCAGTTTGGGGGATTCAGACCTTCTCCTGCCCCTGACTTGGCTCGTGGGTTCAGTGCAGGGAGGTGCTGGAGGAAGGGAAGCAGGAGCTGGGCTGTCACTGGGGTGAGCCAGGAATGGAAACATCTCAGCTGCAGAGCTGGGCCCTGTCTCTTCTGCTCCGACACACGTGGCTGCATGTTGGGAAGGATGAATCAGGAAAACCTTATAAATATGATTGCCTAGCAAAAGATTTTGAAAATATGGAAACCATAAACGAAATTGAAATGAAAGCCATCTTTGAGATACCAAACCTTAGTTAGTAAATAACTAGAAGACAATAGGATGGCCACTGAAAGTAATCCCCTCTCGATAGAACAATGCCTTGTGCTGGGGAGCAGCTCCAAAAGTCAGAGAAGACCCTGCTAGCTTGGCAGAAGGGGTCCAAAGAGTAGATTTTAGGGTTTAAAGTACAACACATTATGGTAATGTAATGATTCTTATAGGCTGTATGTAAATGCTGTAGGATTTATATCTTGTATTAAATTAGTTAGTGGAAATTAGAATATTCAACATAGAAGAAGATTTATTGCATTGTAAATGGGAAAATCTCTCTGTTACTTCCCTCTCTTACCACTCTCTTACCCCTCAGAACTCTCACTACCCCCCACTCTCTTTCTGCCCTGCTCCGAGCTGTGGCTGGCAGCTCCCGGCAGGGCCCTTTTTACCCACGCCCTATGCAATAAACCACAAGTTTCAAGACCTGGCTTGTAGGGATCTCCCTGTCTGTCACGACTGTCCTGACCACACAGTCTCCTACAGCTGTGGGCTCTGTCCCCTCCGTGTCCCTGTGCCAGCCCTGGGTGACCTTTCGCCGGTGGCACTCGGGCGGCAGTGGCTGCGCAGCTTTGCCGCACGGTCCTCGGGGGAAAAATCATATTTTCAGCTCCAACCCCCCATCCCCCTTTCCAGTCTGGAGCTTTTTTAGAGCCAAAGGGAAGGAAAGGACGTGGCCTGGCTTCCCTGCCTCCCTCTGCTGCTGTTCTTTCATTCCGCTCTTCCCGGCGGCTGCCAATGGCTTTGCCTGGGAACGCTCACAGTGTCTGTTCCTTTTTTTCTTGTCCTGCCTAAATATCTGGGCCGGGCGGCTTCGGTGGGTGAGCAGGGAGGGAAAAAGGCTTTTGTTGGAGTAGAGCTCCCTCCTGCCCACAGAAAAGCTGGGAGGCCAGCACAGAAAGCAGGGGTGGGACACACCTGGTCTGGGGAAGGGGACACAGGCTTGGCAGGTCCCTGATGCCCATGTGGAGACGATGGAGAGGCATCCAGTGTCAGTCTGGAGATGATGGAGAAGCATCCAGTGTCAGTCTGGAGACGATGGAGAGGCACCCAGTGTCAGTCTGGAGATGATGGAGAGGCACCCTGAGATCCAGGGGTGGCTGGGGGTGTCCCACCCTGCGCTGGTCCCACTCCCATCCTGCTTTTTCACACTCCAACCCCACAGGTTTCTCTTCCCTGCACAAGCACAGTGGAGCCTGTGCTGGTGGAGGGGATGTGGGCATCATCCCTATCCTTTATGGACTCAAACAAGGGGAGCACAGGTCCTGCCCCCCAATTCCAGCCTCTGCAGCCCCCTCACACCAGGTCCAGCATCCTGAAGCTCCTGAGCTGGGCACTGGTGGATGGCCCTTGGGGACAGTGGGTGCACCCCAGTGCCCACAGCATTGGTGCTCTCCAGGGAAGGCTGCAGCTCCACTTCCCACTGCCCTTATTTACTGCCTGGAGAAACCTGGGCAGGGTGATGGAGGGAGGGGACAGGGTGGTCACTGCCACCACCCTGTGCCCAAGGGGCCAGGGGCACTCCTGGGTTTCCAGTGGATGAAAATGGCTTTTCTGTGGGTCAAGAAAGGCAGGACCAAAACAAAACAAAAAACAAACAAACAAACAACAACAAAAAAAGCCTTTGGCAAGTGCCTTGACCTTGGATGCACCTGGATATGGGGACAGGCAGAGTGGAACACTTGAGTGCTGGGCTATGCCCAGGGTTGAGGGGTCAGCCAGAAGCCCTGCAGGGGAAAGGGCCATAAAACAGGTATTTGTCCCTAGAAAGATGGTGAATTCCCTCTTGCAACAGTTTGATTCTGAAAAATGCATTTACCAGGCTGAAGATGCTGCAGCAGCAGTGTCCCACCACCGTTGGAGGGCTTTCCCCAGCTTGGCACAGAGTACCCATTGTCCCGTGGCTGCTGCTGCCCCTTCACCCTGCAGGCCACTCCCCACTCACTCCTTTCTTGGGAAAACCAGCTTGGATCCAGCCCCACTGAGCATCCCCTGGACAGATCCATGGCCAAACCAGTTCAGTGTCCATCCACATCTGCCACAGCTTCCAAAGCAGAGCATCACCCCTCCTCCTCCTCCTTGTCCTCCTCCTGCCTGGCCAAAGCAGGCAGTGCCTTGCAGGACCCCCCTCCTGCCAGGCAGGGCTGGCAGAGCCGGGGAATAATTGGTAGGAGCTTCTGGAGTGCCATGAGCAGAGGGCACTCACAGCCTTTATTTATGGACTCTTGATGATAATGAATACTTCCAGAGATAATTACTGACTTTCTGCCCTCACAGTAAACCTGTTTGGCTGGGGAATGGGTGAGGGTGGGAATGGGGTGGATTGAGTAAAACCAGGCTCTGGCTCTTCCCACTTAGTACAAGCCAAATAAGAAAAAAAAGAAAAAAAACCAACCCCTCAACACTTAACATTTATAGAAAAATATTTGTGCAGCTCCAGGACAAGCCCAGCTTTCTTCTCTCTACTAGGGGGGAACAGATTAAAACTTAATCCTAGCTAAACACATTTTCTCCTTTCCCTCCCTTGGGGTACCTCCTGCACACTCACAGCTTCTTCCTGCTGATCCGTGCTTCTCTTGGCCCTGGGCTTGTCCTTAACAGCAGCCCAATGCCTGCAGTGGGTGTTCACCAGAGCAGGGACCCCTCTCTTCCCTCTGCACCCTCAAAATCAAAGCCTGTGTTATGGAGGGGATGAGGGTACAGGGCCCTCTAAATGTGGGAGAGGGAAAAGCAGGAGAAGGCATGGCTGCAGTTCCTCTGTCCCTGAGCCAGGTGGGTTTCTCTCACATTTCCCAGGGGGGTTTGGATGCTGAGGGGAGGTTTTGGAGGTTAGGAGGGTCCTGGATGTTTAATTGTGGGGTACAGGGGGTTTAGGGCTGCAGGGCCAGGTGTGGCAAGCAGGGCTGAGGGCCAGCAGCCTCGGGGAGAGCCCAGTCTGCAGTCCCCTGTGCACAGGGGGGGAAGCCCTTTGTGTCACTCAAAAAACCCCAAATATTGAAATAAGAGCTCTTTAAGGAAGACAATTTTTATATTTTGTGTGATTTTTATTTTATTTTATACTATTATATTTTCTGTTATTAATAGGTTCTGATTAAGAGGAAAAAGTGTCATTATCCTTTAAGTCCCAGCTTCCCTGTTCCCATCCCAGGACTCATTCACTCTGCTACAGTTTATTGCAAACATTTGAACCTGGCAGAGCCCCATGTTGCAGCTGGAGCTGTAAATAACCCGGGCTGGCATTTATGGCACTGCCATGGGTGAGTAACTGAGGGCTCTGTGCTGCTGGCAAACAGTGGTCCCACAGAGCAGGCAGCACCAGGGATGCTGTGGCCACGTCCAGCCCCATGGCACCAGTCCCACAGTCCCCAAAGGGCCACCAGCCCCAGTTCAGAGATGTGTTGCCAATGCCATAGGTTAACAGACACACCAGAAGTGCACAGCATCCTTTCTGCTTATGATATAGTGCTTTTTCTGGGTATCTTGTAATGCTTTCTCAGGCTGTTTATTTATGAGACAATTTATTACTGCGCAGTTATTCTGTAGCAGGGAAGTCTATTCCTGGGAGCCTCTGTTAACCGAGCCAATTGCTTAATTGGCTCACTGATGTCTCCACAAGGTACGCCAGGAGAGAGGGCTCTTGTAATGATCGCAGCCCTCCTCCTGCCCACACACCACCCGTGCTGCTAATTTAATAGTGCAAACATTTATTATTCCTTTTATTTGGGACTTCGTGTTAGGGCGATTAGAGCCATTCTGGGATGGCTGGTGGAAGGGGTGAAATGCCCTGGGGTGTCGCTGGTTGCAGCTGGGGGTGCTTGGGCTCGTCCTGCAATGCCCAGGGGATGGGCATGCCTTGCAGGGTGTGTGGTTAATGAGGCACCAGCCGAGGGTTGCGGCTGACAGTGCCGGGCTGGGAGTTGGGGCTCCTGCGGGACCCTCACCCCACATTTGGAGAATTCACCAACAAGTCACAGCAAGATTGGGGGGGTGTGTGCACTTACACCTGGTCTCTATTTACTGAGTTTAATGTGCTCTGAAGGGAAACAGGTTCCTGTGCTCTGTGGAAATAACTGGAAGGGTCAGAGGAAAACCAGACCCCGTCCCTGCCAAGCTTCAGGAGAGCGCTGGGCCACTGGTGCCTGTGCTGGGGTCCTGTGTGTGCCCTCCCCAGCCCTGCTTTCACAGCTCTCTCAAGCCCTTTCTGCTGCTCCTTCTGCCCTTGCTCTGTCCCTGGAGGATCCCCGCTCTGACATCTCCTGCCCACGGCGTGTGCAGCGTGCCCTGGGCTAGCGCAGATCCGCAGCTCCGAGCCGGCCTTTCCCGGGGGAGCAGCCTCCCAGCGAGCATCTCTGCGCTGCGCACGAACGCTGTCCTTCCCCGTCGGGATTTGAGGCATTGTCTGGCAGAGCTGACAGCGTTTCTGTAAGCCCAGCTGGATCCGTGCCCGCTCTCCCTGCTGCCGCTGCCCCAGCATCCGTGTCCAGCCGGCCGTGGCACAAAGCCCAGCCCGTGTGCCAGCGCTGCTGCGGCTCGGGAGCGGGGACACCGCTCCTGGCCCCGGCTGCCAGCGGCACAGGGAGGGCGAGGAAGCAAAACGGGGCAGGGAAGGAGGAGTTGGCAAACAGCGGCACCAGAACGAGCCTTCTGCTAATGTTGTATTTGTCGCAAAGGAGCGATTAAGTTTCCCCATGATTTTCCTCCTTCTCCGGCTCCCACCGCCTATTGTTCCTGGCTCCATTATCCCCCCGCCGCTTACATAAACGTATCATGCGGGTTTCTGAGGCACAATAGAGAGAGTCTCATTCATCCAAGGTCACCAGCTTCTACTTGCGCTTCAAAGCATGTGGTAGAAGAAGCGTTTTCTCCTAAAGACGTTTTCATTGTACTCAGAGCAGAGGCTGAGGGAAATCGCAGCGCTGCACTTGCACGGCCCCAGCTCTTCTTCCCTCCCCACGCGTCCGGTCCTGGCGGGTCAAATCCTGCCCTGGAAGGCGAGGAATCCTTTTCTGTGCTGGTTGGGACCCCACTGTGGGATTCCCAGCCTGCCACTGCACTGGTGCCAAGGAACAGCATGCTCCATCCCTGCCGCTTCCCAGTTAAATAGGAAGGGAGGTGGAAAGAGGGGGGAAAAAAAAGGGGTTGTATTTCAAATTCTCGGTCCCATATGGGTCTCGGTATGGACGCGTTACAGAGTGGTCCCTACGGCCTCCTGCTGCTTTCTCCCTCATCTGTGGCTCCAGGCTCTCCTTTTCTTTACTCGTGTCTGGTTGGGACTGCACAAACACGAAGGTTACTGGCAGCCTCTGCGGGGGGACAGGGACTCGCTCTGCCCTGGAGGGTGTGTGCCCACGATCCAGCAGCGAGCTGGAAGTGATGATGAGGAGTGATGGGGAATGATGAGGAATGATGGGGAATGATGAGGAATGATAGGGAGTGATGAGGAGTGATGGGGATGGCGCACGGACGGTCCCGGGGGTGCGAGGGGGTGGAAGCCCCGCAGGAGCCGCCGGGAGGGGGTGAGCGGGCAGGAGCCGAGCGGGGCCCCCGGAGCCGCCCCCTGCCCGGGCTGGGCCGGGCTCCGAGCGCAGCTGCGGCGGGGGCGGTGCCGGGGAGGGCCCGGCCCCTCTGCCCGCCCCGCCGGCACAAAACGGGAGGCGGGGGCGGCTCGGCCGCACTCCCCGCAGCGGGCAGGGCTGCGGGCCGGGCCGGGCCGGGCGGAGCGGGGGATGTAGCGCTCAGCACCGCGGACAGCGCCGGGGCTGCCCGTGGGGCCCGGGGCCATGGCCGGCGTGCAGCAGGGCGAGAAGCAGCTCTTCGAGAAGTTCTGGAGAGGCACCTTCAAAGCCGTGGCCACGCCGCGACCCGAGAGCATCATCGTGGCCAGTATCACCGCCCGCAAGCCGCTGCCCAGGTAAGGGCTACCGGGGCAAGGGAGGGGGGCTCTGAGAGACCCCAAGTCCTTCTTCACCTCTAGTCTCCTTCCCACCATAAAAAGAGTCCTGAGTTTGGCTCCCCGCCACCAGCAGTTCGTGGCTGGAGGACCCGGGGCACCCTCCCCATGCCTGAGGCTGGGGGATGCTGGCTGGCTGGCTGAGCCCCCTCACAGCAGGTGCTGTGTTACAGAGAACAGCAGGTTTGGGAAACTCTGGCTCGGTGGTGCTTGGAGCCTGGGAGCTGGCTGGGTCCTAAGGGGAGCAGGGTGAGGGTCTGCAAAGCTCTAGCTGAGCTATGGTGAGGTGGCAATGATGGAAAGTGTGACCAGCTCCGTCCCCGCTGTGCAGAGCCCCGGGCTCTGTGTCCTGCTGGTGGCCTTGTCTCTGTGTCAGCCCTTCACCTGAGACCCCTGAGGTGGTGAAGCCTGGGAAGGGAAGCAGCCCCCTAGGGCTGGACCCTGCCTTGTCACCCAGGGGAGGCTGGTGGCCCCAGGGACACACAGTGCATGAAGCCTGATCACTGCCAGGGACCGGGACAGCTCCGGGGATGGGGTCCCCCACATCCCACAGCCAAGCAGCCTTAACTGTGCTCATCCAGTACCTGTCCTGTCCTCCTGCTCCAGGAAAATCAGTGCCCCCATGTTTTGCCAGAGGCTGAGCAACAGAGAAACCCATGAAAAGAGGCGAGGTGGCTGCAGGTAGCCTCTGAGCTTCTCTGCCAGGCTGTCACACCAGCAAAGGTCCGTTTAGCTTCCTCACAGCCATACACACTCTAATTTAGACCAGCTTTATTTTGCTGATTGTCTTGTTAAGAATATCCTGTTTGTGCTGCTTTTATAGAGAAGGGATGCTTTTGCTGGCTCTCCTCTCTCTTTGCTGTTCTTCCTCTGCCGACTTCTGCCCAGCTAGTGTGGGGAACCAGCCAAAGTTCCGTGGAGGTGCTGTGCCTGTAGAGGAGAGGGCTCGGTCTGCAGCAGGCTGGCTGTTGGGGGCTCAGCCTGTGCTAGAGAGGAGAGAGATCCTTTGGAACAAGCCATTTCGGATGCTTCCTGTGCCAGTGGAGGCTGTGAGCCACGGCAGCAGTGGGGATGGGGTCCTGCCCCTTGTGCAGTGTGGGGGTCCCTTCTGCTCCTGCAGCCCAGCAGCTGAGTGGGAATTTCTCCAATCTCTCTGATTTCCATTAATCTGGGTAGGAAAATGGGAAAGGCATGGCTTTGGTCTCCAATGGAGAAGAGCAGGCAGTGGTTGCAGGGCTTTAGCCTTTGTGGCAGAGAGGAACCACCGTGTTTTTCTCCATCCCTGCATTGGGTATGGTCAGCACCTGAAGGGCTGAGGGCTGGCTTACACACACACTCCTGCCTGAAGGTGCCTGGGGGAGCCGTACTGCTTAAACATCTTGCAGCTGGAGGTGTAATACGGCAACAAATTCGGGTTTTGGGGAAATACAGCCAGCCTGGGTACCAGTAATGATGCCTGGCTCTGTCTAGCCAGCAGTTTGGATTGCGCAGGCATCCTGGTGGGGCTGAGCACCGCGGCTCGGGGTGTTTGCAGATCCATTAAAAAGTTCCCAGATGCGTGCACCTCTCCATGCTGTTGGTAGTGACAGCTCCGGTGGGAGTGAAGCAGTCAGGCGCTCTCAGCTTGGCTTTGCACCTCGCCATCGGCAGGTGCGGGTGCCCTCGCCGGGCTGTGCTCCGGCCGTGCCGCTGCCGGGGCAGCACCGGCAGAGCCCTGGGCAGCATCAGCAGAGCCCGGCTCCTTTTGTCCCCTCGCGGCGGGCCCGGGGGTGCTCCCTGCGCTGTGACAGCGGCGCCCGGCGGGGCCAGCCCCGGGCACTGGCTTCGCTGCCCCTGTCCCAGGCACGGAGGGGCTCCAGGGGACAGGGATGCTGTGGCTCACAGCTCTTCTCATCGGTGCTGCCGTCTGCGCATCCCACAGGGCTCTGCCAGGAGCCCGAGGCTGCCGTCTGGGCAGGATCACACCTCTGACATGCCAGATCTCACTCACACCCCCGGGGGCTTTGCAGCAGGTCCCCACTGGGCTGCACAGTGATGTCCCCAAGCTGGCACTAGGCTTGTAGTCCAGCAATAGCCAGAGCCAGGCTCCTGCTCCCCATCTGTGGAGAGAGCAGACCCAAGGCTTGCAGCAGCTCCTCTGGTAGTGGTTTCCGTGCCTGGCTCCTCTCTGGGTTTGTTTTTCCGGAAGGTTTTGCTGCGCCACTGCTTGGATCAGTCTCTCTTCCCTGACGATTCTCCCGGCTAATTTAAGAGCAAATTACTGTGGTGCCAGAGAGGAGATGGGGAGACCAGTTAGCCAAATGAAATATTAAGATGACCATCTGGATTCCTGTTTTCTCCCACACTTGACAGCTGGTCCCCTGCAAACGCCCTGCCCTGGATCTGGCCCCATGCTTCCCACAGCAGTGGAGACGCTGCCGTGGTTTCTAGGCCAGCACTGCCCACCTCCCCATCAGTTTTTGTTGTTCTACAGTTTTTCTGTGCCCTTGTGGAGTGTCAAGGGACTCAGCTGTGGCGTGGTGTGTCCATAGCCCAAAGCCATCCCTACAGGGTGCCCCGAGAATAACTAAGGGCTCAATCCTATCTATTTTGGGGCAGCAATGGGGTTCCCTGTACAGAAAGTTATTTTTTTCCCCTTTTGCCTCATCTCTCACCACTACCTTCCTGCTGCTTCTGCAGGTAAAGCCTCTTCCATCCACATTCCCGTCAAGTCTTGGAGGTTTGGAGGGTTAAAGCTCTGCTAAATCTATGGTTCATCCTGGAACAAAAGAGTACATTAATACCTTCCCTCCTGCTGGGGCTGGGGGGGGCCCTGAAATCCAGCCCCCCAGACAGCTTTGTGCCCAGAGCAGAGCTCTGCCAAACTAAATGGATTATTGACCAGTTTGCAGTGTGAAAGGAAAAACCAAGCTGATGGGGAAAGGGGCTTTTCCAATTAACCTTTTCTCACACAGGGCCTGGTAGGGCTTTGCTGTTCAGCTGAGGTGGAGGGACTGGGTGGAGAGGGGAGGCTGGGAAAGGCTGGGGCTGACCCAGAGCTTGCCTTTGCAGGGGAATTGCTCCAGTATATGCAAAATCCCAGTGTGGGATTTGAGGGGGTTTTGTGCCCCATGTGCTGGGGAGGGATGGGGTCAGGGACAGGAACCACTGACCCTGCCCTGAGCCCCTCTGCCAAACCAGGAGACCTCAGTCTCTCCCCAGGACCATGAAGACGAGGCTTTGGCTCTGGTGAACTGAAAATGCTTTTAAAATTTGCTGTGTTATGGTGGCACCGGCCTCTGCCCAGCCTTTGGGGATGGGTGTGAACACTCTGGCCCTAGCCCCAGAGCGGCATCTGCTTTCCTCCCTCTGGGCTGGGCTTTTGTCTGCATCTCTTCCCTGGCCGTGCCCTCAGCCACAGCACGGGGCTGGGAGCCCTGTCCCACCTGGAACCTGGACCTCTCCCAGCACTGCTGAGAATTTCACCAGCACCAGCACCGGCGCCGGGACCTGGGGACATCCAGGCGGGAGCTGCTCCAGGGTATCCCAGGAACTGGAGCTGGTGGGAGCCTGCTGGCTTGCAGGATGATTCTGGGGGTGGTTTAGTTCTCTGCTGCCACACTGCCAGGCACAGTGCTGTCGGCATGATCTGCCCTGTCTCTGCCCTGCCCCCAGAAACCCAGCCAAAATCCCCTTTGGGCTCTCTGGGGCTGGGGCCTGTGTGTGCTGGTGTCAGCTCCTGGGGCAGCCGGTGATGCCGAGTGAGCGGCTCCTGCATCCCTCCCTGCCAGATGGTCTAAGTGGGTCACATCAGGGCAGCGCTGGGGATTTGTGCTTTAACCCTTGATCCCCCGGGATGCACCGTGCACGGAGGGGGAGGGCTGTGCTGCTAAAGTGGGATTAAGGCATAGTTTGCCGCTGCGGGTGATCTTGGAGAGCAGTCTGGGTGCTGCTGCAGGCGTGCTGGGACAAGGGTGACGTGTCCCTGCTGCGCTGGGACGTGGCAGGAGCAGCCACGGCACTGCAGTGTCAGAGGTCACCCCAGCGAGTGCAGAAAGCAGCTGCAGTTCTCCTGTGCCCTTTGCAGTGACTTTTGGCCACCCCAACCTCTAGCTTCCCAAGACACCTTTTGGCAACCGCGAGTCCCCAGCGGGCCGGCTGCCCCTGGGCAGGGCTGGGTGTGCTGCCGGGGAGGAATCCTGGGCTGGCAGCCCCTGGGCAGGGCTGGGTGTGCTGCCGGGGAGGAGTCCTGGGCTGGCAGCCCCTGGGCAGGGCTGGGTGTGCTGCCGGGGAGGAAGCCCCCGCTGGCAGCCCTGCCGTGCGGATGGCCCCACTCCCGTTAATCCTCCCCCTTGTTGGCCGGGCATCTGCTCTGCGGGAAGAGGGGCCGGCAGCCGCCTGGCTGCCATCTGCTGCCTCCATCCCAACGAGCCCAAGTGCTAATGAGCCCGTGGCCCCGGCCCAAGAGGGGGGAGAGGGGCTTGAAAAGAAAAGCGAGGGGGAGAAGAAAAGCCCCTTCCTCGGAGGGGCTGTCAATAGCGAGGCTTTTGTCTGCCCCTGCCCTCCGGCTCCAGCTGGACGGCGCTGGGAGCAGGGAGAGCTAATTAGGCAGCTCGGGAATTGCCGGGAGGCTGGGGGCAGCTGAGTGAGGGGAAGAGCTGGGAATGCCCGCAGGACGCGCTCCCTGCTGCTCGCAGAGCCTTCATCATCCTCATCCTCCTCCTTTCCCCCGGCCCTGTCCATCTGCCTCTCCTCTGGGCTGGTGCTGGCACTGTGACCCTGCTGGGGAGCGCTGTGATTTTGGGGACAGGTCATTTCTGACCTGTGAAAGTCCACTTGAGAGCTTTGCTGAGCTCTGCTTGGGGCCCAAACCATGGGTCCAGCTCCCCAGTAAGAACACGGGCACAACCTGGCCCCAGTGCTGAGAGTGAAGAGCCACAGCAGCTGCTTAGGAAACGTGGGATGAGGATCTCCCTAAATCCGGGATTTGCTGCTGCCCCACCTCTGGCGAGGGGGGAGCTTGCGGTGTCCACGCTGTGCCAGGGGAAGCACTGTATCCGATCTCTTCAGATGAGGGATGAAATCAGGTGGAAGGAAGCGAAGGGAGGACAGTTCCACTGGCTGGCTGGAGGATGGTTTTGTAGAAATATTTGATTTCACCCTTGAACAAACCCATGAAGACGCTGCCCTGGCTGCCAGGCAGCCCCACGTCTGCAGATGCTGGGGGTGCTGGGTTTGTGAGGGTACCACTGGTGGGGTCTGGCACCTCGGGGGGCTGTGCTGGCCATGGGGTTCCCTCCCTGGCTCAGCAGCATCCCAGCATTGCATGAGGCTGTTTCATGGGGTGTAGAGAACCAGGCTAGGGTGAAATATGACAATTTAGGGTCTTGCCTAGCTCAGGTAGCAGCACCAGCTCCAGCCAGTCCCCCTCCCTGCTTTTATCCCATCCCTGGAGAGGCAGGAGACCAGGACACTTGAACCCCACACACGTGTTCACACCCCTCCCGCAAAGTCCTGCTAATGAATATTTAGGGCTGTGAGGCCCTAAATAATAAATAGCAGTGATGACCTTGATGACAGGGATTGCTAAGGAGCTTCTGCCCAGAGCCAGGTCCTGTGGCTGCTCGTGTCTCCTTGCTGTCACCATCCTGCCCCCATCATCTGGGACAGCCTCTCCTGCTGCAGCTTGACCCCAGAAAGGGCCTCTGCAGATCCCACTTCCACTGTGTGTGGGGGTCCCCTCTCTCACCAGGCTCCCTGGGCTTGGGAGATTTCCCTGGCCTTCTCTGCTCAGCCCCATTCCTACATCTCCATGGCTGGTGGCTGTACCTTTCTGTACCTCCATTTCTCTATAAGCTGGACTTATCAAATGCAACCCCCACGTCACTGAAATGAAATCATTTCATGCATGACCACCCTTTCCTTTTCTCTCCTTTTTTTTTTTTTTTTTTTTCTCCTTGTGGGCACTGAAACCTTTTCATCCCAGCAAAGCCTGACCTGGGCCAGAAAACCCCACTAGTGTTTGAGCTGCAAAGGATGCCAGGGGTTTTGCCACAGCCTCTGCTCTGTCATGAGCCCCACAGGGGCTCTTTGCTGTTCTGAGACTGGGTCTGCTGTGACCCACAGGTCTTCCCTGTGACCCACACACAGCTCCCACCCCCTTGGGGAATGGAGTTCTGGCCCCAAATCTCTGGCGGTGCCATCAGCCTGGGTTTGGTGCTTGGATTGGAGCCTTTTGGCATTGCCAGCAAAGGGCAGGAGAAAGGCCAAATCCTGGGAGCCAGCTTGTGTTTGCAGCCTTGCTTGATGACTTCATAGGTGTCTGCAGAGGCACAGAGGTTGTGGGAGTGGTGGGTCCCAGCAGCACAGCATCCAGAACAGGGATTTGGTGTGGATGTGGCACGTGCCGGGGATGAGCAGGCTGGGCCACCACCCCCAGTGGCGTGGCCAGCGCAGTGCCCACGTCTGTGCCACCATCTCCTGGCAAAGGCCACACGACCCTCTGTGGGACACCGGGTGCTGCAAAACTGGCTTCTCCATCAGCCACTTGAGCTGAAAGCGCTGACAAACAGGGGGAGTTTAAAAATAGCCGTTTCTTTCGCACGCGGCGGGAACGCTTTCCCTGCCGGCGCAGCGGGGACTGCAGGAAGGGCTCGCAAAAAATAATGCAAGTGGCAAAAAAACTCTGTTAAAAACTGTACTGGTGTTTGAGGCGGGCTGAGATGAGCCCCTGGTCTGGAGGCAGTGAGGCTGGGGCTCTATCAATGACACATTTAATTCTCCATGTTTAATTTATGTCTTGTCATTAATGGAAGAAGAAGCAGCTGTTGCCCAGCCCCAGCCAGGGGCATCTCCTCATTCACCCCTGGACCCTGTGGGCAGGGTCCTGCTGCCTGTGGGGCTGCTCTTCTCTCTCCTCCTTGGGAGAGAGTCTTGCTGGTATGGGCTGTAGGGGCTTTCTGCTGCTGGGTTCCAGGGCTGGGGTCAGGTGCCCTTCTCACAGCCCTCAGGGTGGCTGAAATGCTCTGAGACCCAGAAGCAGGGATGAGAAAATGGGTTTTCACTGACACTAACATCAAATTCCAGCAGCCATCTCACTGGAACTTGATGGCACTTTGGCAATGGGCTGGTTGTATTGAATTTATCTCTGTGCCCATGTGTGTTGGAGGGTGACTGGAACAGAGTGGGGCAGGAGGCTGGGATTTGAGCTACATTACCATCAGGATGAAGAATTAGCTACTGCACAGCAAGAGAAATATTTTTGCATTAAGAGAGATTTCACAGTTAAAGAGCTCCTGCTGCATTAATCTGTGGGTCAGCTGGAGCTGCTGTACAATTCCCTGCCCTCCAAAGCTGTGCAAGTGTGACACCAATCTATAGGGGCATGTAAATATAACAGAACTTATTCTCCACAGCTCCATCAGCTGCAGCCAGTGGGGCAACCCTGCTGTGCCAGGGCATGGGCATGAATGTGGCAGTTGGGATTTGGGCAGATTTACCACTAAGACTGGTGCTTTAGTTCAGAGAACTTATTGCCTATAAAACATTTGTCCTCTTCAAATCCCCTGCTCTGATCAGAGCCTGGTCAGGATTGTTATGATGGGGACAAGCAACACAACTGGCTTCAGCATTTCTTTGAAGGGATGGGAGGTTTATTCTCCAGAAAATTCCAAGACTGGCAACTTAGAGAAAATAAAACCCCAAAGCAACAAAACTTACCATGTGTCACCTGCCCTTCCCTGTGTGTGGGCCAGTCTCTGTAGTTATCCCCCAGCACCCACCCCATCCTGTCTTTGTCTGCCCATCAGCCACGCCTTGGCTGGGTTAGAGGGTCACAGTGCAGGGCCATGGAGCAGAGGGGCAGGAGGATAATGCCACGGAGAGGGGGTGCAGGGGGTCGGGGTGGGCACTGCCAGGGAGCTGTGGTGGAACCCCTGACTTGGGGAGGTTTGCAGCCTGACCTGCTGGGGAGCAATGGAACCCACAGGCTATCAGCCTGGCTGTGCTCTGTGTCTCCTAATGGAGGATGAGCTTGGTCTCCTGGTGACGTCCTCCAGCCCCTGGGAGTCCCTGTGTGGGGCTGAGTTCTGCAGGACACAGGATGTGTTGGCTTCATCTCCCCTAGGATCCCTGGACATCCCCAAATGCAGGGATTCAGTTCTGTCTGGTGGCTGGAGAAGTTGTTGACTGGTTTTGGACCAGTCCTTGTGCTCTCCCAAACATTTCCCACATGTGAATCAGGAGCCAGTGACAGTGAAGGATGTTCTTCATATTTTTTTGGAGTGGTTTTGGATGTTTTAGTGAGTCCAGGCTGCCAGGGTCCCTGTCTCTATCCCTGCCCTCACCATGAGTGTGGAGCATCTCTGCACCTGCAGGGGCAGAGGCAAAGGCCCAGCAGTGGCAGCACGTGCCAGTGGAAGGTTTAACTCCTGCTATGTGCTTATTCCCCCATTGCCTCAGGATTTCATCAGAAGCTCTTTTTTCCACCCAGAGCCCCGATTTCCCTATCCCCCCAATGAGCTCAGATGCTCAAGGGCTCTGGACACAGGAGCTGTGCCACAGGGACAGGTGGGTTAATTTTGCAGTGGAGGTTTGTGGTCCAAAGTGCTGGCTGCCAGCTCTCTGGGCTGTGACTGCCACCCAGGGCACATCCATCCCTGATTAATGGAAACTGAAAAGCAGGATCCCAAGGGCCTGTGGCTCCCCTGCCCTTCCCCACTGCTGCTGCCACATCCAGCCCTTGGCTGGCGTTGCTGCCAGGTTTGTGCTGCACGGAGCAGAGGACAGCAGGTCTCACCTCACCTTCCCGTGGTGGAAAAGCAGGGAGTAGAGCCCCTGGACAAAGTCTGTGCCCTGCCTGCAGAGCTGGCACTGGGACTCAGCCAGTGCCCTGCTCCTCCACTCACCCTCCCCACCACGGTGGTATTGATTTGACCTGACCTCCCTTTAATGTGCTGTGATTTCTTTCAATTAGGCTTTGAGCGAGGATCTGCAGCGTTCAATAGAACTGGACCAGTGCCTGGACTGCACGGCCCAGAGGGAGATGCTTGCAGATGCTCCCCCATCCCTGGCAAGAGCATCCCCCCATGCCTTATTTTCCCCATGTCCCATGAGGGTAATCCCACTGCTTAAAGGTTGTCCCCTCTGCATTTCCTGGACTGGAAATTTCCTGGACATTTCCTTTCCCTGTGCATCACCACTGGGCTGGTGGCTTTGCCAAGGGCAGATTCAGGGTGCTTCCTGCTGTGTGCAGGAGCAGCCCCACTGCAACCAGGGACTGACCCTGCACTGAGCACTCCTCATCTTCACATGCCCAGCAAGCTTTCCCCTTTCTCCTTGGTGGCTGTCGTTCCTCAGGGATGCACTCAGCCAAGTCAGGGCTTGGTGTCACATTGTTTCTGGCAAACTGATGGGCAGGGCGCTTGTTTCCAGTGATTGTGTGGAGCAGAAATCCCTGCCCTTCATCTCCAGCTGCAATTACCGAAGCCAAGTCGATGCAGTTGATGGTAATAGGATGGTAACACTGTCTGAATTTGTATTTAATGCTGATTCCAAGGGTCTATAATCTTCATCAGCACCACATGACTTTTTATAGAACAGAAAAATGTGAGAGCAGTTAATGAGCTGTAATTCTGGAGAGCTTCTGCCTTGATTGGGACTAATTATTTTCTTTATAAAAATAATTAACCATCCACACAACCTATAGAGTGAAAGGCATGTGGCATTAATTAAGCCATGCAGTATTTTCACTGCACCTTTATCTCCTGTTTCCCAGCACGTCCCAAATAGATGGTCACACACTGCGGAAAGCCAGGCTGGGCACAAGCTGGCATCGTGTGAGGGCTTGTGCTGGGCACAAAGGGCAGGCTCTGGGTGAGGGGGCTGCCCCCAGATCCCAAACCCACAGCCTCTTGGCCCTGCAGGTACTGTAAAACCCCTCATTTGGGTAGGAAAGGCTGGTTTGGGGGGGAAGGTGATGCTGCTCACCTGGGGGCTGTCTGTGAGAGTGCAGAGGGGACACTGGGGGTGACAGTAGAGCAAACAGGGGGGACCCTGGCATGACACAGGGCTCTGTGCTGTGTGCTGTCATTTGCTGTGGGACATCAGGGTATCCCAAAATTGAGGTGGTTGCTTTGTACAGGCCAAACCTTTGTTCTCCAGCACTCTGGGATCCCAGGGTGAGTCCCAGGCGAATGTGCCCCAGCACCGAGCTGTGCGTGCTTAGGCACACACTTACATAATACATAATTGTTAACAAAACTAATTCCTCTCTTCTCCTGGAGGTATTCTGAGAACTAATGAATATATTTGCATAATCTTGATTTTGTTTATGAATAATTCTGGATTATCCAAATGTGAATAACACTAGAGCTTTGCCACTCTAGATTGCCTTTCAGCTGAGGATAGCAAAGCATTTTACAAATATTAGTTCAGCCTCACAAACCCCAGCAAGCAATAAAATTATTATTACACCCAATTAAAGATGGATGGGATGGAAGCTGAAATGATTCTCTGCAGCCCCTCCTGGCAGGGTCTGCCATGGGGACTCACCTACCTCTTCCAAATCTTCCCCCTAGGAAGCAGCAAGCCAACAAATATCCCCCCTTTTCTTTTTTGAGATGATTTAAAACAATGTCCAGAGTTGCAGGGTGGTATGGATGGTTGCAGACCTGAGAGTAGACAGGAGGTTTCTTTCTGGCTCTGACTCCTGCACAGCACTGAGCACCCCACAGCCCTCTGTGTGGCAGGGATGGCACAGCTATACCAACCTTTTCCTCCTTGGAGCACAGTGGGAGGAGAAAAGGCCCTGTCTTCCCTTCCAGAAACTCTCCTTTACTCAAAATCTCCTCACCAGTCCTTCCTGGGCAGGCAGCCTGGCCACTGAGGTGTTTCCCACAGGACCAGGGGGTGTTGCAGGGAAAGAGGATTGGAGTCAAACCAAATACTCCCATCCATGAATCTGCAATTCAGGAGCTTCCCAGCTCAGCTGTCACTGCACACACAGGGAGGCAAAGGGCTCTTCTGGCCATAAAGAACCCCTGTCAGCAAGTGAGAGTGGGAATTTAAAGCCCACTTTCCACATCCCTTGCTGGGCTAGGAATGTTGCAGGCTCATTGCTCAGTAGCAGAAATCTGCTGGGTAATTCCTTTCCCCAGGAGCTAATTTCTGCCCATGTTCCCCCTGCGTGGGGACATCTGCTCCTCACAGTGTCATGGAACCCTCCTGGCCCTGGCAGTGCAGCCCTGTGCTTCACAGGGAGCTGGATGTCCAGGGAACCCCTCCTCACCAGGTGATGCCCTGCTTGGGGACACCCATTTGGCACCCAAGTTGGGGATGCCCATTTGGCTGCACCCCTGAGTCTGCCCTGGGGGGGTTGAGCATTTTTTAACGTTGGAGTAATTTCAAGCTGAGCCCTTGGAATCACTGTTCTGTAGCCACAGGCTACTGAGCACCATGCCTGTGTTCTGGCACATAGGGTGGCTCAGAGGCTGGTTTATGAACAGCATCTGGTGACCTGAGTGTCCCTGTCCCATGGATGGATGGGATGGATGGGGCAGCAGAGATTCAACCAGAGGCATTTCCAGGGCAGCTCTGCAGACGGGTGGCAGCAGCATGAACAGGTTGTGTTCTTGGAGTTACCTGAGTGTTGGGACCTCCAGTGTGTTCTCCCCTTTTCCAGTGAAAATTCAAAGGAAGAAAATTAAGGGAGAGGAGGAAAAACTTTACGTGAGTGGAAAAGAAAGCATTGCTGCTCCAAGTAGATCTTCTCCAGCCGCCTTCTTCTTGCTGCTTCCAAAGTGCCTAATTACTAATTCATTTTTAAAGTGAGCTCTCAGTGCTCTCAGGAGCTCTGGGTAACTGTGTGCTTACAATTCCCTATTCGATTAAAATTTAACGAGCTGTTATTGGCAAATACACTATTTCACTGCTGTTTGCCATGCCAAGTAGCCCAGGGTTTGGACAATGGGGCACAGGCACACCTGATGGTCCCTGGAGCAGAGGCTGGCACTGGGTGTGAAGGTGCTCTCCAGCCTGACCATATTGCAGGTAGTACCAAAGCACTTCTTTTCTATGACATCCATGAGTTCAATTTTTTTTTTTTTTGGTTAAACCCTTCCTAAAGCATTAAGCATCATCCACTGGTGCTTCTCAGCTTCTGGGTCCCCATGCTCTGTTGGGAAGTGCCCAACCACAGCCACTGGGCTCCCTCCCAGCCCCTTGGTGGTGACCTTTGCCCAGCTTGGTTTTGCCCTATGCTGCTTGTGAGCAAGTGTTTAATGGGAAACACGAGTTCAGATGCAGACTTTTCCTAATCACAAGCTCTGCAAGGGCTGTTTCAGGTTGCCCCCATGCCTGGCTGTCAGCTCACCCCCTCATAGTTGCTCCAGGCTGCCTGGGGGTGATGGCAAGGAAAGGATCCAGGAGTGCTGCTTGAGGCCAGCTGTGAGTAGAGTGACTGTGGGACTAGGGTGGGGTTTGGGATAAGCTCTCAGCCTCTGGGTCACCCAGGAGCCTGGGGTCCCCCAAAACACGGATCAGGGATGTGCCAGATTGCTGTGCCACAGTGCAGCATGGCCATGTCAGCGCTTGTGTCTGAAACAGCCGAAGCTCCTCTCATCATATTTCCTGATGGAGGAGAAAACTAGCGCCTGTACAGCCATGGGAGCCCGCGGTGTGTTTGTCTAGGGAGGGGGATTTGAGGACAGGAAAGGCACAGGATTGTTCCCCTGAGAGCAAGCCTGGCCGGCAGTGTGCAGGTGCTGCGGGCAGGAAGCTCCGCAGGGACCGAGCCGGCAGCGTGGGCGGCGCAAGATGCCGTAGGAACCATTCGAGATGGGGCAGCGGGCCAGGTTTTCTTTAGAAACAATGTGACCATGTGCCATATTCCTCAGGTTTCTCGCTGTTGTCGCTGGCAGGCAGTCAGCAGAGCCATCCTGGGCCGCTGGCAGCGAGGGAAAGGGACAGGGAGCCCCGCGAGGTGCTCAGGAAAGAAGGGGGACAGGGGATGGGCGCCAGGAGCCCATCAGCCTGGGGAGCTGTGCTCACCCTCGTGCCTGAGAAGGTGATTCACGGAGGCATCGCTTCCCCCCGTGCAGTTTTCCCTCTGCGGGGATTGTCCATCCCGTGCTGCCCAGCAGGAGCCGCCGCCGCCGCTGCCAGCTGGTGCCCGGGGCGGAGCCCTCCCCGTGGGCTGCCATCTCTCAGCATCCCCCGGAGCATCTGGCACTGATCCCGCACCGCCACCGGGGCCTCTTCCAGCAGGGAAGCTCCTCTGTTCTGATCCAACCATGCGTAGGAAATCAACTGCTGCAAAAGAAAGAGCCAAGCTGCTTTTTTGGCCCGGGATGTGCTGAGAGCGGTCGTTAAACCTTGCTGGAGTGCAAGGAGGAAAAGGAGCCGCATCCAGGCTTGTGCCAGGACATAGGGTTCCCAGAAGAGGGAGGAGAGTCACGACTGGCAAAAAAATTGATGAAAAATGTATAGTACAGAATTGTATTTCTCTCCTGCGTTTGAACTGCCTCAAGAAACCCACGTGCCTTTCTGCAGCTGGTGCCTCTGCTGATGCACAGAAAAAAATAGCAGGGAGAAGATTAAAATTGAACTGGCTTGGAGTCTGTGTAATCAAGGAAAGTATCTCGGTGATTTGCTATTATAATTTTCAATAACAAACCGCAGGGCTCCTGCTGCACTAATAATAACAGGTTGAATGAGGTGGGCAAAGAACCTGCCATGGGTGTTTGTGTGTGTATGGTGTGCTTGTGGGAAGCACTCACAATATTCCTCATCTCCTAATTTTGAAGAGGTATTTTTAGTGCCTATTTCAAAGAGCTTTACATAAACACATCTGCTGGAGTTTTTGCTAGGAAATGTCTTTACAACTCTCTTTTCTGTCCCCTCCTTCTCGAGGGACAAGGGAATGGTCTGACCATTTTCTTTTTCAATCAGATAAGCAAAGCCAGAGATTGAGAGAGAAAATCACAGGCTCATTTGCCGGTGCCAAAAGGCTTCTCAGCCCAAACGGTGGATTTTAGAAACGCTTTGAGCAGCTCAGATCACCCTCACCAGAGCCCAGGGCAGAAGCACAAGTGATGTGGCTGTGGCAGAGAGTGTAGGGATGTGGGAGAGCCGGGATCCTGACCCATCACTCCCTCTCTTGCACAGCCGAAACCTCCAGGTGAGGAAAGGAGAGGTGGAATATTCCATCCCCTGTCCATGCACTTTTTGCATGTTATTCAGGAGAATTGGTGAGAACATTCCTGATGCGAGCAGCTGCTGGCACAGGAGTTTCTCCAGCCTCCCCTCAGGACGCCTGTGTCAGTGAAACATTCACAGCTTTTAGGCTCATCAGAGATGTTTCAACCTTGTTCGTTTGGGGGTTTTGGTTGGCTGAAGCTGCTCCTGCCTTTTCACTGAGGGGTGTAGAGATGATGGGAATGTGAAGCCAGCCAGGGCTGAAGCAGGGAAAGTAGTAAAGTTTCTGTATTGGCTATCCCAAATCCTCTGACCTTGGAAGTGCTGCCAGTGCAGGTCTGCCAAGTGCATTTAGTGCCCAGGCCTCTGAAGTGCTTGTGCATCCAGCACCCAACTCAGATGCACATGCAAAGGAAAATCAAGGAAAAAAAACCCCCAAAACTGCTTGGTTAGCATCCAGACCCAGTTTGCTTACACTGCTGCTTGCAGGGCACTTGGGAAGGGCACAGGGACTGCACAAGGCCACCGACGGCTGGAACTGCTGGGGTCCATCCAGGAGGTGAAGAACAACGTGCCTGAGTGGGGAGATGGTCTGGTGCCACAGTCTGGCAGCTGAAAGGTCACTAGGGAGACAATCTTCCTGCTTTTGCCTCCTCCTGAGATGAGTTACTGCGAGGAAAAGGCTGATTGATGGAAAGTTTGTGGCAGGAGACTGCTGCAGGGCCAGGGCAGCTGGGCTGGGACACGGGAGCCTGTGGGCAGGGGAGGGCAGAGGCCCAGGATGGCAGCACCCAGGGAATGTCAAGGGCACAGCAAAGCTGCCCTGAGTGCTGTCACTGCACGGCCAGGGGGGACGGGTGTCGCTGGGCTCAGGTCCCCGAGCAGCGTGTGTCACCAAGTGCCACATTTCATGGCCTGATGAGATGGCATTTGGCCATGGCATGCAGCATGGCAGCCCAGGATGGAGGGATATCATGGTTTGGGAGTTTGCTCCCTGAGGCAGCAAACGCTTCATGCCTTTGTCCTGTCCTCTGTCCTGTCCTCTGGCACTGTCCAGTGCCAGGGTGTGTCTGTGGGCAAGGGCAGTGCTTAACTGGTCTCTGTGGTATCCCCACAAACTGGGGGTGACATCTCCCTGCCTCAGGGCACTGCCAGCCGCAAAGGGCCACCCATCCCTTCTCCTCCATGTGGCCATAGTGGTTTATGGTGGTTTCATCCACCTTCAAATAAGGAATATTTGGGTTCCTTCCCACCAGCGGCCTTTCCTGCATCATTTGTATTTGGGTAGGCAATAGATCATCCCCCTCTGCTGCCAACACATTCTATTAGAGAGGAAATACATGTGAGAGCCCAAATCTGACTCCACAATGTGGAGGTGGGCAAGCTGGGCTGTGAGAGGCTTGTGCTGGTGGAGAGTTGAGGGTCCTGTGTGCCTGCTGCTTCTCTTCCAGCCGCTGCAGCACTGGCAAAAATTGCCATGAGCCAAAAAAACTCCTTCTGGACCAGAGGCTGCTGGGATGGGAAGGGACAGGATGAGCCAGCTGTGGTGGGTGGTTGCACAGGGCATGTTCTGCACTGAGTGGGTGGCAGGCATCCCCTGCTGTGGGGAGCCTCCAGCAGGAGTAGCTGTGCTGCTTCTGGACAGTCTGATGGATAGGCTGGATTTCTGCATGGGAGAAGGAAAGGGAAAAGAAAAACCAGTGCAAGTGATCGAATTGCCAAGTGGAAATGGAGAAGCTTGGAGGGCAGGTGGGGTGAGTGGGCAGCTGCCTTGTCCTGGTCTGACTGCCTGTGGCCAGGAGTGCATCCTTAGGGACAAACGTGCAAGCAGCACACTGGGGAGAGAGGCTGTGGTCCTCACTAGGAGTGCTGGAGCAGTGCTGTCCCCCAGCAGGGCATCCCTCCTGCCTCCTCTTCTTCCTCCTCTGGCACATCCCCTGGGCTGAGTGAGTCCTGTGCTCCCAGCAGCATCCTGCTGAGCATCCCTGCTGCTCTCCCTGGGCCAGCTCCAGCAAAAACACTCACAGACTGCTTCTTTTCTGCTGCAGGCACAAGCAGCAGGGAAGGTGTGATAATCCCTCCTTTGAGACCACAGAGATCATCCACACCAAACTGCATCACTTTTATATCAGTCATGAAAGACACAAAAGACAATAAGAAAATGTTTTTTATATATATATATATATTCAATCAATGTCTATAGAGCTCCACGCCAGGGGATTACCAGCCAGTTTAAAGCATTAGTGACTCTCAGCATCCATCAGAGGAGAACATTTGGTTGAATGGAAGCCAGCCTTTGATGGAATTGGAAAATAATTATTTCCATCAATAATTACTTCCAAGCCCAGAAGAAATGGCTCCTGGCATGTTGCAGGACAGGAGTCCTTGATTGCCTCGAGGCCAATATGTTTTAACCCCAGGACCTGGAAATCCCATTAGAAGCTGGGTGACAAGGATGTCGCCTGCCGTGCCCAGGTCCTGGCAGTGGTGTTGCAGCCTGCTGCCAGCCTGGGGAGGATCCCTCCTGCCTCTGCTGCTGGAATGCATCCAGCTCAGCCTTTGCACAGGTCATTAATTTGGGGACGTTTTTAATGGATCCTAATGATTGAGCCTCAGAAGGCTGTTCTTAAAAGGGGTTTGGGAAAGGCCACAAGCCAATTAGCTGGCACACAGAAAGCAATTAACCATGTAGCTTCCTGGATGGCTAAAAATAATGGAGATGTTGGGAAGCGACTGGGGGATTTATTACAAACAGACTTTTTAAACCAAGAGGGACTATTCACCTTCTGCATGTTCTGGGCCAGAAATATTTCACCCTGCTTCCCACCACTGATCCCTGTCCCTTTGATTTGACTGTGCGTATCCTTAAATGATAAGGCATTAAAAAATGGGCTGCAAGGAGGAGCTGGCTATTAGAGAAAGTGGATGCTTGTTGAGAGAGAAAACACAGGTGGGAAGAGAGGTGTGACCCTTCTGCAGGTGCTTCTGTGCCAACTCCAAGGAGTGTTATTCATGGCTGAGGCAGGCAGCAGGATGTTCCCTGGGTATGCAAGACTCTGGCCATGCCTAACTGGGTTTTTTTAATGTGCCATTGCTCTTTAACCACCCTTTTGCACCCACTTAACCCCCAGATGTGCAGCACACACCTGGCCCTGGCCCTTGTTCCTATCTCCACAGCCCATGTGTGATGGCTGTGGTGGTCTCTGCAGGCAAAGCATTTTTCACTGTGGCTGCAGGGCTGGCAGGGGGACATCCCAGCCTCCCCCTGCTCTGGTGGGATCCACATGGCCTGAGGGCTCCAGGGTGTTGCTTTCCAAGGAGAGGAGGTAGGTCTGCTGGCAGACACAGCCACGGGACCTTGCAGAGCTGACCCTAAAGCGGCACCCACAGCCCAGTCCTGGGATTTGCTTTAAAATGATAATGGGAAGAAACAGGAGCACTTCTAGTGCCAGCTGAGCCCAGCCTACCCTGAGTATCACCCCACAGCCAGGCTGGGCCTGGACATGCCCATGTTTGCTTTATCTATTCCATAATGCTCTGTATGACACCAAACCCCAGCTTTTTCAGCACCCCTGCTGGGTACGGTTTATGGCTTTTTATTAATCTTTTCATTCTTTGAAATAAACATCTGCAGGGCCTGGAAACCTGTTTACTTTCCTCCTGAGTGTCTGCACGCAGACTTGTTTGGGTTTGTTTTCTTCATTCGGCTTCTTTTCTCCATTTCAGCCTGCACAAGCCCCAATGTTTCTTAGAAACCACTCCCTCCAGGCTTTCCCTGCTTTTGCTCTGCTCCTTGCCAGCTCCCAGGGCTCTTGCAGGCACTGACCTGGCCCAGCTGGTTCCCCTTAACTCTGCTGGGCTGTCCCAGGTTCTCAAGGTTGAGCTGTCAGCCGGACCAGGTATGTTCACTAGCTCAGCACCTTATTTGTAGGAGTGGGGAAGTTTGCTGCCAGTCAAGGATGAGTGGTAAGGTGTTACCAAGGCATTAGCAGGTTTGGGAAACTATATTTGAAATGGGCTTTTTTTTTTTTTCCTATCAGAGTGCAAAATCTGTGCTGTCTCTGCAGAGCTGGTGATCTAAACCCCACAGTGCAGGAGAGGATGTCCTGACTGGTTCATGTTTTTCCTTCCCATTGGATTGGATCTGGCCCTGTGCTGTCCAGCTGCTTCTTGGCTGCATGATGCTTGTGGCATGTCTCCCTGAACAATGAGCACAGCATGCCCGGGCTGGGGTGTAGCTTGCCTTGAAAATAGAGAATTCCAGAGGCCTGTAGGAGCACTTCCCACTGCAGAGCTGAGCATTGAGAGCCACCTGCAGCTCTCCTTCACAGCAGCACAGCTCCTACCTGCAAAAGGCAAAGGAGATACCCCAGGATGTGGGGAATGACCCCAGCTGAAGGGACAGCTCCTGATGGCTCTTTGTCACCTCTTGCCCCAGCAGTGGGACGCTGGGCTGCCTGCCATACCCTGCGGAGGACAGACGGCCCGAGAAGCTGAGCAGCTGCGTGGTCAGGGAGCCTGCCAGCACCAATGGCTGTGCCAAGGGGAGGGACAGACGAGACCATGCCCACCGCAGGTCACGCAGGTAGGAGCTGGGACCGTCAGCAGGGCCACCCTGGAGCACGGGGGTGGCAGGGGAGGTGTGCCTGGCTGATCACTCAGCCCCTCCGGGGTCTGTGAGAGCTGGAGGTGGCTTAAATGGCTCAGCGTGTGTGCAGAAAATGTGTGCGATGGCATGAAATCCCCGTGCGAGTTCGCAGGGACAAACTTGCAGTTCATTTCTACTCCAGGGCTCGCTCTTACAGCCTCCTTCAGAGTCTTCCAAGACCTGCCAGGACTGCTCTGCTCTACCAGGTCTGCTGGGAATTGCCCTCAGCAATTCCCCTCTCCCCATGCCTAGGTCAGCTCAGCAGCGCTGCCTTCATTAGGACACAGTCTTGTTATCAGCTTGTCGTTAGTCCCTGACCGCTTGAGAGGGGAAAAATGAATGGAACTTTGTAAATGAAGCAGCTGGGGTCTCTGAGCCCTGCCTGCTCAACTGTCTCTGGGATTAAAGCCTCTTCGTTCAGTTAAAGATGCTGGAAAGAAGGAGCAAGAAAGCACATTTCATATCTTCAGATTTCAGGCCAACCAGAACAATAATCTAAAGCACACTTTTAATTAGACTTTGATTATAATCGTGGAGGAACAATTGAAGTCAGATCAGTGCATGGGAGAAAGCTGCCACATCAAAGACAATTTACTTTATCTGGGGAGAGGGAGAAGGGCTCTGCAGAAACTGCCTGTGGCTACATGCAGATGTTCCTCCCTGTTCTCCTGTGGCTGTGGCAGTGCCCAGCCGTGTCCCTGGGTGTCTTTGGGCAGGTGTCTGAGCTTAGTGACAATGAGACATCCTGGAAAATGCATTATTTCTATCTGCATTGAGGTAGAAGGCCCAACTGATCCCAAGGTGTGCCATATCCTCTCATGGTGCTGCTGCTGATCTGTGAAATCCTTGGGAGGACACAGTGAGGAGGAGAATGTGGGTGCTCCATGGGGCCATGCTGTGACTGCACACTGGATTTACTGCACCAGAAGCACTTGTTATTCACAGCTCACAACTGAAGCATTAGCTTGCAGTTTCATTTTGTAGAGCTTTTATTTTTTCCCCCCGAAGTGTATTAAAGGCACTAAGCAACTGAGTTTTTATGATAGTGTAATTTCAGTGGTAATTCAAGCCCTTGATGATCAAGTGTTGAGGGGTGGTGGAGTCTGAGTGTCCCCCCCTCACCAAAGTGTCATTTGCTCTGCATTAGGACTTTCATTAGCAATAATATTTGTTCTTGCTGGAGAGAACCGCTCAATTTTTGGCCTGTTTCTGTAGTGAGGATCTCACAGCATTCTCCAGCTATGGGACTGCTTTCACCCATTTCTTGCTCCTGGCTCTTCCCAGGGGCAGGATGAGAAGTGGGGAAACCGAGGCACAAACCCAGCACCCTCAGTGATTTTTCAGAGGCCTTGGGGAGCTCGCTGTGCCCCCACAAACCTTGGTCCTGGATCCATTTGGAGATTCAGAGGGACCTGTCTGGAGATCCACATGGCCAATTTGGGCTGATTTAGAGATGCCACCAGGCTGCCACCAGCTGCCTCTCTCTTTACAAGCATTTGCATTAGTTAATGAGTAGCCACAGAGTATCAGTCATTTTTTTTCAGCCCAATGCTCTGAATTAATTAACCACGGTATTTGCTTTTCTTTGAAACATAACACGATTCAGCATCATATGTTTAAAGAAGAAATTAATTTGCAGGAGGGTTTATTTTCAAGGTTTAACAACTGTATAAGAGATGCATATCTCCTTCAATTACCATAGTGTCTCAATAAATATATATATTTCTAATCAATTGCTACTTAACACATGTCAAGTCTTTATTATGGTTAGATGCATCTGGTTGCAATAATTACTGTATGCAAATTAAATGCCAATTAATTATTTAAAGCATATTTACAAAGAGCAACAAAACCTATAAATCTATTTTGGAGTTGTTAACCTCAGCAAACATGTTTTAAATAATCAGCATTGCTGTGGTGGAGCTGTCTTATTATATCTCTATTAGACAGTTCATTTAATCAGTGGCTAGATAATTCATTAGAGGGTAATGAGGCAACACCCACACCCTTGGTCCACCATAACACTGATCTTGCTGCCCCATGTCCCTAAGGTGGGGATAACAGAGTCCCATGGGAGCCCATTCAGGGTTTATTTTTATTACTTTTAATGTTTATTTGGTCTTGTCCCCCATCCTCAGCCCTTCGTGTGATGAGGAGCGGCCGCTGCCAGCTCGGGGGAAGAAGAAGAAAAAGAAATCTGGCCGCAAGAAGCGAAGGAGGTGAGGGAGCCATGGCGGCGTGAGGGATTGGCAGGGCAGCCCTTGGCTGGTGTGAGGGTCATGAGGGAGCCATGGTGGCATGAGGGGACAGGCAAGGCAGCCCTTGGCTGGGTGTGAGGGAGAGGAGTCATGAGGGAGCCATGGCGGCATGAGGATCTTGAGGGAGCCATGGTGGCGTGAGGGTCATGAGGAAGACATGGCACTGTAAGGGAACAGGCAGGGCAGCCCTTGACTGGGTGTGAGGGAAGAGGGCCATGATGGAGCCATGGCAGCGTGAAGGTCATGAGGGAGACAGGGTGAAGTGAGGGTCATGAGGGAGCCATGGCAGCGTGAAGGGACAGGCCGAGCAGCCCTTGGCTGGGTGTGAGGGAAAAGAGTCATGAGGGAGCCATGGTGGTGTGAGGGTTGTGAGAGTCGAGGGAGTCATGGTGGCCTGAGGGAACAGGCATGGCAGCCTTTGGCTGGGTGTGAGGGAAAAGGGCCATGAGGGAGCCATGATGGCCTGAGGGGACAGGAAGGGCAGCCCTTGGCTGGGTGTGAGGAAGAAGTCATGAGAGAGCCATGGCGGCATGAGGGGACTGGCAGGGCAGCCCTTGGTTGACTGTGAGTGAAGAGGATTGGTGAAGGATATGAGGGTGGCCATGGCAGTGTGTGGGGTGGGAGGGCATGGCAGCCCTCAGCTGAGCATGAGGGAAAAGGGTCAGTGAAGGATGTGAGGGTGGCCATGGCAGCGTGTGGGGTGGGAGGGCATGGCAGCCCTCAGCTGAGCGTGAGGGAAAAGGGTCTGTGTAAGACGGAGGTGTGAGGGCCTTCGGGTTCCACAGCCCAGCAAGATGCTGCCATCTTCTCGCCCTCCCCTCAGGGCAGCAGAGCTGGGTTGAGGCTCCTCCCTGAGCTCCTCCCTGGGCTCCTCCTGCTCCTGCCAGGAGCCCCCAGCCACTCTCTGCCCTGGAGATGCCACTGGTGGTAGGGTAAGAGTTTGGGTGGCTGGGATGGCTGCGAGCAGCCCTGTGGTTCCTAATGTTCCTCTGCCCCCTCAGGTCTCCCTCCTACAGCCCTTCACCTGTGAAGAAGAAGAAGAAGAAAAGCTCCAAGAAGCGAAAAAGAAACAGGTATTATTTCCTTGAAAATGTAATTCCCCGCTGGCTGTTGGGGTTTTAGAGAAGGGGCGGAAGGTGCTGCTGCCTGGAGCAGCTGTTGGTCCCGGAGGGCAGAGAGGTATGAGCTCTGTGAGCACTGGGCAGCCAAGGGGAGGCATAGCCAGAGTCCCTCTGGGCTAGGAGGGTGTGGGATGGGGTGTCCACCCAGTGCAAACGGGGAATCATGAACTGCTGGGGTGTGGGGACGCAGAGATGGACAAGCCAAATCACCGTGAGGTCGGTGGAGCCTCAGCCTGCTCTCCTTGCTGTCCTATTCATGTCTCCATCTTCACATGTCTCCACTCTCTGGAATGCCAATGGCATACTGATCAGGGCTTGTGCTGGTCCCCATCCCTTCCTCCCCAACCTGCAGAGAGTGTCAGGACCAGAAAAAGGCTCAGACCAATTCCCCACGCCCACAATCCCAGCCTCCTCTCCCAGCCCCAGTGACTGTTTCCACCTTCTCCTTCTGAAGTCCATTTTTAATTCAAAGAGCATGATTAAATTTTAAAATTGCAAATATTTCACTGTTTTCTCTTAGCTGTTAAACCAATATTTGACGAGAACAGTGGATTCCATCTCTCTGAGAAGGTTCATGTATTTATAATATATTGAACCAAAGAAAGAAGCTACCAAAAGTGGATAACAGGGTGAAAAGTTGAGCTTGAATCTCCAAACAAGAGCAAGGGAGAAGGAGAGACAATGATATAGGAACTCCTTTGAAACGCTTTCTTCCCAAGGAGGGATTCCAGTGCTCTTTTGTGAATGCCATCTCCCGGTGGAAGTCCTGGGTCAGAGACTTCTTGGCTTTGAACATTTGGTAGACAAGGATAAGCTGGAGCTGGTCCTATAAGACAGCATGATATGAAGCAGTCAGGATTAGTGACCAGTGGAGGTTGTTTCCAGACACCTGGTAGGATTTCAGCTACAGACCCCAAGTGACTTTGCCAGAGGCAATCTCACAGCCACTCCAGGCAGGACTTCAGGCCATGTCTTCTGCAGGATGTTGTGCTCCAAGCTGAGAGGAGAGACAGTGGGGTGTGCAGTGCACTGGGGTCAGGCCTTGCTCCAGGGAGGTGTCCTTCATGCCAGCAGGGTGTTCTGGATGAGAACATCCAGAACATGTCATCCCAAGGGAGCTCCAGGAGGCAAGACAGGGCCATGATGGTGGTTTGGCTGTGAAACTGCTCTGGAGTTACACAGAGAGGATTTTTCCCTTGACTGCTATTTGGTCCTTCATACAGAAAACCAGGGAATGGACCCACCTCTGCATGCAGTGCAAAACTGGAGGCAGTAGCAGAGAAAAAGGACCCACCAGAGATAGGGGGTGTATCTGATCTCTCTAAAGACTTATCCTGAGGACTATATTCTCAATTACTTGTAGAGTATGCTGGTCCCTTCTGCCACACCAGCATTTCTCAGCTGTTCCCTCACCAGCTGGCTAGAGGAGAGGCAGGACCATTCTGCCCAGGTGCTGCATGAGGTCTTCTGTCAGTGCTTGGTCTGAGCCTAAACAGTCTTGGACTCAAATTTCCAATTTTGTGAGACCCTGTATTCAGTGTATATATTTGTGTCTTGCAGGTTATCATCAAAGAAGAGAAGGCACAGGTAAGAGTTGAGCAAGTATGGGTGGTCCCTTAGAAATAGGAGTTTAATGGTCTCTTCAAGGTTGATGTTCACTGAGTGAGGGCAGGAGACATTTCTTCTGTGTTTCCTTGTAGAATCCCCTTTTCCCCCCATTCCCTGTGGGTCTGGGGTCAGTGACTCCCCAGGTGTGGACTGGAAGATCTCTTCTGATTCCAGTATGTGTGTATTCATTATTGATAAGTACTCGTTTTCTCTGTGGAAAAAGGCAAAGTCACCAAGCTGGCTGATCCTTTTGAGGGTTTTGGCCAAGCCCATGAAGCAGATTTGTCAGCAGGCACTCAGACCCCCTGTGCTGTGACAATCATGAATCCCTTTCATTTTTACTGCATGCTCTTGGGCAACTGAGCTGTAACATTGACATGTGATTGTGCAGCTTTTTATCGGAACAGAAATCTCCGAATTAATTAGCCATTTCTTATTTAGTTCTTCAAGCCCCAAAAGTAAGAGAAAGGAAGAAAGAAAACACAAAAAACAGTAAGTAGTGGTTCATGGAGTTCTCTGCCCTGCCTGCACAGTGTGGGGCTAGGAAGTGCTTGATGTGGTGGGGCCCCTGGAGTTAATACCTGCTGCACAGCTCTAAGCATTTCTTAGGATTATTTTGAAGCTAAAACCAGCATTTCTGGTTTTACCAGAATGGAAAAGGGTTTGTAGAGGCTGGAGATCTTTCCTCTGCCTCTTTTTTGTGACACCTCATTCTGTAGTTTGTGTATCTTGCACAGATGTGCAGTCTTGTCCACCCAGTCCAGAGAGAAGGCTCCAGCTCTTCTGGTGGGGGCAGCATGAGAGGCTGAACTCTGACCTGCCAGAAGGGCAGGCTGGTACAGTCTTAGGGCTTCAGAGAAGGGCTTCAGCAACTCCTAGTTTGCTGCTCTAGGAGGTTACATTAGGACCTACTCATGAGATACAATACAGCCAAGAATATGAATGGGGTCAAGGGGAAGAGAAGGGATTGTGTGGAGGGGATGGAGTTTGCAAAAATCTGGTGTTGAGGCTCAGCCCTGGAGGGTTAGCAGAACACAATCCTTGTCCTGTGGGGCACATAGTTATTGAGGGGCATGGTATAAAATGGAGTTCCTCAGGACTGGAAGGAAGGACTGTAAGCTGCCTCTGTTTTCCCCTTTGTTCCCTGTCTTCAGGCAACTGCAGCTTGTGTCTTCTCACCTGCTTTCAGAGCAAGGAAACAGTCCTGGGGCTGAACCTTGGGCACTGACACCCTGGCCAGCTTTGGGATACTGCCTACAGGCCATCTCCATTGCATGCAGAAAGCCAGTCTCCTTTTCACTAAGATCTCTGCACATTAAGTGGCACAGTTTCAGCTCAGTTTCCTCTCAAATTGGGCTGCCCTGCACCTAGAAATCTTGGTGGTAAAAGAGAGGCTTCCTAGGTTATCTGTAAAAGGAGGCATCTCCTCAGCCTAACACAGCAGCACCCTAACAGTGCAGTTGAAGCTGAGATCCATGTCCTGCTGGTGTGCCCTGACCTCAGGGAGCTAGAGCTGCTGGAATTGCTCTTTGGGGATAAACCAGCCAAGGCTTTTTAGCCTCATCATTCTGCTGGCAAATCAGAGCTCAGCCACTCCCAGTTTCTGCAAACCTTCTGCTCCCAGGCGTGGATCAGATGGATCCCATGAGGATTTTTGTATAATCACACCACTTTGACTTATCTTTGCATCAAGCAACTGGTTATCTAAGTCACACAGGACCAGTTTTCCCTTCTGCAGGAAGGAGAAACAAATTGGAGGGACTGGTGCAGGGGGTGAAGCACAAACACACAGATTTTCACACTAATCCACCACAAAAGTGAAAGATGTTCAGTGTCGCTGGTTTCAGCTGTATGGAAATAAGAAAGGAGGATCCCAAAATGCGAAGTTTTTTTTTAAAATATAATCATTTGGTGTGAAAAGCATCAAAGAAAACAGCCAAGCAGAGTTGAAGGAATTGCCCTGGAGGTTGCCCTTCTGTCTTAAGGGAGATGCTGTTCTCAAGCAATTATTTGCTGAGTTTATATACCAGCAAGTTGCTAAATGCTGTCCAAGCAGGTTGTATTGGTGCTGTCAGTGCCTGTGTAGTGTGGCCATGAAGCCAGGCTGTTCCCACCAGCTCACCCACAGGTAGCTTTGCCTGCTGGCACAGCTGTGCCAGCCTGAGCAGATGAAAATGCTTCCAGATCTAAAATAATTGCTATGGTGAACAAAGATGGGAGGGATGGGGCATGGAAGGTGGCAGCTAGCCTGCCACCCTTGTCACCCTGCTCTCTGCACCCAGGACTTCAGCTGTTGGCATGGACAGCTATAGCCCTTGAGTAACAGGGCCAGGTAATCCATGAGAAACAGCCTGGTGGTGCAAAGGGAACTGCAGGAGGGCACTGGCCCTCTGTCCCCTACACATAGTCTGCTGAGGACTGTCCTCAGGCCCTGTCAGAAAAGGCAGCCCCAATGACGGGGTCCCTGTCAGAAGCCAGGGAAATGGTCCTGTCTCTCGAGCAGGAACCATGCACAAGGCAGGCTATGTTTAGGGACGCTGTACTTTGTGCAGCAACCTCAAGAGCTGCCCATAAGACTGGCTAAATGCTCCCCCCAGAGAGGATGGGGAAGGCTGGCTGCTACTGAGGGTACTCTGTCACTTGGAGCTTGTCCTTCTGTACCTGCTCTGTAACACTAGGCAGAGGGCTGGAGGTTTGTGATGGCTTGCCCAGAGAGACAGTGCTTCCCCCAAGGCTCAGCAACAGCAAGGTCTTGGGCAGTTGCCTGGCTGTTATAGGGTTGGCTGCAGGATAAAAGGCAAGCACATGGCTCTCTAAAGTCTTGAAAGCATTGGTGCTGGCTGCTGCACTCCCACGTGCTTGTCCACTAATCTTCCCCCAGCATGTACAGACCCAACCTAATAGCTTGTGTGTAAAATGCTAGCAGAGATCTCAGGAAGATGTCACTGCAACAATGAAGGGATGGAGAATTTCTCGTGCCTTGATGCTCTGTGCTGTGTTTCATACACCAATCTCTTCGGTTTAAAAGGCATACCTCCCTTCTGATTTGAACATTATCGACCTCAGCCTTCAGCTGCTGGCTGTTGCATCCCCCCACTTGCTAACCTAATGCTGATTTTCCTTTCTGCTTCTTAAAGCTCTCGTGGGCGCACCCGGAAATCCCATCGGCATCGCCGCTGCCACTCTCGCTCGGAGAGCTCCGACTCCCACTCCCCCAGCTGCCGCAGCAGGTAACGGCACTGCTCCCAAGCTCAGTGTCCTCAGCACTTCTGCTGGCCTCAAGGATGGGACTGGGCAGCCTGTGTGACCCACAGGCTGTCTGTGCACAGCCGCTTCCCATTCTGGCAGCAGCAATTGTCACACACTGGGGGCTGAGCTGTTTGTGGTCACAGCCGTGGAAGGGTTTTGCCTCAAGAAGCAGTGGCTGCAGCTTTTTGGTCTGACAGTCACTTCTAATCCCCATGGCTGATGATCAGCCCGTGACAGCTGATTCCAGTCTAGTGTCCCTTCCCCAGCCCAAGGGCTTTGTACTGCTATGTCCCAGGAAACCCTTAAACATGGTCTTAGCAATGAAAATGTATTTGCCCGTGGCAATCTGTAGTCATTGTCTTTGACCTGATTAAAATCTCTCCTGTGGATGACAGATGCATCCTGGGGCCGGCTAAGTGGATGCTGGTGCTAGACCCAGCATTGCTGCAGTAACAAGTGATTTATACACATAATGAGTTCATGTTTCATGTTCTCTGAAAGCACTTGAACAGCCCACCCCCACTCTCCCACTTCACTCCTCCTAAGTACTGGGAATTTTCTAATGAAAAGCTGAGGATCAGTGTGGGGAGGAATGCAATCAGTAATTGGAGGGGTGCTCATGCAAGAGCAGAGTGTGTTTTCTCTTGGAGGTGTATCACCATAGGAACATTCTAGGGTGCACCAAGGTCATGGTTTACCTTCAGCCACCATAAAATCATGCATTGAAGCTGAAATTTGAGGTTGAGGTCCAAAGCCTAGATGCAAAATTATTATTTTTCTTTTAAAATAGAAAAGCAAAACATCCCTTTTCTCTCCCTCATGACTCCACTGAGTGTCACGTGGAAGAACACTGTCCCATACACAGAGCCCTAGCCCAGACCTGCCTAGGGTTGGTGGAGCTGAGAATGGGCACTACTGCAATCCTAAGGAATAACATTTTGGCTGTTCCTGTCTCCTGGAGGCACAGAGCCAGGTCTCGGGAAGAAGGGCGTAAAACACGGCGAAGACACTCCTGGCACCATTCAAAGATCACGGCAAAGAGAAGCTCCTCTGCAGAGGTTCAGGCCAGTCAAAAAGTCAGCCAAACCCTCCCACTCTACAGCTTCCTGTCTTCTAAGGAAGTAGTAAGTATTACACACTGTCCTTCTTTGCTTGAATTAGCCAGAGGAATCTGGGCAAGAACTCTGACATGAAATTTTTATAATTCAATTATAGTGATGTTAGACGAACTTGGTTAAACTGTATTATTAATTCATGGTGCTGTTTTCCAATGTATGTAAAGTCATTCCTTCCTTCAGCACTTTCACACCAAGGGTGGGACTGGAGAGGGGGAAAACTTGCAAAGTCTTTAGCCTATGAATAATGAATTGAGGACATTTAACCAAAAGAAAAAAATAAAAGTGGCCTCCAGAAACTATATTTTAGAGGGAAGAGTTTGTTATGCAATCTTTGCTCAGCTGGATGTGAACTTAATTCACTGGTCTTTACATCCAAAAGTTTAGTCCTTCAGGCTGAAAAAGGGTATCAAACATATACAAAAGGAACATTTACATTTAATGAGCTGATGATTGTTGGCATGGGATGTTTTCTGACTATCAGGGTCCTTCTAGGATCACTATTCCTCTGGACTGACAAGCTCAGGGGCCAAATTTGGAACTTACGAGCTGCCCTCATTGATGCTAATGGGAACTGCATGTGCGTCTGAGGGTAAAATCAGGCTCGGTGCCTTGGGATGTTTTTCCATGTACACAGAAAGAGATGACATAATACATGAATTGAGGGAGCAAGAGATGGAGAGAAATATTAGAGATTGATATCAGTCTTCCTTTTCTGTGGCATGTTTCCCCTTTGTTCCTGGCAGCAGTAAAGCAGAGGTGTGATGCCCTGACTGTGGTGTTGGTATCAGATAGACACTCTGGAGAGAGAAATTGCTGCATAGGACTGGAGGTAGTGCAGGATCTGATAGCCACGTGTGGATGTGTAATGCTAGAAGTGTTTTGACTAGAGTCCTCCAAGCCCCGAAGTTGTTTTCTCCTTTAGGCCCAGTCATCAGTTGGAAATAGCTCAGCCACACGCAGGAGCTACATCAGATAGGAGAGAGATGGTGCCAGCAAGAGGAGAGACTCTACCCACTCACCCACACAGACAGCATGCTGATCAAAATACCCAGGGATTGTACGTGGGTACAAACAGGCACAAGCTGTCTCTCAACATTATAGATATGCATATTTGCTCTCGTTATAGAGCGTGTGGGGCCGTGTGAGTCAGTGCTTGTAAAGCCTTATAAGGCAGCGTGGAGAGCAGAACCTCACACCACACGCTGATGTGTGCACGCACACGCAAAGGAAGAAAAACAAGGTATGAAGCTCATTGTCATGAACTGGGGGTGTTGCTGAGTTCAGAGCTCCTCCCCCCAAAAGAAACAACCAGCCAAAGACTGCATCATGTCACCAGGGTGTTGCTTAGTTCAAGCAGTGTGTTTTTCATAAATGCTTTTGAGCCTAAGCCTAGTTTTTAATTAGTGCTAGGTTTCCTCTCTCGGAAGCCAGGCTCCCTAAGTCCTGTGAGGCCAACTGCCAGCTGTTCTGTTTCCTGAAAGGGTAAACTCTAATTTAAAATTTAAAAAGCTTTAAAATGAGCTAAACTCAAGCATCCTGCACTTGCTTTTCCATTTGCTTCACTCGAGGTAAATGAGTGAAGCAAATGGAAAAGCTGCAGGGAAGGGAAGACAAGAGCTTGATAGTTCCGGATGCAGGGGGTGGATGCAAAGTAAAAGTCATCAGGATACTCCTGTGTTCTTTCTAGTAAGGGTTAATAACTTGAGCAAATATTTTAATGACTAAATGGCTGATGAAAGCCACTACTGTCCTTCTGTCCCCAAAAGAAGTACATTCTCTTGGGACACCAAGAGCACATTTAAGTACTTGTTCAAATTGAAGCTCCTGGTTAAGAGCTGCCCCTGAATTTTGCTGAATAAGGTCATTAAATATCGTGTTCTCAAAAGTGGCAAGGGAAAAATGGAATGGGAACCTTTAGTCTCATTTATTAATGACTATACACAACCCTTTGATGCCTTTCCTTTTCATGAGTTAAATGGTTGCTTTATGAATAAGCTTCGTTCTGTCAGATTTTGAGAGCAGCCTGAAATGAAAATGTGCTCCTGCAGAGTATGTTGATCACATATTAAAAAAAAAAAGCTGGAGAATAAAACATTTTTTGAAAAAATTCAGAATTAGGATTCAAAAATGCCATGTTTCAGTCCTCTGTGAGAGTTGGTATATTATACTCCCTATCTTTCCATCTGGCTGGGCTTCCAAACCAAACCATCCTTACCTGGGGAGATGCACTGTCATATCTCCAAAGAAAAGTGATTGTCCAAGGAGGATCAGAGGAAAATACACAGAGATACAGGCAAATATGAGATAATGCTATAGCACTTCCAAAACAAAGGTTTTGCTTTTCAAGATGGTTTTTATTCTACACTGTTTTGCTTCTGAAAACTTGAAGTGCTTTGTGGTAAATTCTGCTATTCCTCCCCACCCTATTTGTCTTCATTCCTTTGTAATGAAACAGCCACAATTTCTAACTAGGTCTGCCTGGAACTGCTGGGGGATAAAGCACACAAAACAATGCCCTGCCTATGCATCTACCTTGCTGCTTCCTTCCCTCTTTATGCAAAAGCTGATGCACCCACACATGCATGTACACATGCAGAAACACTTCAAAATTCCCTGCTACTTCTATTTTTGGCAGAGAATTTCCAAGCTTCACCCTCTCCTTCTCATTTAATCCCATGCAGCCGCAATAGGCACCTATGGAGAGCAGGACTGTGGGCCTGTGCCTCAAGAAGGTGTGGGTAATGTGCAGCATTTATTTCTGTACAGAATACCCCTGCCCAGCTGCAGGCACTTTATTCCACACCGACACAGATGGATGACTGTGCCACAGTGCTTTCCTTTAGCAGTGCAATATAAATACCTGCAGGGCACAGACCTAATTGCCTTTGTTGTTGCTGATGAAGATAACTGCACCGTGCATATACTTTCCTTGCCAGCTCCTTTGCTTTCACTGTAACTCATTTGTGATACCACAAATTATCACAGGCTTGAGCCAGATTTCCAGTGAAGCTCAGTGGGGTACAGCTGCTCCAAATGATGCTGTTTGTCTTTGTGCTCGTGTCTGCAGGAAGGTAGAATGGAGAAATGCTGTGCAGGGACTGGGACAGAGTGTGCTGGAAGGCTGAGGAAACCTTATGGCAGACCTGCATATTGGCTTGCTGCTGCTGTTTTCTAGCCTGGATTTTGGCTTACATAGGAAAATCTATTCTTTTGAGTGCTAGGCAGCATGGTTTTGACAGCAAACAGAGCCCTTCAGGAGCAGAAAGGCAAAACCTTCTATAAATTTGGAAGTTGTTCTCTTTTTTGTTTTCCCGTCTTCCCCTCCCAGCCAGGGCACTGAGGCTACCCCTGGTTATTGTCTGACAAATCCACAGCTCAGTGCTGGGAGCAGCAGCTGGGGGGAAAGGATCAGTGCTTGTACCCATTGAAGGGCTGGGCTGTGCACCAGCTACCAAAAAGAGGTAGTGGAAGACAAACCCTCGCCCCAAAGCAGTGCCAGCCTGGCTCAAGCTGAGGTGGAGATGCAATGCCTGCACCCCAGCAGACTAAAAAGCTCCTTGAAAAGAAACAAACCTTTGCTTGGCATTCTCTGGAGTTTACCCCAGCAATGTATCGGTGAGCCAGGATGCTCAGCAGTGTTGCCATCCAGCCCTAAAAATCCCAAGGTCAGGGACAGCTGCGTCACTGCCTCCCTGCTCTGGGACCCAGCTTAGCCCTTCTGGTACAGAAACCTCACCCTGAACTCCCCCTCCAGCCAAAAAAGAAAAAAAAAAAAAAAAAGGGGGGGGGGGGTTTTGCCACTCG